>JAEQBH010000945.1:0-466783 GCA_016808115.1 Tetrastigma voinierianum
TTCTATTTGAAACAAATATGTTTTTTTGGAATCCATGGGCATATGTATTTTGAAACATTGGTGAATTTGATTAAGATATGGAATTATTTGAGGAACACAAAATATGATAAACATTGTTTTGGAATATATTTGTTCCTTATTTTCTTATACTCAAAGATTTTATGAGATTTATGAAGAAAAGATAAATATATTCTATCTCCTGTTTGTAAAATTTTAAAAAAATACTTGATCCATGAAACTGCATTAAAAATTTCTTATTAGGTTTTTAGCTCACTCATTGTTGATCATTTTCAGGTACCTTAAACATTGGCGATGAGTGATACTAGGGTAAGTAGAGATAAGAGTTGAGAAATATTTGAATTAGTGTTTTGTTAGAAAGACGTAAGATTGTTTGACTACTTTGTTGTTTTGAGTTTGAAAGTTTGTAAACTTCATTTAGAGAATTTATGTTACTAGAATGTTATGTTTTGAAATTATTAACTTTGAAGAATTTATCTTGTTGGATGATGTTAACTTAATGATATATTGTTATACTTTAAGGGGGAATTTATGTCATTAGAAATTTTAGTTTAAATTTTTGTGAACATATTCAAGACAACAGGATTCAAAAGAAGGAATTTTGAATGTATCATTTACATATAAAGTTTTAGAGCCTATATATGAATTGATAATAACACCTTAGTTCTGAGTTGGGGTGTTATAAACTTATAGACTAATAGGGTATCGGATGGGTTCGGGCTTAGATATTTGAAACCTATGTAAGGTTCGATTCGGATTGAGGATTAATAACATTTTAATTCGCTCTCCACCCCTGGCCAGAATCGAGCCAGCTACTGCACCAAGCCAAGGTCGGCCAAGAGCCGTCGAACTCGCGGATGAGTTAAACGAGCCGTTCTCGAACATCAGACAGCTCAAGTTAATGAGCTAAGCCCGAGCACCTCAAACTTCGCCGTCAGCCAGAACAAGCTCGTGAATAGGCTCGTGAGCAAGCTCGTTAACCAGGCTCGTGAACAGGCTCATGAACCAAGCTTATGAACAGGCTCGTGAACATGGAGAAGGCTTGATGCACAACAATTCTACAAATAAACATGAATATTTTAACTTTTGAACTTCAATCAAGTTACTGAACTTTTATTGTCTTATCTTTTAATTTAGTTGTATGTTGGCTATTTTAGATGAACATTTTCTTTAATTCCCGAACATCATTTTATGCCAGAGTTAAACGAGCCGAGCCCGAGCACTTCAAACTCAGCTCAAGCCGCCTCATAAATAAAGCCCTCAGAACAAAGCCCCGTGAATACCAGCAAGCTCATAATCCAAAGCCGTGAACAAGCCTGCAACCAAGCTCGTGGAACCAAGCTCGCGACAAACAGCAAACGAGCCGGTTCGAAGACTTCAAACCCGGCCTCGTCGCCCAGAACAAGCTCAACAAAGCTCGAGCCTACCTTGTAAATGAGCCGAGCCGAGCTCGCTAATACTGCCCGACTCGACTCTGCTACACCCTACCCACCCTGTTGAAAGTACCAAATTACCCCTTTCCATATAAATATTTCTCCTTTCCTCGTGTTAGAATCGCCACATCCCAAAGCACATGATATTATCCTTCTTTCTCATTTTAGGGTTTATGTGGTTATAAGCGAAGTCACAACACATGATTTCTTAAGATGGTTGGATTTCGAAGGCCCCTTCAAGAAATAGTGGTGGAGGACGATATTCAAGAGTTCGCTGCTCCAGATGTGAAGGCGAGACTTGAAATTGTTTTTGGTGGCGGAGGACAATCAGATTTCTTGTTACCCCAGTGACAGATGTGAAGGCGAGATTGAAATTTTTGTTTCCTTTTTTCTTTTAACTAGTTGATGTTGAGAATTCATGTTGGTTGATTTGTCTCATCAACATGGTGATTTTGTATGATTTTTTATTTGGATGTGAATTTTGATCAAAAGATTTACTTTGACATTAAGTATTGATCTCGATCTTTTGTACAAGATTTTTAAACGTTTTGAGAATTTTTGCTTTATATCATCTTTTTAAGGAAAAAAAATCATGTTTGGTTGCAAAGAAAATAGAAGATGTAGGGGGAATGGTTGCTGAGAAAATAGAAGATTTAGGAGGAAGGAGAAAATAGAGAACCACGAAATGTAGGATCCTCACAGTCCCCTCACTCCTCAGTGCTCGTAGATACTCCTCCAACCGAGAATGTCCATAAATGCACCTTCACATGCTAATATCTTGGATTTTCTATTGGTTATGTGTCGCCTTTTAGACACAATCATGGGAAACCACCAAACATATACTATCCAGCTGAGGAAGAAAGGAAGTCCAGGTACCTAACAAATCATGTATCTACTAAACTCAACATCCTTCCAATCCTTTGAAGATTTTTACTCAAACACTATCCTCTTGCCATATTTTGAATTGTGTGGAAGAGGCGTTATCTAATCCAAAGTAGGCACAAGCAATGCAAGACGAATTTGAAGCTTTGGAAGTTGGTGCCATTACCAAAAGGTAAAAACTAATGAGGTGCAAATGGGTATTCTCTATAAAAATATAAGTTAGATCGATACAACTCGAGACTTGTGGTGGAAAGGTTTTACTCAAATGTATGGTGTAGACTATTTGGAAACCTTTCCACTAGTAGCCAAACCAAATACTATTAGAGTCTTATTGTCTCTTGCAGCAAATTTGGGCCGGCCACTACATCAACTCCACGTGAAGAATGCTTTCCTTCACAGTGACATTGACGAGGAGGTGTACTTGGATATACCACCAGGATATGAGCAATTCTATTTACACCCCTTTCATTTCTCTCACACCCCATTAGAGACACACCCCCACGCGCATGCTATTCTCTAAATGGTGCAGAGGTAAACGAAAGCAGAATAATTCTCCTGCAGACATAATGACTGCCGAGATAAAAATGGTTTGTAAATCAGAGACGCCACTGTATTTGACTATAGTTACGAATATGACCTCAAAATTCTGGCGCTTACGAGCTTTCTTTTCAGGCAGAATGCCATATCGAAATCGATAAGAGAGAGAGTGATTCCATTTTCTTATGTTATGTACTTTATCCCTTTCGATTCGGGACGAATAAAAACCATGGGCCTCCTCTATCAAAGAGTGGGAGGCTCAATAACCCTTAATTAAATATTTTCGAATAAATTAAAGACATTACTATATAATTTGAAAATCCTATTAGCCTTCAAGTTTGTTTTTTTAAGAAGACTATAGGCCTTTCCCCATGTTGAATAGGAGGTCGTAACTGGTCTCAAAATTTAAAGGTTTTTTTTTTTTAAATAAGATGGCCTTCTGGCACCCTGGCACAACCCCGATTTTGAGACAATTTCACAGATGACTGCCTCAGAGCCGCCGCCTACCAAGTAAGTTTTTTTACTCTTCTTTGTTTGTGAAATTCTTCTTTTATATAGTTATTTTTTAATTAATTGTTTTGTATATATATTTAATGTATTGTTATATTTAATTAGTCATTTAATTTATAGTTTTATTATTTTCCTTGTAAATATATTGTTATTTTTTGTTTATTTGATTACATTGGTTGTTGATATTTTTTTTTAATAATTTAATTTATTTTTTTCTTAACATATGAACCATCACCCATCTTTAATTTATTAAAATCCCCAAATTTAAAAAATTCAAGTTCTAAATTTTCATTTCTCAATTTTTAAAATTCAATCGTCCAAATTTCAAAATAAAATCCAAATTTCTCATTTTCTGTAATTCAAATTTTCAATTTTAAAATTCAAATCATCAAAATCTCAAATTTAAAATTCTAAGGTTCCACTTCAAATTACAAATTTAATTTCAAAATTCAAGTACCTTAGCTTTAAAATTAAGTCATCTCACTTAATTTCAATCTTTCAAGTTTAGTAATTTCAAAAATCAAGCCCGATTTCAAAATTCAAGCTCCTCATCTTTTAATTTCATTTTTCAAGTTTCTAATTCCCAAATTACTAATTCTCAATTTCAAAATTCAAGTGTCATAATTTCCAAATTAAAGTCCTTTAATTTCAAATTTCAAATTTTCAAGTTTCCAATTCAAAATTCAAGTCACCAAATTTCCAACTTAAATTTCCCAAATCTCGAATTTCAAAATTAAAAATTCTCAATTTCAAAATTCAAGTGTCTTAATTCAAAATTCAAGTGACAAAATTTCAAAATTCAAGTCGTCCAATTTCCAATTTCAAATTTTTAAATTCAAAATTACAAATTTTCAAGTCTCAAATTTATAAAACTCAATTCCTTAATTTCAAAATCCAATTTCCAAAATCCCAATTCAAAATTCTCAAACTTAAATTTTATTTCAAAATTCTCAATTTTCAAAATTTTAATTTCAAACCGGTTTTCAAACATTCCAAACACGTAATTAATTCTACAATTCTTATAAAATGGAATATTTGAGAGTTAATTTGTGTAATATATAAATAGGCTTGGGTGGGGCTCGACATTTCATGTATCTTTTTAATAAATAATTTAACATATGATTTATAACCAATTTTTAATCGAACGCGACGATCAGGCTTTCATACGCATCAACATCGCTTCCTAATCGCAGAAATAGCTTCTAACACGTCATTCCGCACACATTTTTTCATTCGACTTTCCTCGATTATTTATTTATATATGTCTTCCATGCTTTTATATCATATCAAGGCATCTCTGTGATTCATTACTGATTACCAAAAATCATATTTATTTGGGCCATAAGAAAGATCCGAATTTTTAGTGACCGACTTAAAAAGGGCCTGTATGGGGCAAGTACGCTTTCATCGTACATTCTCGATAAATAACCCTCGAATCTACGTAAGATAGACTATGTTTTCTCAAACCTATCTTTTCTTACCAAGAGTTACATTTAAATTTTTTCTTTCTTATTTTGTTTTCTTTTTTAAAATAAAACAAAAATAAATGAAGACTTCAAACCGTTTTCCAAAAAATTGTTTTCTAAAAATAAAAACGAATCTCGTATTTAATGAGAAACATATAATAACAAAAAACACGAGATCCACACATGCATGCCTTAGGTGCTGGACAACACGTACGACACTCGGATGCCTCGCCTAGATGCCCCTTCAAGAAGGCAGCAACAAGACGTGAAAGGCACATTTGTCTATTGAATTTGAAACGAAGAACTTAGAGGAAGATTTAAGCATTTTCTAGGATTGGCGGTAGCAAGGTCAAAAAGTGGGATAGGGAATTTGAAATGAAGAACTTGGGAAGGCTTAAGCATTTTGTAGAGGTCAAAAAGTGGATACGTCAATTGTGCAGAACCATGGACTGGGGAATATTCCAACCAAGTGTTGGTTGATAAAGTGAGGTATCAAAAGACTAGTAGAAAAACTTATTTACAATGCATGAGGGTTAAAATATCTGATCCAGTATGATACACAATTCAAAGTTATAAACACTAAATTCTTAAAACCAGCAGCAATTTTCCATTGCACATAAAAATCACAACCTGTGAAGGTGTCTTTCCAACCCCTTCCATATTGTCAGGTCCACAATATACCACATTTGTAACAGCAATACAACTTATGAAAGGATAATAAAATTATATAAATAAAAAAAAAAAATAGAGAAAGATGGAGAGGAAATAAAAGGGGTACAGGGCTGTAATGACTTGTACGAATATATGTGCCTTACAAAGAATATATTTATATACGAGACAACAGTAGAAATGAACAAAATCAGATTATTGGGGTCCTATTTCTTTGGATTGAAGAAATTGATGAATCTGTTCTCGGCTTCTTTTGGAATGAATTTCTACTCCCTCTTGAGAGGTATCGGGTTTTGATTCTACCTCACGAATTATCAGTACTCAGCTCTCCAACAGATCTATAACCATCTTTTGTATTGTTTCCTATTCCATAATTTTACCTTGAGTTTTGGTTAGAAGAGTACCAGAGCTTCTTCTGGCAAATCAATATCTTCTCCTTCTCAATGCCATACTCAGTCTCTTCTTTTCTGCAACCCCATCTCATTCCCTTGGCAATGGCAGCAACACCATCAACAAAGTAGCTGGATTCTCTGATTATAGCATACCCATTGGGACGTAGAATCCGATCCATCTCCAAGAGTACATACTTCATATCACATCTGCACGAGTATTTACTATTGTCAGTAACTGTACCTATGTTTGGTTCTTGGAATTTTATGATGAAGGAAAGAAAAAAATCAAGAAAAATGAACATTAGATTTGAAGTAAACAGACCATTTTTCATGCTACTTACTCATACTTCTTTTTTTTTTCTTTCCTATATAATAAGGTTAAGTAAATTGAAAGTATGTAAGTTTCATTCTAATTTTTCATGGTAAAAACAAACAGTAAAAAATCATCAACATTCTGTTTTATCCTTTACTTGGTACTTTTCAGGAATCAAAGATGCTAAAGTAGAGTTTTGAACTTTTTTTGGCAGCAGATATAGGAACTGATCTCTATTTTCAAAACAGATAAAACGTAAAAATGATACAGAAAACATGAACAGTTTGTTTGATTAAGAAACTAAAAGTTTGTTTGATGTTTGTTTCCTTACCTCTGACTTTCCGCTGTAAAGAGGCCATCAAGGTGAAGGAGATCGTAAGTTCGAGGATATGTTGAGAAAGCTTCACACCTACAAGAACAGGAAACAAACAAATGAAACAAATTTCACAAGAAGTGTCTTGTCTTCAAACAAAGACCCCAAAAGCTTTCATTTCATTTCATGTGTATTCATTCAAATGCTTTGAAAATTACCAGTCATGGTATGTTCCGATCAGACCCCGGTCAAAGACCACAGCAAGCGTGTTAGGAGCATAGGAAGAGACAACATTCATGACCCATAACGGATCATCAACCATAGAGGCAGCGAAACCTCCATATGCCGTGTTCATGTCCATAACATTTCTGATCTTATCAGTCCCAAGTGCAGGAAGTAACTTCTTGTAGTGCTTCACTCGTTCTTTCCACTTAGTGTCATCATGCTTGAAGGTACTTGCACTCCCGCCATGGATTGCTGCAATGCGATCTGGTGCAACTGTCAGTCGCTGTGGCCACTTGGGGACGGAGTTCAATCCTAAATTCTTATACTTGGGGTCAGGAACAACAACACAAGGGCGGAGGAGTGTACCATGCTGCATCTGGTTCAGTTCCATCATCACACTTGGGTGGATACGCATCAGCTCTAGAAAGTTGTTGGTAGCAGGTACTATCTGAGGATTTTTGCCACACAGCTATGTCATCCTTTTTGTTATACAATTTGAAGCACATTGAAGTGAGCAAATCGGTCAACTTCTCATAGTCATTTTTCTGCGCCTCTATAGTTGTGTTCCATCCTCTCCAACGGTTTTCATAGTTTACCGGTGGTCCAGATAGGACCCAGAAGCCTCCAGGGCGGAGTATGCGGTGTACTTCTAGGAGGTAAATTCCACCTAAAAACAGGATATTTACATTTACATGGGTGAAAAGCAGCAAATAGCAATAAAACAAACAAACCAACCAACCAAAAACATGATCCTTATGTTCATAATTTAACATCAGGCATGAAGACAAACCTGTTCAAATGATAAACTGAATACACAATATTTTGATGCTACCTCAGTATTTAGGACTATCTATAATATAATTTAAAACTTAAAACTTAATGAAAGCTGCCAAATTATGCAAAATCCAATGACCTGAATCTAATGTCCTGAATTCTTTGTAATTGCAATGGTGGTTCAACTGGTTATCACCTCTTAATATTAAATGAGAATTACAGAAAATTTTGAGTACAAGATCAACCAATGAGAACTATAGTGTAACTCATACAAATTTGCACGTGAGAGTTATCATTATATGGAAGAGAGGGGATTACCAAATTCGGTCCATGGGATAAGGCATCTTGAGCAATGAGCCATATCAAATGAGCTGGAGGGGAAAGGAAGCCGCTGAGAGGAAATTATGCCAAGGATTGCTGGAATTCCACGTTCCAAAGCAAATTGGACTTGAGCCTCATGGTTATCTCTTGGAGCTAAAGACATCGTTAGAATGCCGCGATCTAATAAATCGCCTCCCCAGCTTGCAACCTAGAAATTAAGCAACTACACAAAGTGACAAACTTTTTCGACGCATACAGAGATAATGGTCATAATTCAGAGCTTCCAGTATAACTATTGAGTAGATTAATAGATTATTGTGATTTGTTTCATATGATCAACTCTGTGAAAAAACAACTGCATGAATGGTGACTCACCCCACATCCAGTGTCAATGGCAGTTCGAACAGTCCCATCTAGCATCTCTGGAATCAAATCTTGCATCAAATCAACGTAGGCACCAACACCTCTGGGGAACATAGTACCCCCACCAGGGAAGAGAAACTTCTCGCCTTCTTTCCTAAGCCAGTTCTGATTGGACTTCTGCTTGTTAATCCAATCATACGGCACATTCCTGAAGCCAGATCCAAATAGCATACGCTCAATAACATGACCAGGATAAATCCACTCCATGACATCAAACACCATAAGCTATAAAGGTTAAGAAAAACAGGGCAGCCTCTATTACCTGTACCAACATTCATTCCTGCTCTTAGGCCATTTAATCGGAGATTGGTATCCATTTGGTGGTGGGATCAAGCAATCCTTCCTTTCAAACACAGGGGGACAGTGCCGTTCCATAAAAGTAAGGCGATGAAGTCCATATTTTTTCCATTTCTGCAGCAACAGAGGTACACACCCATTGTAAGCAATTCGACACCAAACAAATCCTGCAGCCTAAAAAAGGTCTGTAGAAATTTGAAATAAGCAATGAAGTAATTGATACCCTTGGATCTGTACACGGAGTGTAGTCTTGATATTCACTACTGCATTCTTGGAATGCAACTAATTTAATTTGGCGAGGACTAGATGATGATTCCTTGGGAGACTGAATGGGTTTCTCGACTTCCTTGATTAAAAATCTCTCCTTTTCAGAACAAAAGATCCCACCAAGATAGAATGAAAACCCACATAACACAACAACCATGATTGACAAGGGGACTGCCCTAGAACTTTTATCAACTTGAGACCCTGGTTTTCCATCTTTATGTTTCATTTTTTCAGGAACTATCAACTACCTGCAAGGCCAAAAAACAGCCCCTAAATCACAGTATACAAATTGATCCCCAACAAAAGTATAATTCACCATAGCAAAATTAGCTGACCACCACTACAGCTTTCTGAGGATTAACTCAGACAGACACTTCACTTGATTGCAAAGAAGTCAGTCAGAAAAGAAACCAAAACTTATAAAATCACATCAGTTAGCCCAACCCCAAAATGGTCCAAGGTTTCAGGCCTTTATTATGTTTCTTAACAAGCCATAATGGAGTCTAACAAAGGAATTTAGGTGATTAATACCATTCAAGGCTATCACATCTCAAAATTATATCATATCATCAATTACAGAGAAAATTGACTTCCACATAATATGAAACACCTTCAACCTAGAAAAAAGGACAGAGGAGTAACCTACAACATGGGAAAATCTTAACCAAACGATGAATATTCAACATGGGAAACTCTTAAACCAAATGATGAAATTTTTACAAACACCTGAAAGGCTTACTGACCAGATCTGCAACATATGCCACAAGATCCAAGTTTCTGCAACAGATTTAGTTCATGGTTACTGATTTTATGCAATTATCCATGAGAAAGGGAAAGTATGAAATAGAAAAAGTGTATACTGGTCAAGGACAATACAGGCCATTATCAAGACAATAACTCAAATATGCCCCTATAAGGTCAGCAAACAACAACCAGTCCTACACTAATTTGCCTTCATGCCACCGTATCTTTATGATTTTCACATGAGATTTGGGCCCAAACAGCCCCACTATGTCATAAAAGCAAAAAAAGAGACCACTGGATCTCACACCAAACCACCAAAAGGCAAAAGCAAACAAAAGAAGGGGGAAAAAGAGTAAAACATCATTTAGTTTCATCATTGCTTAAGTCCCAAGAAAAGTTCCAATGAATCATACATCACTGTTTGCCAATTGGGTGGTTTTTATCTTCTGAATAATTGATTGGTGTGTGACCTCACAGACCAATCAAGCCAAAAGAAAAGGCAGAAGCACATGGTTTCATTACATACAAATCCAAGAATTGCATGAAACTGAAGGAATTTCCTGGAAACAGGTTCTCCAGGAAACAAGTGAACAGTGACAAAGGAAAACAATGTAGATGAGATGCAAAAATCAAAATATGAAAACAGAAAAAATCAAACTTTTTGAAAAACCCACCCTCCCAAATACCATTAAAAAAACAGGGAAATCAAAAGGAGGAAAAAAAAGAGCAGAAAACAGAGAAAAATGAGAAGGCCTCCTCAGAGACGGAGGCCCAAAAGAAAAAGTCACTATTTTCGAAAACCCAGATGTTAATCACCACAACTATGCATTATAATCACCAAAAACAGAGGCCGAGACCGAGAAAATATGGATTTTCTTGAACACCCATTTGGAAATAGCAAAATTTTAGCTTATTTTCACCTTTATTTGCATCTCAAAATAGCAAAAATAATAGAAAAAAACTGGGACCCCTCAAAATAAGCAGATCCGCTCTGCAAAAGAAAAGGCAAACCCCATATATACATGTGTGGTAATTAATTACACAAAAGAGTAATAATAATACAACTGCAGAATCAGAAGGTAAGGATCTGATTGAGATCTGACACAGAGAAGGAGAAGGAGAAGAAGAAGGAAAGAAAGAAGATAAAGTACCAAACCCACCAGAAGAAGAAGAAGAAGAAGAACTACTTGAACAGCAAGAACACCCTCAATCTAGCAGAAGAGATTAGAATGTTTATAGCATTAAAACTGAAATGCGTGTGAAGAGAGCCTCAAACAAAGCTAAAGCTTAAATAAGAGTGTTCTCGTGGTTTTGTGCTTTGCTGGCTCCTCAACACCTCTCTCTCTCTCTCTCTCATTCGTTTTTAATAACGTCAATGGTCTATGTCTACGTCCATACGTCTCTCTCTCTCTCTCTCTCTCTCTCCCCTCCATCTCTCCCTCGTATACAGGTAAAAAGGCATAAAACACGAATAATGATTTCTATCAACGCCAAGCTACATGCAGAAAAAGACACCCCATTTTCTATGCCAAGGCTGACCCCCCATCATCTCAAATTATTGAATTTTCTTTTTTAGATAAAATCTCTTTCTTTTCAACCATCAATTAGGTTCCCTTTTACAAATGCAACGCGTCTACAATTTATAACTGAAACTCAAAGAATATTTATAATTTTCCATGCCACTAATACTTTTTTCCAAATATTATGGTTTCTCACATCTTCTTAAATAAATTTATTTTATATTAAATAAATTTAATAACTTTTGGAAAAAAAATATTAATTTTATAATTTTTTTTGACATCCATCCGTTTTGTATACTAGGTTGTGTTACCATTTTTTTTTTAAAAAAGAATCGAACATGTATTTCACTTTGCCCCTTCCTATTATCCTATAGCTTTATGAATTGAGTCAAGTATTAAGGGGGCATTTTACAATATTTTTTAATAATTATGTTTTTTCAATTATTTAATTTACTAATCTTTGGTCCTTTCTATGAGTAAAGTTTATATATTAGGAATATTAGAAAAATGAAATACTAACTCTCATGTGAAGTTGGAAAAGGTTGGGGATCTTGGGATTTGTCTTATTACTGCAAAAATGTCTCTTAATACAAAATTATCAACTTATTATTTATATTTATAGTTTATTTTTATAGCAGGCTAAAGAAAATCTTAAAACACCAAACAATCTCGGTCAAAAGTTGTTGAATATTATTATAGTAAAAAGAAAATCTAAAAAATAAAAAATATCCATAAAGAGATTTTTAAAATACAAACTAAATAATATCATGAAATAATGTTACTTATTTTGTACTCAATTTAATATATAAGCTACGGGATTAAAGAGCTTTTATAGATTTAAAATAAGTCATGATTACTTTTCAAAATAAATATTTATTAAGTCCTTAAAGATATAGCTCAAAATGATAAACGATGCAATTTACGGATTTATATTAAAATGAAAGAGTGGAAAGAATTTATAGGAGATAAGAAAGGATTTGTCAAGTATCCTACATCGACATTACATAAGGCAATGATGAATATAAGATGGAGTGGAACCTATCTCATAAGCCTGCATCGGATTAAACGTCTAAAATCACCTAACACCGATATTTCCACAGCCTTAAAAAGTATCACGTTTTGACCCATCGAAAGAACCTACATCGTCCGATCCAAGCGTCCACGATTGCCGAGATTATCGCAATTCCACATCTGCTACGGTTATGCCATACGAACTTTATAAGATGGCGAAAAAACTTCATCTCAGAAACTAATTTTGAAAGGACAAACGCTTCAAAATCAATGCAAGATTCTGTTCAAGTCTATTAAAAATAGAATATTACAAGTATTACACAAAGAAATATAAAACTTGAAAATAAGTGAAAATAAATAAATAAATAAATCTTAACCAAGGGTTTCACGCGTACATAGTATTATAGTCTCTTTTGGAATAGAAAGCGAAAAATCATTTATTATTTAAAAGATACTCTATATTGAAATTGAGTGGATTTATTATTATCTTATTAAATTTCTGATTAGGAAATTCAATATTTTAATATCCGACAAAAAAGCCGAAATTGTCAAAAGGTTAGGCAATCAAGATAGGGGAAGGGGATCTGGTCCCATGTGGCGGAGTTCATTATAAGGCCCATGTGCCCTCTTGTGCTTGGGTCGGGAGAGAGATGCCGCCCATTTCGGTGATTACGACAAAATGAATATATATTTATTATTTTATATTTTTCTATCCCACTTTGATATTATACAAAATATATATATATATATACTTGTTAAAAAAAGAATAATTAGTTTTATTCTAAAAAAAAAAGAATAATTAGTCTAATGTAAATAATTTTTTTTTTCCCTCAAGATCAAGTCAAATATCCAAAAGTGAGTTGAAAAAATAAAGAGAAAATTTTTAATTTTGAAAGGATCGATGGAAGTTTTGGCTATTAAAAAAATTAATTTGTACCTAATTAAATTATTTTTCGTTATATGTAACTGAAATTATGAAATTTCAAGAATTTTAATTTTTTTTCCTATTTTTATTAAATTCTTTATAGGGACGGTGTCTGATTCACTTCTCTTTTTTTCTTTTTTTTCTTTTTTTTGTACTTTTCTAGTGATTTTTTTGACCCAACAATCTTTTCAATCTCTTTGATTGATTCTCATACATACAAGCAATCCGCAAGTTTTGACTTTTTTTTTTCCTTGGGAATTGATTGAGAGACTGTAAGCTCTGAAATGGAAATTGATGGTCAAATACAATGGACTCCATTAGCGACGATCATGCCCTAGGATTATGAAATTAATTCACCAATTAAATGAGATAAATAGCTTTAAAATATAATAATATTCATGCATTTATTGGAGAATTAAATAAACTTATTAGTATATGACCTAATAATTTTATTTTAACTTTTTAATGATTTAGTAACACTTTTATTAAATATAATTAAATAATATCATTAGTTAATAGATTTTTTTTAAACTCTATCATATAATATAACTATATTTTTTAAGTTGAAACTTAATATCAATAATTAAGTTTAGAAAAGACATCAACCTTCTCATCATCTATATGTTTGATGGTTTATTAAATTGTTATATTAAGGATTGGCTATCATGTAATTTAACTTAATTTCCAATCAATAATAATTTAACCTATATTTATTCATTTTACATTATAAATGATATTACAAATGATATAGTATCTGAAAACTCTAACATAATCCCTTTCTTATGTCCTACTCAACCCCTAAGCACTAAGCTGCCTTATTGGCAATTTAACTTAAAATTGGATTTCAAAATTTGGTGTTTTTATCTCATCAATTTATTAAGTAGATTTACTGCTTAATGAATAAAATAAATAAAGATTATTCATTTTAAAAGTAAAGAAAAAGGCAGGATTGAGAAGCAGATGTCATGTTGGCTGGAAACAGAGAAACCGGTGTCTTTTTCTTCATTCCATTACTAAATAAATAAATAAAATTGTGAATCACCGACACATGTCGGTAGATTAGACTTTATTCTTTACTTTGTTGCGGATAATAAAGAATCGTAGTAAAGAAAAAGTCATCAATCTTGTTTTGGTTTTAGTGGTCTTACTGTAATTTTTCCTTTTATTTTTATCAGTTTCAAAGTCAAATAAAGAACTTATTGGTATAATTTACAATGATAAAAAAGCATTAATAAACATTGTGTGAGTATGATTCATGGGACATGCACCTGACTGACACCCCTAATGAAAGAAGAAGCACTGACATAACATATAACATAGTTGGGTAAGGCTTGGGGCTACATATTTTATTTACCCACCCGCTGCAGGAGAAAGCTTCTAATTGTTCCTGTTATTTATCCTTGACCTTTCAAGAACTCTCTCAAATAACGCTTAAAATTGTGACGGATCGGGACGCTAGATCTGATTCAGCCGACCGCCGATCTACCACAAAATCTGGCCTAGCTCAATCAAACCGCTTTTTATTAAACCAACTCAACCGCTCAATCGACAATCGATCGGCTAACCGCTGAATCCAATTTATTTCAATAATGTACGACTGTCACAAAATTTTTTTAAAAGTTAAACGACATCGCTTGATACTTTTTACATCAAACCACGCCGCTTTCGCTGGTGACAAAACTCAGAGGACAAGACTTCAGAACTAAAAAAAATTCAATTAACAATACAGCCAAGGATTAATATTTTGTGTTGTGTTTACAGCTTTAACTACTTCATTACTCGCACTGTCATCATGATTATTTTAGATATTAACAAAATCAGATTTTAAGACTAATTAAGTGATATATTTATATAAATAATTTTCTTTCCATTTTTTAATATGTTTTCATATCAACATTATACATACGAATTAAATAAATTTTAAAATATTTTATTTATATAAAAGAATAAATAATATCTTAAATATTATTAATTATATATTTCCAAAATATAAATAATATATTATTATTTCACCGATTCAACCACTTGCTCGACCACCTATCCGACCGAATCATGAACATTAATCCTTCCAATCCAATCATCTATCCAGCTTTTTAAAACATCGCTTCCTCAAAAGCTTTCCGCGTTTCTAATTCCCAATGAGGGCGTGGAAGGGGAAGGCATACCAATTTCTAACCCCAAGGATGGAACAAACAGTTGCTACGACTGTGTTACAGCTTCATCAACATTACATTACGGCGAAAAGGATAATGATATATGATTGTTGGAGATTCACCCGTTGCCCCTGTTGCACTACCATACCATAGACCATAGACCCATAAAATCTGTTCCAGACTCTGCTTCATTAGCTCCAAAATAAAAATAAATAGAACAATCATCAAAGATAGAAATAAGCTCTGAATGTGACCCATCACCAAAGTCTCCTTTGATTTTATAAGATGACTTAGCGTCTCAGCAGCTAGCCCCCTTTGCGGAATAAGCGGGCCTCCTATTTCCTCCCAAATCCCCATCATGTAGAATATGGAATTCGACTCTAGTGATGATTCTGCACACAATTAAATAGTTAGCTTATTTTGATTATAATAGAGCTAATTGCAGATATTAAATAATCATCAGACTCAAGGTAATGTGAGTATTTATTTGATTCAATCACTTATAAACCTGAATAAGGTTATTCAGGATGGGATGATTTGATGTAATTGAACCCTATCGATGTTAAATTATTTCCCGATTTGAATGAGCACGGTTGTCCCCCACTCGACGCCACACTCGTTTATTATTCATTTGTTTGTTTATTTTAACAACATGATGAACGTATTTGCATTTATTCAACATATTGCACATCGATTTATCATCTTCGTCCATTCACAGATAATAGTCATTATTTTCATTATCGATTCGATTAAGATTAGGTTATTATATATTTGAAACATCTTGAATACACGAAGAAAATACATGCTATCAGTTTTTTAAATAAAAACTTATCGATTCAAACTCGCGAATAAAACGCTAGATTCAAGATACAAGCCATATAAAAATCATACATAAATAAACAACGCTCTCGTTAATAAGAAATAAATCAAAGATAAGTTCTTACATCTTCATCTAATTCGATAATCATAATTTGATATATTTAGACTAATCGAATCCGCTTTGTCTGTCTTAATCGTCCTTACACCAATAAAAGGTCGTACCAAGACGATGAAAGACACCATGTCGTAACAAGCCGATGACAAATTAAACGCTGCAATAAGACGACCAAACATCGTAATAAGGCGACAATCAAACGCCGCAATAAGATGGTGATCAAACGCCGCAATAAGACAACGATCAAACGCCGTAATAAGACTACGACAACACGAAAAATAAAAATAAGACCTAAATCTTTATGGAATGACAATTTTATTGAGCAAGAAAATGAAAGAGATCTGGGACAGTGATTTCAAGCCAGATACGAAAATCACCATCCTCAGGTACCATGGGCCCTGCCGGTCTCCCTAGGCCAACCGGCCGTTCCAGCGTCCCGATGGGACCAGCTCTGGAACCAAATTCTACCAGACAATGAATAGGCCCAGGAACGCCCGAGCGACTCTCCGCTCAGGTGCCCGAATGCCTCTTATCCCGGATGCCTTCTTTCCCGATGCGCCCGAGGTGCCCGAATGCCTTTTCACCCGGATGCTTCCTTTCCCATTCGGCGACTTCATCAAACGAAATTGTCAACCGGCTCTTCATGATATGTGCGATAATGCTCTCCCAAAGAGTCGGGCCGCCCGGGCCTCCAACGGAAATAGGCTGCACCCCAACCACGCCTCGCTCAAAAAAGCCAGCTACAAAAAGAAGAATAAAGCTCATCATTCCCAAATGAGAGCCACCTTCCCTATCTTTTATGGGAAGAAATCACCACTTTACATGGAAGGTGGATCCTCGCTCTTCCCTCCATAAAAAGAGAAAAGAATCACACCAAACGAGCAGACATATCTCTGATTGAGATAAATGTTGCTCGACTCTCGCCTTCCGAAAAAGGCTAATTCCTTGCCATCGGAGGATGACTTTAACACCACCTGGCTGCTTCTTGTTTGTTTCAGAGGTTGCAAACACCGGGTGACTAGTGAATGCCCCGACGATCCACGACTCGAGAATTCCGAGACTACAATTGGCGCTGTATATGGGAAACGCCTAGCACGAAATCTCAAAGGCAAGACGAGCCAGACACTCCGCTCCCAGTGATCTCCATCTCCAAAGCCTTTATCGCTGGGAACATCCCACCTGACCGCTCTAACTCACTATCATAGTCCAACAACCCAAAGAAACCTTTCCTTGAAGACCCGCCTCCTCTGGGGCCGCCAAGAGATGGAGGCAAGACAAGAGGAGCAAAGCCAAAGTGGTGGGACGGAAACCATAACGAACACGCGAATCGATCACGGAGGATAATGAGCCGCGAACCTCGGCCAGAGGCCCCGCTGTGCCGAGAAATCACTAGACCCACTACCACTTCCTCCATCTTGTCCCGATAAAGGCAGGCCATGAATTCCGACACATTGACCTATCGGCGGACGACGAAGCATTCGACATCTCCGCTCCCACGGCCGCTCACTCATCCCTAAACGCCGTGGAAGCCCAATTCAGAAAAAGGCCCCCTCGTCAACCCAACCGATCCATTAATACCGCGAAATGTCAGGTACGGAGAAAAGCCAACAGGGACCGGCGCCAGTCGGAGCCATCTCATGATTATGTGCCTGAGCGACCCGAGGGTGTCGCCCCACCGGTACCATCCATGTACCCTCTCTTCGCTACCGCCCCACACATGTTTTTCTCCTCCGCCCTCCGAGGACCACAACATGCTCACCTCCTGGCCAACACACTCCGGATTATGATCCTCCCCGCTCTATACCGCCCGCCATGTACGATGGCTCTTCCATCCCGTACGATCACATGTTGTATTTCAACCAAGCGATGATCCCTTAATGCCGGGACAATCGACTTATGCAAGTGTTCCCTACCAGCCACAAGGGTCGATTTTCGCCCGGTTCCACAAACTCGAGAGGGTCAATAAACTCATTCGTGAGTTTGCGGCCGCTGTCGTCTCTCCCAAAGATCTCGTGCCTGGCCAAAGCGTAAAGGGATTATCAACTCCCTCTAGGCTATCCTCAAACGGGAAGACGAATCCATCCGTGACTTCACACGTAGGTTCGAACAAGCTGTCCAGTAGATTGATATTTATAGTATGGATGCGGTCCTACAAAACTCAAGAAGCCGTGGGCCGATCACCCCTTTCTTCCGGGGCCTTGGTCTTGTGATCCGCCTGCTAACTGGCGGAAGAACACTGTATCGGCGGGCAGATAAGTTATCCACACTCGAAGACAACATTCGGGTCGCCTCGCAGACTGTAATGATAACCACCTAGAGTGGCAAGCTCCACTCACCAAAGGCTCATCCGAACAAAAGAGCAGCCAAAACAATGGTCGAAGCGCCCGGCAGGCCGAAAAGTTATATGAGCCTCCCCACTCCACCATCTCAACACGCTATGACCGGCCTCCTACCCCATCTCGGGACCTCCCGATTTCAAGTGGCCCCTCACCTATGAGGGCACCCCGGACCAACAAGAATGCATCCCTAAGGTGTGATTATCATAGGGACCATGGCCACGAAACCAACCACTACCAAAGCTTGAAATTCATAGTGGAAAAACTGATTCAGGCCAGGCACCTCAGAAGATATATTCGAGAGCCAACTCGCGGGGTAGTAGTCGCTCCCACAGTTGATATGGTCGTTGTTGATATTGAGCATGCCTCGGGTCCTCGGCCAGCCATCAACTTTATAATGGGGGGACCGGCTGATAGCCAATATCAATCCAAAAAGCAAATGAGAAAAATGCTCCGGGCGGCCTCGGTCAGAGCCAGGGTGAACATCGTTAGAGCCTGAGAGAACATCACAACAGTTCAACCAGTTGACGGCCCTATATCCTTTCTCCCTATTAACCCTACTCGAGTCATTACCCCTCATTATGATGCACTTGTATTTCATCGTGCGCATTAACGCTTTGATATGCAATGTGGTCCTCAAGTGATCTAGCAAGGCAACCTGATTTACTACACCTCCCAGCCTTTAAGCAAATGAGAGTCCCGCTTGATCATCTCGCTCACAAGTGTGGTTTTGTCGATTTAATGGGGCTACCATTGATTGACAACTGGGGACATCATTCTTCCTTTGGCCAAGGCGGGTCCGTGAATCCCGCCAGGCGATGTTCTCGTGGTTGAAGACTCAGCTGGCCACACAATGCCGTCCTGGCCTGCCCGCTACACGCCATGAAAGCGGCACCCTCCACGTACCACCAAACAATCAGCTAGCTAGCCGATCGCGCCCCGGGCAAGCCTCGACCTTTAGGAAGCCAGCTTAGCCGCACGACAATGTTATCGCCTAAATGCAGATGCGAACGCGGAGTGCCCAAAGGAACCAATCCCGAGGATCAACCTCAAAGAATAACAATCACAACCATCCGTCCCGCCGCCTGAAGGAGAGAGTCACGGAAGTTGATCCTTTGGAACCACGCCTTAGCGGGATGACCTATGTTAGTACCCTCCCCGTCCGAGGAGTGAGGAAGGCCCACCATGCAGCCATAGCTGAACGATGTATTTGCTTGGACCCATGCAAATATGACCGGAATAAGCCCCACGCACGCCTCACACAGACTAAACGTCGCCCCATCCGCCAAGCCGGTCAGACAAAAAGTGAGGTGCTTTCATCCAGATAGCCACTTGGTCATCCAGATCGAGGTCGATAATCTTCTGCATAACGGATTTATCATAGCAGTTAAGTACCCGGAATGGCTGGCCAATGTGGTGATTGTCCTAAAGAAGGGGAACAAATGGAGAGCATGTGTGGATTACACGGACCTCAATGACGCCTGTCTAAAAGACAACTTCCCTCTACCCCGCATAGATTAGATTGTGGACGCTTCGGCCGGGCACGGTATGCTATCTTTTCTGGATGCCTTCTCGGGATATCACCAGATCCCCATGCACCCCCTCGGATGCGAAAACATCTTTCATCACTCCCCATGGACTCTAATGTTACAATGTGATGCCTTCCGGCTTAAAGAATGCAGGGGCCACCTATCAGAGGTTGGTGATGAAGATGTTTCGATTGTTACTCAGTGATTACTGCCAAAATAGTTCTATTTTATGCCCTTAATTCTCCATGGATTGAGCACTTTTTGTGTAGTAATCAGCATAATTAACCCAATTGACATGTTAAGGATCTAAAGATTACTACTAATTAAATTTTATGGCAAGTTTTGTTGTTTTTGCAGCATTGCATTGAAGTTAGAATCCAAATTTCTCATTCATAAAGAATCTAAGTTGAAATAAGAGCATCGAGCAAAATTGCAGAAGCCGCTGTGGCTAAGAAGCAGGCAAGAGGCGGTGCATTACAAGGGAGCCATGAAAATTTTGAAACTCCTACGAAGGGGCCTTCCTGCTATTTTTCAGAACTTAGCGAATTTTCGTAATGTTGCGAAATTTTCGCAACTTTGCAAAAAAATTTCAAGATTATAAATTTTCAAGTAGGTTGCGAAAATTGAAAATCCTCCTGCACTGCAAAGTTTTTCTAGTTTTTGTTGACTTTTTGTACTTTCTGTGTTCTTCCCATTTTGCCACTCTAGATTGTGACATTGTAATGGCTATTTGGTAATTGTACAAGGGTGGTATGGCTTCAAATACCAACCCAAGACTTTGTATAAACGATGATGAATTTTGGGGGGACGGGAGGGGATTGGAATGAAAGCTTGCTAGAAAAGTTTTGATTTTTTCTCTCATTTTCTTCCCATTTCCTTTCCTCCACTTCTAAGGGCTAAATACTCTTGTTGAAGATTTCAAGGAATGAGTGGCTAAATCTCCTTTCCCTTTGAAGTAGAAATCATCAGGTGAGGGAACCGAGGGTAAGTTGAGGGTTTTTCATGATTTTAAAGCAAGCATTCACTGCCATTAATGGTTTCTCCTTTCCAAACCAGGTTGTAACCCTAGAGACTCACCTAGATGGTTAGTACTGTAACTTCGATGGTTTGTCGATACTTAATGCCAGATCCAACAATGCCCGGGAGTTATCATTTATTGGCCGCCTTGGAGGTGAGTCAGAAGTTCATTTTCATTGCATCGAGGTCATTAATGGTTAATGAATGCTATTTATGAAAGAACATCATAAGGGTTAGTTTACGCTTAAATGAAGAACCGGCTGAGGGGGTGACGATAGTCAACTTCCCAATGCGAGGAATAAACCCTAGAAATCCCTCACTTATCCAAGGAACCCAAACCTGATGTACTCACACTTCAGGGGCCCCTCCTCTTATTTTCATTTCTTATTTCCTTGCATTTCTACTAACAACTCATTGTTTTTGGCGAACTCCAAAATCCAACTTAAATTACCTGCTTAAGCACTTCACTCAGAAATCATTTCAGGCGAAGAAAACTCATCCCGTGTTCGAATTTAGAACCACTATACTGCCAGTAGTTTTGCGCGATGAGGAGGAATTTCTATGGATATAAATATTGTTGAATTCGATATTTACCCATCGTGGCACGAATCAAATGGCGCCGTTGCTGATGATGGTGCCTTAGTGCAAGTGATGAGTTGTTGAACTTGTGATCCACATCACAAGTGTTGGTGAATTTTCAACCTTTTTGTCTTTATCGTTAATTACCCCTACGCCACTATTAGATTGATTCAAATTTATATCACAATATATTAATTTATATTTTTATTTCTACCTAACATTAATTTTGCAGTCTTTCTATTTGAATGTTTGGTTCGTGTTGCTTCATTTAGCGCCTTATGCACCACTCGACAACATCGCAGTATATTGGAAAGGGTCAATGCTCCAATGATCAGGTGTGAAGTGAGCCTAAATTAGAACAAATGGAAATCCTCCACTCCGAGGAGCAAATAGAGTCAGGGGTCTGGGAAGGGATCCTACTGCCTACAGATCAAGGAGAGATCACATACACCCACCAAGGGTGAGTGCACCCTCATGCACTATTCCCCATTTTGAGGATGTGGCAGTGAGACCTTATTTGGTGCCCCTGCTCCCAACTTTTCATGGTATGAAAAATGAAAATCCATACACACATATCCGGGATTTTGAGGAAGTTTGCACAACTTTCAAGGAAGGTGCAACCGATATGGAGCCGGCTGTTGAAAGCCTTCCTTTAACCCTCAAAGATAAGGCCAAGATTCGCTTAATTTCTAAGGCTAAGAACTATCAGAATTGGGCGTAATCAGCGGAATTTTTGAAGAAATTCTTCAAAGGTAATACAGACCAATAACTGAAGAGGCAGATTTATACATTTGCGTTCTGTTGATAATAATGAGAAGTCTCTACTCAAGGCTGGAGAGGTATATGGAGACCATCGTGGCTCGCCCTCATCATGGCTTTGATACATGGATGCTAGTCAATCATTTTATAGATGGAATGTCTCCTTCTATGAAGCAAGCTTTGTTGGAAACCATGTGGAGGAGACTCTCGAGTAAAAATCCGCATGAGGCTACGGATTTTTCAATTATGTAAAATGTAGACCTCCAAAGCATGGGACGAGCCAAACCCGAGGGAAGCAGAGAAAATGAGGCCTGCAACCCATCAAAAGGGAGGCATTTATGCACTCTCTGACGATATGGAGATGAAAGCAAAGCTGTCCACGTTGACTCAGCGATTGGAAGAGCTTGAAATGAGAAATCAACATGAGGTTCAGGTAATAGCTGAAACACTTGTGCCCTTCCAGCTCTGTTTTAACTGCCAATCCACTAGTCATCAAGGAGAGTATTGTCCAATAGCCCCTTCAGTGAGGGATTTGATGATGGAGCATGTAAATGTTGTGGGCCAAAATAAACCATCAATATATGCTCCATATGGTAACACCTATAATCCTAACTGGAGGAATCATCCCAACCTTCGAAGCCTAACCTCCAATCGTATGTGCCACCTCGTACCTAAATTCAAGATGGTTCTTCATCTCAATTTCCACAACCGCCACCGACCACATCCCGCTTGAGCAAGCACAGAATTTGAGTAGCGGGGCGGGGGACTTCGCTGAGTGCAAAATCAAGAATGACCAGGAACAAAAATTGACACAAAGGGGGGAGTACTCTTGAATCAGGAAAATAGGAGGATCGCAAAGTGAGCTTGCCTGTACTGATAACCTCCAGTACTCAATTTCTAGGCTGACTACCCAGCAGCAAGTGCAGGAGAAGGGCAAATTCCCCTCTCAAACTCAGCAAAACCCAAGAGGAGTACATGAAGTGACCTCCACCAGTGAACCTGCACCAAAGATAGATGAAGTAAAGGCTGTCATCACACTGAGAAGCGGTAAGTAGACTGAAATCCAGTGCCCAAGTCAGTAGAAAAAACTGAGAAAGAACCAGAGAAAGAGCCGGAAGTGGATGATAATAAAGAAGACAAGCTGAAAAAGAATATACTCCCTCCATTTCCCAAGCACTGGCAAAAAGTAAATGGTTTGCCGAGATCTAGAAGTACTAAGACAGAAAGCACATCCCTATATGATTAAAACAAGTCCCCACTAATGCTAAAATTTTTGGCGACTCGTGCAATGAAAAGAGGGATGAATGTTGATAAGAAAGCTTTCCGAATCAACAAGTAGCGTTATTATCCAAAGGCAAGACCCCAATTAAATACAAAGACCTGGGTTGTCCAACCATCTCTGAACATCAGGGACTCAGGTGCGTAAGGCTCATTGATTTGGGAGCTTAGTATTAACTTTGCCCTATTCCCAGATATAAACAAATAAGAAGTAACTAAAGCCTACCACCATTACCTTATCCTTATGCATGTGTCAATAAAATTCTAAGGGCATCGTTGAGGATGTCTTAGTATTGTGGACAAATTCTACTACTCCCGTAGATTTTTGTGGTCCTCGACACAGAGTCATATGCTAAAAGCAACTATGCCTATTATCCTTGGAAGACCATTCCAGCTTACCCCACGCGATCACACTGTCAAAATGTGGTAATGCGTACCCACTTTCTGAATATGACACTCAGAACTCAATATTTTCCATTCGAGCAAAAAGCAGCGTGCAAATTATGGAGGAGGATACAGAGGAGGTCCGTTTTAATTGATACTATGCCGGGAAGACCAAACTGAAAGCAAATAGCCATGTGGAGGCATCGACAGAGGACTTAGCAACCTGTCCGAGGAATTCACAAAACCCGGAGATAGGTGTGCCGTGCAGTGGACAATTTGAGAAGAAAGGAGTAGTTCCTTCCTCTATCGACTCAAGACACAAAAAGTCGGAAGACATCGCGATTCCCACATGCCTCAGCTTAAGCCCCCACTGTGAGCTAAAAATATGCTTATTCGAATTGACCACCACAGTCATTTCCTCATCGCTTAATGCTTCCTGTGAGCAATTACTACACATCCTCGTAGAAACAAGGTGCCATTGGTTGAAAATTTATGACTTAAAAAGGAATTGACCTTGGTTCACCATCATGTTCATATTCGAAGAAAGGTTAGTCCCATTCAGACAACCCCAGAGAAGATCTAACCCCATATGTGCAAAGAGGTGCGTAAGTGGGATGTGTTTTGAATTGTCAGAAGTTTCAAGATCATTTATCCTATCTTCGACAAATTCTAAAGGCTTTACTTGCAGCCCAGAAGTCAAAGTATTCTTACCGTAAAAAATGAAAAGGGCGAGGGATGTCTACCCGCCTTACGCCACTCCGGTCGAGGTATGCAGATTACATGAGCCTCAATGCAAGAATAAGAAAAGACTACTTCCTAACGCCCTTCATCATCGCCTTCGAGTTTCTCGGGGCACCCATTCTATCGCTGATGGGTATTCAGTACTTTCAGATAGAGATCAAGCACCAAAGGATCAGAAGACCACCTTTATCATTCATTTGAACTTATGCTTACAGGAGGATGCCTTTGGTCTCGCAACGCCCGCTACCTTCCAGATGTATGCTTAAGATATCTCTGATATGGTGAGCGCATTACAAGTATTGCTACGGATGACATCACCGATACCGAGGCAGATTTGAAGAATGTCTCGCTAATCTAAACGTTTCTCATATAGGTGCATCGGGAAAAAGAACTTGCGCTTAACCGAGAAATGCCATTTTATGGTGAACCAGGATCGTGTTAGTGGCACGTCATTTCCAGTAGGGAATCAAGTTTGACAAGGCAAAATTGAACTTATTTCTAAACTCGCTTTCTCCAACAAATGCAAAGTCATAGGTGCCTCGCTTCATGTTTTCCATGAGAACATTGACTTGACGCTTGGTTCATCCATCCGGTGTTATGCTAATTGCCGATAAAGATCACGTAAGAGCTTGAAGAGCCAAGTCCCATCGACCACTACACCAATAGTATGGGCACCCAATTGGCAATTGCCTTTTGAGGTGATATGTGATGTGCAAGGATTCTGCCACTGGAGGTTCGACAAAGAGAGCGTGAAAACCTTTATGTAACTATTATGCAAGCAAAACCTTGAATGAGGCACAAAGGAACTACACTACTACAGAGAAAGAATTGTTGGCAAGGGTCTATGCCTTAGACAAATTTCGAGCATACTTGGTTGGGTCCGATATAGTCATTTTTACGGATCATTCCGCTTTGAAATATCTCCTAATCCAAGGCGATGCCAAGGCAAGACTTATCCAGCGGGTTCTTTCGCTTCGTGAATTTAATTTGGTAAAATTATGACAAAAAGTGGGTAGAGAATGTCATGATTTTCATCTTTCTGATTAACTTACAGCCCACAACACTCATAGTCCCCCTAATCAACGATGAATTTCCTCAAGAATCTTTTACATTGGAGAATGCCTCTAGTATGCTCACATCGCTAATTTCAAAGAATAGGAGAAATTCCAATCAATGAAGGAACAAGATAAGAAGTATTTCTAGCAGAGATCATCTTTATTATCGGAGGGAACTCCTTTCTTGTTTAAATATCGCGGTGTGCATCGTATAATTAGGCGCGTGTCAAGAAGAGCAACAGTGAAGGTTCTTAAGCTACCGCATGAGAGTGTCAAGTGGTGGTTACTGTTTCCTAGAAGATGTATCAAGGTGCTACAAATTGCTCTGTCACTGCCTTCCTTTTTTAAAAAATGTCATCAATGCTGGCAGGTGAGGAGGCTATGCCTGAAATTGTCTGTCACATATGATGCCCCCTTAAACCTAATTCTTAAGAGTAGAGCTATTTGATATCTGGGGCATTGATTTTTGCAGCCGGACCTTTCCTACGCCTTGTGGATATGAATACATATTGGTGGGGGTAGACTATATATAAATGGGTCGAGGTAATCCTCGTGAAAACCACGACCACAAGGTGGTGCTCATATTCTGAAAGAAAACATCTTTCCAGAAAGTTTCAAAATTTGTGTGCTCATTATTAAGATGGTAGTCATTCATACTTCAGAATAAACCTTCGAAACCCTGTTTATTAAATGATAGTTAAACACAAAGTGAGTTACTCCTTACCATCCTCAAAACCAAAGGGTCGAAGTAGAAATACATAATGTAAAGGAGAGGCAAAGACCATTTTAATTGAAGGCCAAAGAACAAAGCAAATAATATTTAAGTCCCCAAATCGTCATTCATCAGGGCCTACTGCATCGTACAAGACAATTCCCGAAATGTCCCCTTGACGTTGGTGTACGGCAAGGCATGCTATCTTTCGGGCAGAGAACAGCGTGGCGCACGTGCAAATCAAGAAACCTGAATATGACGGCAGGCCGCTTCAAAAGATCTCTCGATCCTGTATCGAGCCACGAGAACCACGAACGTATCACTTAACTCGAAGATTGCAGGCGAGCATCAAAAAATGGCATGACTGGATGATAATCCCGTAAGAATTTCAAGAACGGGGGATCGCTAATGGCTTACGACCCAAACTCCACCTTCCAGTGGAAGCTCAAGCTTCGCAGAGATGGACCGGTCCTTTCTATGGTCCAACGCCACCCTAATGGTTCGTGATTTTTGCAAACTAAGAGTAATTCAACTTTAAAGTGAATGGCTGTGTAATTGCCATATGGTAAAAGTTTCTCATCTATATGGGTTAAGAGGAGCTCAACCTCCCCGGACCCCATAATACATGAAATCCGTGATTGGAGTGACTTTACCATCCACAGGCCAAGTCTAATTTCCTTTTGCTTATTTAATTATCTTTATCCTTTTATTTTAATATCTTATTTTCGTGTTTTATTTTTTTTTTTAGTGATTTTGTTTATTTTATGTACACCTTTTTTTTTTTTTACAAGAGTTTTCTCACCAATTTTCAAGTATTTGTCTAAAGGTGTTTCTTGATTTACCGCAGAATCTAAAAAATTGAAGCAAAGTTGATCCAAGAGCTCCGTTCTAAGGTAAATTTTCATGAACCTTGCACCCCTTAACTCATAATTTTGGCAGATTGCAAAATCGCTGGCATAGTTGTAATTAACAAGCCACTTCAACTTGTTAAATGTTGGCCCATTTTCAAAAAATCGCTGCCTCCTCGTCAATTTTGTGCGTCTATTTCCAAGTACAAAATCCACCATGTTCTCCATTTTTCTAACAACCTCATGAGCCCCAAGAACTCCAGCCTCCCGGACTAACTCAAGACTTTCGGGCCTCCCAAACCTAAAACCCCAGTTTTTGATCCTCCATAAATCAAACCCCCCCTCCACATTCCACCTTCCACACTTATATATAAAGGGAGGCCCAAACTTGAAATCCCTAATGATAGCCTCTCCCCGCCATCCCCATGGCCCCTTCTCGCCCGGAAGCACTAGCTTTCTTTCGCTGGTACGGCAAGAAGAACTGTGAGGTGGCATTCTAGATCCTTTCGACCCTGCCTGTGCCCTCACACCTCCCTCAGATCCCAGAGCCCCCGGCGATGCGCCGCTTATCGTCCTCCCGCCGTGAGCAAAGCCCCCATCGAAAATCTCCGTTTACGCCCCTCGCTACACCTTCTGAAGCAAAATTCCTCGAGACCTTACTGTGCACTATACTAGACCTGGGCTCTACTCCTCCCTCTCCTCACAGATCGAAGGCCTCGCCGTAGAGCTCCGCCGTCGAAGAGGGCACGAACCCCCCGGCCGGAAACTCGACCACCCACAAGGTTCTCTACAACCTCCCGACTGCCTCCAACACGAAAACCCTCGGGCTCTATCCCTCACTTTTTTAATCCGTAGGCCCCATTTCACTCGTGGCCCAATTAGCATGCCTTGACTAGTGATGTAAGAGCTTTCACAATGAGAACTACTATGGACTCTTCAAATTGGCAGCTCCTTCCCGAGCTCCCGGACCCATGCACTTATACAACGCTACTCTTTCAGAACTTTATGTCCTCGATAGTATTTTTACCTCGAGTGTGTTCTTAATTTTATCGACTATGACATCCAAGGAGAAAGCAACACCCACCCTTGCACTTTCCTTTCGCTGATAGTCGTCGTGGATTCTTCGAAGCCTGATATTGCAACCGCGATTCGGTCTCCCGTGGTTTCACTTAACTCATAGACACGGCAATGGCCGCACTCTCACCCAGTGACAAGGTCCGCCTCCTCGACACCTCGTAGTGGGACTATATTGCTTAGTAGGCAACATCCCTGGATGATCTTGTTGACCATAGTCATGGCCTAACCTTTTTCCTCTCAAGATTGCTCTAGAGGCAGGTGCCATCCGAAAGCACTTTACGCAAGATATTTGAGGGATATCGTTCACTCACGAGCCTGGCTGCGACCGCTATTCCACTTTGAGGAAAAGTGCATCGCAAAGTCTCAAATCGAGCCAAGCTATTCCACTTTATTTCCTCGAGGTCATATCTCGTGCATTTGGAGCACATGCAACCCTCGATTTAACTCGCCGAGCGCCGTGAGCCTGCATATGTGTTCGCAATGCATAAGTGGAAATTCTTGCCACGTTCTCTCCCCCTGCCACTTGAGGAGCCACTAGAGGAGCAAAGACTTGATCCTCGCATGACGGGGATGCCAACCTACCTACCACTAAGAACACGAGCCGTCGTATCACCGGCTTCGGGATGCAATTCGGGCCGCAGATCGCACTTCTATGGTTCATCCACATCACCTCGGGACTCGCTATTATGGATTCAAATTCCGCACTTTTCTCGCTACATTTGCTTCATTCGCCATCGCCATGCCGTGACTGGCCGAGAGGATGGCCTCGCGCCAAGCCGCCTCTTGTTCATCACACACCGCCATCCTCGAGCGTACATGGCAGCCTATCCTGCCTACCTCACATTCCACTAACATTCTGAAGAAGTACTTCAAGAGATAAAGACCACCACCACACAGACCAGATCTCCCATCCTTTCTTGACATTCTAGTAAAGAGTAAAGAAGAAATCTTCACCATCCTGCTTCCCATCCCGCTCAAGACGCGGATGACCCTTCACCTACTTACTCCAGACGAGGTAGCACTTCCTTTATTAAATTTCCACTACACTATCATGGAAGCAATGACACATTCGTCAGGGGGAGAACTTAATAAAGGAAGTGGTTTTGTTTACGCGCTTCAAGATCACACTGGCCCCAAGCAAACTCTTGCGGTAGCTCAATGGCCTGCAAAGTGAAATGAAATTTAGTGATATTTTCCTCATGTTTTAAAGCTTATATTTACAAAATGAAGTTTGTCATCTTAGAAAATTTTCGCTTCTTGCGTACTTTTTTTTTTTTAAGTAGACCAACTTACGCTTGAGAATTGAGATTTCTGCAAAATAACATCACGATAAGATGGTGCCATGCCTCAGTTAATGTCATAAGATCGGTAGTACTTCTTCAACCCGTTTTCCACTTTGACCTAAATTTTCACACACAATGCACACTAGGCTTCACTAATAAGCCGCAGACTGCTTGCCTTCCTCCTAAACCTTGCAAAAAGCCTCGCCTAGTTTGTTCGACCTTCACAGGTTGGGACTCCTTGAATAAGACCAAGTGTCTCTCAAAAAAAAAAAAAAAAAAAAAAGAAAAAATTGTGACCCTTGTCGCTGAAACCCGAGCAAGCAAGGTCCCGAGGGGTATATGGCGAGAGTCTTGGGCCCGTCTCTAAAAACCAACTCGGTCGGAGTCACCGACTGAAACAATACACGGTGATAGGTGAGTTTAGCAAATTGTAGTGCCGAGCCTCAACTCATTAAAAGTTCCTGGGTGAAACCCGAAGATAGCGGGTCGAGGGATCCTTATGACTGATGCCCTAAACTCCTTAATTTTGTTAGGAGACATCTATGGACCCTCGTTACATGGACTATTTTGAGTTCTGTGCCTCAAAGATTGTACCTCAACAAACAAAGAAAGGAGTCAGGAATAAAAGTGAGTCCTGATCTACCGACCTTGTTAGAATACTGTGTCTAGATAAGAGCTAGGTTTGGGTGAGGGAAGAACGCTTTGGCTGCACTATTTTTGAAAACTACAAGCCATAACACTTTAATGTTCTTTCGAAGGTCCTAGGTTGTTTTTCTACGCTGGACACTACTCGATACTGAGTTTGGCGGTAGCAATCATTCCTTTAAAGATAGTTGTCGGGCTAAAGGCTCGTCACTTCTGGGTCGCCGGGTCAGGCATTTTCATCTCATACTAAACCCCATTTTTTTATATATGGATATATGTTTTTTCTTTCTTATGTTAGTTTTTCTTCTTCCATCATAAGGACTACAGCAATGTGTCATTACTTGGAAAGGACATCTCTCCAACAGTCATTATTTTACGCCATTAATCTCCAATGGATCGAAAGTTAATTCATGGTGTAAAGAATCAAGATAATTAACTCCAATTGACATGTTAAAGACCTAGCATTACTAATACTAATTAACTTTATGGTAAGCTCTTGCTGTTTTGAGCTAGCCCAAGACCGGTTAGAATCTAGCTCATTCATAAAGAATCTAAGTTGAAATAAGAGCATCAGAAAGCAAAATTACGTGTCGTAGGCAAGGAATCTAGCTCATTCATAAAGAAATCTGGTTGAATAAGATCGTGAGCAAAAAATTACGTGTCAGAGAAGCAAGAGGCAGGCGGTGCATTTTCATATCAACAACCCCCGCTTAAAATTCCCACATTTTTGGTGTAACTCTATAAAATACTTTGCGAATTACATTGTTGCAATTTTAACTTACAAAATCTCAAAAAGATTATAATTTAAGTGTGGCTGCGAAAATTTCAAGAACCCTTGTGAAATCCTCCCGTGACCGCAGTTTTTCTCTCGGGCTCATGCTGACTTTTCAGACTTTCTCGGTTTTCTCCCATCTGCCACTCTATGATTAGACATTGTAATGGTTATTTGCAATCAGACAAGGGTGGTATATTTCAAATACCAACCCAAGACTTGTATAGACGATGATGACCTCTGTTGGAGGGACTTTATGGGATTGGAATGAAAGCTTCACAGAGAAGTTTTGATTTTTCTCTCATTTTCTCCCATTTTCCTCCACTTCTGGTCAGCAATTATGAAGATTTCTCACTGAATGGTGTGCAAATCTCCTTCCTTGAAGTAGAACATCAGTGAGGGAACCAAGGGTAAGTTGAGGGTTTTTCATGATTTTAAAGCAAGCATTCACTACCATTAATGGAAGTTGCGAAAATTTCACAACCTAAAATTCTGCAAGTCACGAAAAATGACAAGAATTTTCTATGGGCTATAAATTAGGGTTGCGAATCACTTAACCCATGCGAAAAATGCCTACCTCTCTTTCGCTTCCGTCTACACCTTCTCGAATTTCCACTCCGATGCTCTTATTTCAACTTGAATTTTTATGAATGAGTCGATTCTAACTTCATGGCAAATGGCCTCAGAAAAACAACAAAAACTTGCCATAAAATTTAATTAAGAGTAATGCTAGGTCCTTACCACAATCGGGTTATTTATGTCGACATTACACAAAAAGTGCTCAATCCATGAGAATTAAGGGCATGTAACAAAAATATTAGTAAGAATCACCTCTGTGAGCACACAATGGAAGTCTATATTGATGATATGTCAGAAATCCAAGCAGTCACTTAGAACACGCCGCACATCCCAATAAATGCATATCTCACCTCCTCAAAGAGTATGGTATGAAACTGAACCCCTTAAAATGTGCCTTCGGGGTTAGCGTCGGCCGATTCCTTGGCTTTATGGTAACCCAAAGGGGAATAGAGGGCTAATCTTTGCACAACTTAAGGCTGACATCTTGCAATCACCGCCCCAACCCACAAGGGGATCCGCACCGACCTACTGGTCGCCGCCCAGCGCTTTATTTCCTACACGAATCGCTTGAAACCCTTCTCTTCTCGCCACCCCGAGAGCCAACCTGCCGAATGGAATGAGGAATGTGACCGGGCATTCATGGCAATCAAGCAACACCCCGATGAGCCCCTCGAGCCTCAGGTCCTAAGCCGTGTGACACACTCCCACCTCTACTCCAGCAGCCTCCGACATACAAAGAAAAGGTCGCCCGTTTTTAAAGAACGCGGTGATGCCAAGTCAGAGGCACAGTTCTTTTGTCAAGAAATCCTTAACCGACATGAGACTGGGAGATAACCACCTCGACCAGAGCTGCCTTCGCTTTACCCTGACAAATGGCCAAAAACTCCGCCTATACTTCTGTGCCTATCCCCGCACATTGCGGGTGCACTGATCTTCCATCCGAGGCACAATTCATGCACTGATATGTCCGGCGACGCCCGCTGTAATGGAGTTAAGCGAAAAGTGGCATCCAAAGATGTCGAGACTTTCAAGAAGCGGTGAGTCTTCGTTAATCTCATCACGTAAACTGCGCAACACCCGCCTGATGAAACGAAATGGTGGACACTCAACGTGATAGGCTTCTGGGGACAAACCGGGCGGCATCGGGTCTACAATTAACCTCCCCAACCAGGAGAGGATCAACAGTGTACCTGCGCAGGGGCTTCAACGCCACCAATAACAAATCAGAGTATGAGGCCATGATATCCGACTGAGTCAGACTCACCACGGTGCCGACACCTTGGCTTTGTGAGATTCACAATTAGTCATTTGATAGTTAACGCTGCACTGAGTCCAGTAGGATCCCTGAATTCCGCCAAGTATGCTCTCCGTGAGTCAAGGTAAATTAAATACCCTTCCTACCGGAACTGAACATGTCCCCGGATCGAATGAGGGTCGATGCCTATGGCTGCTTCACCACGATAAGGGAAACCGTATTTTTCCCCATCTACTATCAATCGAACCTCACGCATGCCCAAGTGCAAGCCAGATAGAGAAGTTCCCTCCTGTCCCATTTATCCCATGTTACCACTTATATGATAGTAGCTACGAGGGACCAATTTAATGACAGAGACAAGCCCACAAGGTCTCGATTCAAATGGGCTAGGATTCCATGATACTGGCATTATACAAACGACTGGCTGCCGTATTCGGGATAGTCTAACCCCCGAGCAAGGCCGTGGCGACAAATTGAATCGCATGAAGGCATATTGTGCGCGAGAATCAACGGGAGTAATGAACCCCAGCAATAATCGGCTCATTACACTCGTGGGTATTATCACAACTATGCTGATCACGACACGCTAAGAATGTGACCTTTGCCGAATTTCCCTATCTCAAATCACCGGTGGATCGTCTCCATCTCTAATGCACATTCGCGCAATTCGGGGATTGATATAGTCGGCCGCTTCCTAATCGCAGACCGACTGCAAGAAACCATTATTAGTCGCCACCGATTATTTTAGTAATGGATAGAGGTCGACGCTTCACAATCAAAGATAGAGATGTTTGCATGGTTTGTCTGGAAAAACATTCTGTAGGTTTCGGCATCCCGAATCGTCGTGTCCCAATGTGTAGTAAACAGGTTGTAGTGAGTCTCTAGGGACTTTTGCTTTCAGAATTGAATGTTCATGCTCTATTACCCCTCGGTATCATAAAAGCATTGGCTAACAAAACCACATTTTGGCCCTAGACCATCGCCAGAAATGATTAGGAAATCTCTCCTTTTGCGCTCACTTATGGGATGGATGCCTTTATCCCCACCGAAATTGGTCTACCCACCATCCGAACAGCTACGCCCGAGTCAGAAAATGCGGAATCAATAGCTGAGGAGGTTAGGCGTCAATGATATTGAGCTCGCGGAGCGCGGCAATCCATATAATGTCCCTACCAGCGCCGCTTGAACTCTTATAGACGGGTAAAGCCTCGAAGTGTTTCGTCAAGGAGATCTGATCTTGAGGAAAGTTTTTAGAATCTTTTGTATGGACCAGGCTGCGAAATTCAACCATCAGGAAGGACCTTATGTTAGTGTGGCAAATTGACGGTCTACTATTATAGATAAAAGCAGATGGAACCTACATTACTGGGATGTGGAATACCATGCACTTGATTATCAATAAAAGCATATCTTTGTTTTGCCTACTCACATGTCTTAGCATACTTTTTCATTATACAGGGTCAAATCTAAAAGCCTGGATGGCGCGGTCGAATGACTATCAGAGCTCCGACATAGAATAACATCCTAGTTGGTCAATCCAAAAGCGGATAGCGCAATCGTAAACTGCTCGACCGGTGTAGATAACATCCGTGGTCAAATCTAAAAGCCGGATAGTGCGATGCAGATACGACCTATCCGTCCCCGACATACCATCTGACGGTTGAATTAAAAACTCGAATGGCGCGATTAAAAATAACTTTGTCAGCCCGACACTTAAATAACATCTAAATGGTCGAATGCAAAAGCCGGATGGCCTTCGATAAATGACCTATCCGGCAATGTGTAATTGCATCGCTCATCCGACTCCATACAGATGATTTCTACCTACCACATACGCGCTCGAATGGTGCGCTTAACAAAAATCAATACAAACCAGGACGACGTAGTATCAAAACGTACAAGAAGGCATCAAATAAAAAGTAACGAAGAAAGAGAAAGTGATGTAAATTGTTTGGTGCAAAAACATTGAATGCGACAAGTCTCGCCACAGCACTTCAGCCCTAGTTAGCAACGACATCCCACCTTGCCATCCCGACGAGGGGCCGGATCCATCAAGAGTCGCTCCTCTCCTGGGCGGCGGCTGACTATTCCCTGTGTGTTCCTCCCCGCCAACGCTGATCTCGGGGCTGAGCAAAGAGACGAGGTGCTCGGGGGCCACTTCTGGTTAAGAAAGAACTCTGGAGTTAACGAGACCGAAGGATTAGACATTCCATCCGGGATATGAGACTTGCTCCCGCATATGTTGTGTGTAAAAACACAGCAACCATAGCCATAATTGAACAAAGGTGTCATCGCCAGATTGAATCCTACCTCCATCGCTCTATCAGCAACGACCTTTTCCCGAAGGGCGGCGAAATCATCCTTTATGGTCCCAAACTCCAAAATCAAGGAAAGGCACTCATCCGTTAAACGACTGTTTTCTTCCTCCGCCGCATGCCTCCCGCGTGGACAATGCCTGGGCAACTTCATCAAGCCACTTCGCCTCTCGCGAAGCCCCGCAACCGCAGGCACGTCAACCCGGCAAGCCTCGCACTCCATCTGTGCTCGGGTATTAACGGCCCCTTCGATCTCCAACTTGGCCATCGTTGTCTCATGGCGGCCTGATCCTCTCACCTCCACTGGCGCTTCGCCAGATTCCTTAGCCTCCCAACCCTAGTTACAAAAGACACCAACTCGACCCCTTTAATGAAGCACTTCACATCTCCCGTACCCGCCATTCCGACCGGGACATATAATCGCAGCTTGTTCAAATAATCCCTTATCCGGAGCTAGAACTCATGATGCTCAAGCGCCATGTTCCGAATATATGCAATGCGACCGCAAAGAAACCCATTAGAGTACAAATCAAGCATCGCACTAATATCACATAACGAACTCAAGTATCTTACCAGCCTACCGACCGAACGTAGTTACTAAGCAGTGCACTTGTATCCCGTCATCGATAACTCCGGATGTCTTCCTTCCGTGTCCTTGCAGAACGCTCACCGAAAGGGCCTTCGCCAAGCACCTTATGCCCCGAGTAGCTACCGGCGATCCGGGCGCATGTGCGATACAAATTGTTTAGTCGACGGTCGTGGACTTTCCACTAAGTGGAGCGTCCCAATCCAAGACATGATATACTTCACCTCGCTCGCCCGAGCCGATACTTCCACTCAGGCTCCAAATTTCACGCGAGCGGAACAGATAACAGGCGTTATAATCCGCCTTCCAAGAAGGTGGCCTTGGCAGCCCCGGACAAAGATAAATCTCTCGACCGCTTAGGTCGACCCCTCGTCCCATCGCAGATCACCCAGTGCACTTTAAAACCTGGACACCTCCTTCGACTTATTGGGGCGACCGCCGGCCCGCTTAATCTTTAGGGCCCCCGATTCGGAGAGCCAAGGATGATAATGGCTTGCACCTCCGATCCTCCCCTCGCAATGGGCCGACAGTCCCGTAGCCCGGGCGGGGAGATGTCGACCACCGGCCGAACTTAGCCGTCTCAAGCGGCGTAACTCCGCCAGCGCACCTCCTTGTCATCCTTTCTCCCGCTCCTCCTCCTCCAAATCCTAGAAACCCGTGTCTCGACACTAACCCAGGGAGCGAAATCCTCCCCTCGACCTGGGTGCTCTTCCGTCGCCCGGCTACCCCCTTCCGCGACCTTTATCACTGGGGTAGATCCAAGAACTCACTGTGCAAAGGGAGGACGACTACTTCTAGTTCTCCGACTGGGAATGGGATGGGTAGAACTAGAATCCTCACTAGGGGAAGTCGACGAACCCGAGTACGCCCAAAGACTCGCACCCACTTAATGCCTCAACCACCGGGCCACGGAGGGAAGTGGCGGCCGCTCGAAATCGCATACGTAGGTCGGCACGACAAAAATGCCCTTCCACAATGTCCGAAGGCAACGGCCAAGGAATGACCAGGGAGGGTGGGTCGGGTCATACTCACCTGGGCAGATATATTATCTGGAGTCAGGAGAACCTTGTAGTGACGCTCCTGCTCGAAAATCTCTGATAGCCGACGAATTTTCTCGAAGCTCAACTTCTCCACCTAGTTCACCAGCCTGCCTCGCCAAGCCTTCCCTACATAAGCAACCCAAGGTTAGTCCATCATAACACACTAAATATCCGGAAAAAGGCCATCAAATCAGGTCTAACCCGACCACATACCTAGAAAAGATTGAGACCGGCCGATATTGAAACTAAGCTCTGGGAGCCTGATCTCACCCTGTGGTCCCTCACTAGCAATACGCCTCGCTCCGTCTTGGGTGAGCCTGTGGAGCCTATTAACAACTTGAATTCGAGGGTTCAGAACCGGACATATCCCGCCGCCCCTCGCCTCTATTCTCGTAAAATAAATTATACAATGCTTCAACCACAGAGGTCGAGTCGGTATGTGGCTCAACACGCAAAGACCCGATCAAAATACGAATGATTTGCCAGTGATAAGAGCCTTTAGCGCCTGGGTGAAATGCAAAAATTGCTTGACTAGGGCTGGCATGGGGAAGCGCAGCCCGGCTGCGAGGTGCTCCCGAGTAAAAAACACACCATTATGTTCTCCACCCAAGGTAGACTCCATCCGGGTCTCCTTCATTCATCAACTCGGAGGTCAATGTTATCGAAAGCACCTCGGGCAAGATGCCATTAACCTCCATCATCGTGACTTCCAGATGATGTCGCCGTAAGGCGCCGCCTCTCGGTTAGCGTTTCTCTGGGCACCACTGCGGGAAGTTTCTCTGACTCCGCCATTCTACAAGGTATCAAATGGAGAAAAGAAAACGAATATTAGGACTCTATCCATATACCTAATTGGTACGGTTAGATACCCAAGCCCACCCGGCAAGGATCGCCTCGCCGACAAGTTTTAAACCACGCCTCCTCCCTTCTAGCCTTTTACAAATGGTAAACCAGTCACTCACCACGCCTTAACATTACTAAGGGCTGGCTGATGCATAATTGCGGAAATGGAGTGCGCGAGTGCTTGCAACAATGGCTCGCGAACGAATGCAAGGTTACACCAGCCTATTCCCAGCGGATGGTCGCAGAGAGGAAAACAGATAAACCTAAAATAACAAGAAAGGGAAAAGAGTATGACTTAATGATGTTCATTCATACCGATGCCTAAATGCGCAGGCAGCGATTACTTTCTAATGCACCGGCGACCAATCGCTCGTCTGGGATTTCAACTATCGCGACGCCGCTCTCTGGGGGCAATGCTATACTAAGGTGGGCCGTTTGGGGTGGGCCCTTCACTGAGCGATTGCTAATGGGGCCGCCCATTAACAAGTTATATAATATTCAAATCGCCTCACCAAAGGTAATGTCTCGAATACGCCATACTAATGCACTGCAATAAGACACTAAGCCGGGCTAAAGAATTGCGATTTTAGCACTCAGATCGTGGCAAATTACATAGCGATGCGCTTGTTACTAAGCAATCATATTACAATACGTCCAACTAACATTCAAAACTTACAAGACACCCGAACATAAAGAAAAACAAAGTAAAGTATCTACCACTGAACCGAAAGAAGCCACATAGAGGCTAGCATGAGGAAAAGATGGAGATAATGAAAGAAGCTGTTGCAGAGCCAAGAAGTGATGAAAGTATTTTTTGGCATGGGGTCAAAGAAGTGGAAGCTCGAGAGATCCCCCGCTAGGATTCACACAGGGTGTCCTGATTCCATTTAAGTTTTAGAACCACCCAAACAATTCCGACTCGCTTCAAACCTCAGGTAGCCTCCTCGGCACAATCCAGCCGGAAAGCACGCCTAAAATAATCGATCACAATCATCCTTCATCCCGCAACCCTAATTTCGAGTCTCAAGAACGCGCTCAATTATCCTTCTAACGAAGGAACACGGGTAAACCGCAGAGGACAACGAACCCGTCACCCTTAAACTTTATGTTCCTCCGGGGCATCTCGTGAACAACTAAGCAACCCAGCAACATTCAATGCAGCCACAAAAAGCAAATTCATCAAATTCAACAACATTGATGGCTCCACTGCTCCCATGATAAGGCTGCACAGTCGTTGTTCTTTTTTCGACCGGGAATGATCACCCTCCCCGGCACGAAAAAGGGGGGCATTGTGGGTACCATGGGCCCGGGCTCGGTCCCCTTAGCCAACCGGCCAAGCCCAAGGGCCTCGATGGGACCAAGCCCTAAAGCCAACCGGCCCAGGACAATGAATAGGCCTAGGAACGCCCGGGCGACTCTCCACCCGGGTGCCTGAGCGCCTCTTATCCTGGACGCCTCCTTTCCCGATGCGCCCGGGTGCCCGGATGCCTTTTCACGGGGATGCTTCCTTTCCCGATCGACGACTTCATCAAATGAAATTACCAACCGACTCTTCATGATATAAGTATATGTTCTCCCAAGAGTCAGTCACCCCGCCTCCAACGGAATAGGAAGACACTTAACAACGCCTGTCGGGAAAGCAAAGCATAAAAAGGTACATTGTTTATCCTTCCCAAAACAGGTATTACCTTCCCCCATATCTTTGGCAAAGCAACTAATCCACTTTCTGAAGTGAAGGATCCCCGTTCTCCCTCCATAAAAGAGAAAAGAATCACACCAAATGAGGTACTACATTCTTGATCGAGATAACTCGCCGGTTTCTAACTCTTACCTTCCAAAAAAAAGGCTAACTTTGTCAACGGAGGGTACTTTACCTTAACACCACCGTCGCCTTCTTGTTGTTTGCTTTGAAGGTTGCAGCTGATCAGGATCGGTGAATGCCCCGACGCACCACTCACTGAAAGCAAATCCCAAGACTACAATCCTTACTTGAGAAAAATGGGCTAAAAGAGAAGTAGATGAGAGAAAAAATGAGGGAAGTGACTACTAGGCTCGTTTCTATATTTAGGTTAAGTATTGTTCTGTAACGATGATATAATCCTTATTATTATAAATTTTAAATATATATATATATATATATATATATATATATATATAGTATATATATATATATATATATATATATATATATGTATGTATATTTGGTTAGAAGCCATCAAATAACTCAATTTGTAAAGCTAATAATTTCCATGTATATGACTTATATTGGACAAAATGTCATTTTACATTAAATGTATTTACATATATTTCAAGAAAGAGTTATTTATATAAGAAAATAATGAGGATATTTTTGTCAAAATGAGGTAAAAAAATAATGAAGGATTTGGATTTCCGAAATTTGGTTTTCATAAGGTATTTTAATCAAATCAAGCTTATTTTTGCATAAAATGTGAATGATAATATATGTATAACATATTTACATATTTACAAAAAATTAAAATTATAAAATTATTATAGTAAATAATTTATTATTATGATTCTTACAAAAAATAATTACTTTATTTATTTTATATAAATAAATTAAAATATATAAAAATAATAGATTGAAAAAACCAAAATTAAAAATATTTCATTTTTTAAATATTTTGAAATATTGTGTGTGAATTTTAAAATATTTTGTCCAGATTATAAAATAGGGTTTTAGCCAAAAAAACACTCGCCCATTTATCATTTGAAAATATTAAAAAATATTTTTGTTCTAGTAATTAAAAATAACAAAGAATTTAAAGAAGAGTAAAAGGTGCTTGAGCAAAACTTAATACTTATTATTTGATGACTTAAATTGTCTTTAGGTTATATTATAATTTAAGTTATTAACTTAAAACTATTGTAATAGAAATAAAATAAGGAGAAGGAGATGGAGAAGAAAACTTAGGATTATCTTTATTTCACTCTTGATAAGACCTATTTATAGGCTTATAATGAGAAGGCCAAAGGTTACAATGAGAAAACCAAATAACCTTTCATAATGATGGTCATTCATTAAAATATTTATAAGGGGAACCTCCTCCAAATAAAATATTATTTGCAAACCATGGTGGCAACCTCCTCCAATCATTCAGAGCTATTAGCAATACATGAGGCAAGCAGGGAGTGCATATGGTTAAGATCCATGATTCAACATATTCGTGACTCTAGTGATCTTTCTCTTATTTCAAACACAGCAACATCATTATATGAAGATAATACCGCCTGTATTGCACAACTCAAAAGCGGATACATCAAAGGAGACCAAACCAAGCATATTTCTCCAAAGTTCTTTCACACGCATGAGCTTCAAAACAATGGTGAGATTGATATACAACAAATCATGTCTAAGTGATGGAACCTTCGCAGATTTATTCACTGGCATTACCTGCTACGACCTTCAAGAAATTTCTACGCCAGACAGCGAGGAGGTTCAAAATTTCCAAATTGAGATATTACACATCGTGAGTCTTGAATACTCAAAAATAATTACTTTTTTCCTTCACTAAGTTGTTGTCCCACCGGGTTTTTCTTAGTAAGGTTTTAATAAGGCAGTTATACTTTCAAAATACATGTACTTTTTTTCCTTCACTAGGTTTTTGTCCCACCGGGTTTTTCCTAGTAAGGTTTTACTTGAGGCTGCTTTCGATGTTACGGTCATTCAAGGAGAAGTGTTATAAATATTTAACAACGAATGACCATCATTATGAAAGCTATCCTGGTTTTCTCACCAACCTTTGGCCTTCATTATGCTTCATAAATAGGCTCATCTAAAGATAACAAAAAAGCACTATCCAAGTTTTCTTCTCCATCTCTTTCTCCTTATTTTATTTCTATTACAACAAAAACTTATTTTTTACTTTTAAATAATAAATTTATTTGAAAAAAGTAACTTAAAATATATTTTAAATCTTTAATTTTTTATCATCCCATAAACAGAATATGTGAAAAGAATGTTGAACAGTAAATAAATTGTGGAAGTAATTAAAAGCAAATGAGTGAAAGTCAAAATGAAACGGAAGTTATAGATCAAAATAATTTCACTGTTCTTACTATCACTAAATTGTTTTTTGCTTAATTTATGTCATTAAATTATTCTTACTTGGTTAAATTTATTAATTAAGTTATACATTAATTTGGGTTATTAATTGACTACTGGCACCAGTTATTAATAAACTTTAATGAATTTATTTTTGTAAGTCCTGTAATACTACTTTTAAATGATCTAAAGACTTTCATGAAATAGTTCTTATTCTCATATTAATTAGGGTGGTTTTATCACTTCATAAAGCCTAATATGACATAGAAAATGTATAGATGCTGGTAGAATGAGTGGCTATGAAATTTTATAAGAAAAGAAAATAAACTCAATACTGCTTCTTTTCTTTTCTTTCACGGATTTTTAAGCTTTTTCTTTTCTTCATGTTCATTTGATTTCAAAGCTGGAAAGCTGACAAAGTGAATTCCAAATGATAGAGGAAATTGGCCTCTCCACAAAAGTTATAAGATTGGGAAAATATGTGTGAGAAAAGTCATTCCATTTCCTAAGAAGGGTGTGATCTCCAATTACAATCTCTCTTTTTTGTTTTCTGTCTCTCTTAAATTGGTTGGAGTATTAACGAAAGATTAGGATGTTGCACATATGTAGATAACAAAGTTTTAAAACTATCTAACTATTTTCATTTATCTTCGTCATCTGTTTGGTAATTAGGAAGAAAGTAGAAGAAAGTTTATAAATTAATCAACAAGATAAACTTCTAATGATGTCCAAACATGAGGCGAAGTGAGCATATAATACTTTTACTTTAATACAAAAGTGAGCCAAAGTCCCCATCCCTGCACCTTGTAGGCTGTTTGGTAGTTTAGAAAATGAAGGAAAGTTTCCTGAGTCTATGTGTAATTTTAATTTCAATCTTCCTGTCGCCAGGTACTAATACGCTTGGTATGTTTTCAACTCCAATCATTTAATCCAATGAGGTAAGAATCTTAAGGTTCTTAAAACAAATTTATAAGCAGAACTGTTAGTCTCAGAATACTTTGTTATTGAATTTCATAGTAATTAAATAATATGAGAATATATTGACTGGTGCCAATTAAAAATGAATGAAAGTTACAAATCAAACAAAAAATAAATATCATACAACAATAGTCAAACCCAGCCAATGCACTCACTGCTAGCCTTAAGGAATTTTATTCTCCTCTCAGTACCCAAGCCATAACAATGGAATTCCTCCAGAATTAATGGCTGAACCTTTACTGGTAGCAAATGTAAACGCCGGTAAATTTCGAACGCAAAGAACGGAGTGAATCACACGACTCGAAGAATTTTTGAGAGGAGAAAGGAAAATGCAATGTCTTTTCAAATGCATGAAAATGTGGTAATCAATGAAAGGGAGGTCTGAATTTATAGGAAACCGTGGCAACTTGAAAAGCCAAATTGCTCAAGGGGTGCAACTTGAAAAGTTGCAATGAATTGGCGCAGAACCTTCATCATTTCATTCACACCTATATATATATATATTATATATATAATCTCCATCAACCCCCACATGAATGGAGAATGACAAGTTTTGAAAACTATGCATAAAACTTGCAGGATTCACAACTAAGAATTAGCAAAGATCTCGAATAAGTAGGTTTCTCTTGAACTTTCCATAGTGAACATATATATCGAAAGTATACCGCTGACTCCAGAGATGCGATATCTTTGAACCGACTTTTAGTAAGTGTATACTAAGACAATAGTAAGTCACACAATCCAACTCTTTATATCCGCTTTTTCGGTTCTCATTGTTGTGTCTTATTTTAGCCATGAATACCGCCCGGTCTCATGAGTGTTAGAGAACCTGGGCCTTCTTTATTCTTCCTTATTAACATACTTCACACTCACATAGTATGATAATTTCAAACTGTATTCGTAGCCAATTATCACGAACTTTATGCCAACCCTTGTGTAAATCATTAAAAACCTTCATTTTAAAGCCTATCCTTGGCTTCAAACATTGTCTCATCATGAGAATGGATTTAATAAATTTGATGACAATGTCAGAATCATCAAACATAATCTTTTTCTAACCCATCTTTGGGATCTCCCGCCTAATAGTAGAGTTACCGCTATGATGATTTGTCCTAGGGCCACAATCCCAGCCCCTCGATGATTTTTCAACTAACTCTACATAGGCCTTTTGTTAATGGATTCGACATCGCTATCTTTGATCTGTTTTAACTCCAATTGAGTATAACCCCACTAGAGATTAATTGTCTAACAAAGGTTATGTCTTCTCGCTGTGATGACTAGAGCCTTCCACTATATGCACTACTCAGCCCCTCCGGCAGCCGCTTCGACTATCACAATGTATGCCTATCTGGAAAGTTAATCTAAGCTGGGTCAGAACGAATATCTTCTAAGAAATTCCAAGCCATTCGCCTTCTTCACCCGCTTTATCCAAAGCCATGAATTCAGCTTCCATCAGAGAACTGGGAGATGCAAGCTCGCTTTAGAAGATTTCAAGACACTGCTTCCCACCAACCCGTAAACACATAATTGGGTGGGATTTGCTTTCTAGTTGAACCTATGATCCAATTTTGCATCACTATAACCTCTAACTTCAACATGGATAATCTTTGTAATTTAAATAAAATTTCAGTATGTTTTAAATATCCCAAAACACGCCTCATTGCCAACCCAACATGCTTATTTGGATTACTCGTATCGACTAAGTTTACTTATTGCACAAGCGATATCCGGGTCGAAAGTACAATTCATGATGTACATTAGATTATCCCTAAAACTTTAGCGTAATCCACTTGAGACTCACTTTCACCTTGTTATTTGCAAGAGCAAGGTTTAAGTCTATCATGCTTTTACTTCTTTGAAATTCAAATACTTTGAATCTCCTGCCGGCACTCGGTCAATATAGTGAGATCGTGATAGCGTTAGACCCTTGAGAGTTCCCAGATTTTATACCTAGAATAAAATCAAAGAACTCCCAAGTCTTTCATAATAAATGATTTGGATATATCTGTTTTCAGGGCATTTATGCCTGGGCCATTATTTTTGCTTATTATTGCCACAAGCCAATTCCGCTATTATAGGACAAACAATGACCATGATTGTATATTTTTGATATATAATATTTATCGCACTCATTACCTTAAATCCATTTGACAACATTACTTTGTCAAATTTTGCATGCCATTGTTTAGGTGTCTTGCTTAAGTCCATACAAAGACTTAACAAGTCGACAGATTCTTATTTTCGTCCGGGACAATGAAACTTTAAATGCTCCATATAAATTTCTTTCCTCCACTTTCCATTTAAAAAGGTCGTTTTCACATCCATTTGATGGATCTAAGATCATACACAAATGGGCCTAAAGCAATTAACAATCGAATAGATGTAATTTTTCAGACCGGTGAGTATGTATCAAAGTAGTCAAGACCTTCTTTCTTTTGTCTAAATCCTTGACAACTAGTCTTGCCTATACTTGTCAATAGTACCATCATCTTTCAATTTTCTTTTAAAATCCATTTATATCCTAACGGCTTGTTTCCCGGGCGAAGATCAACCTAGTTCCCACGCATGGTTATTCAATATGATTCAACTTCACTATTGATTGCTTCTTTCCAATATTGGCTTCCTCGTAAGACTTCATTAAGCTCCTTAAATATGGTTCATTTTCTAATTAAATGCTAGAAAATCTGGACCAAAAAGATTTAGGTACCCTTTGACGCTTACTACGTCGTGGTTCCTCAATATTAGTACATTTTCCCCGCACTTCCCGAGGTCGCCGAACTTTCACCGCGTTTAAATTTCATTCTATACGTGGAAAATGCGTCTTCAAAGAATTCAGCATTGTCTGATTCTATTATTGTATTAGAATGAATATCGAATTTCTGATTTATAAACCAGAAAACGATATGCTTTACTATTGTTAGCATATCCAATAAAAATACAATCTATTGTTTTCATCCCATTTTAATTCATTTCTGCTTAGAACTCCCAGATTTCTTACACACCCCACACTTCAAGTAATCTCAAGTTTGGTTTTCTACCTTTCCATTTTTCATATGGAATGATTTGTGTCTTATTGTAGGGTACTCTATTGAGTATCTGTGTAGCTGTAAGGAATAGCCTTCCCCCACAAAAGCCTACAGTAAACTAACTTAGTAGCAAAGCATTCATCATTTCTTTCAATGTTCGATTCTTCCTTTCAGCAACTCCATTCTGTTGTGGTGTATACGGAGTTGTCATTTGATGAATAATTCCATTTTCAGCCATTTCTGGGGCTCTGAAATTCATATTCACTACTCTATCACTTCGATCATTTTAATCTTTTATTAAGTCGATTTTCAACTTCAATTTTATATTGTTTAGTCGCATCAATTGCCTCATCTTTGCTATTAAGTAAATATATAACAATATCTGTATGTTCCACAATAAAAGCAGAAATACTTTTCCCATCGCAGATGCAGCCAGACTTCACGCAAATGTCCGTATGAATCAAGTCTCAAAGGTTCGAATTCCTTTCAACCGAATTATGTGGATGTTTTGGTAAATTTTGATCCAACACATACTTGACATTTGATTTATTACATTCAAACTTTGGCAATATCAGTGTTTATCATCTTCAGATTGTAATTACCATGTCCCAAACGTGCATGCTATAAATTATCTCGACTAAGTAAATAAGTGGTAAGAACTATTCTTATTATTATTGATTATCATTATGATTTTGTTTGAGTGCGCCACTACTAAGATAACCTCTTTCCAACATACATATCATTTTTACTTATTACAACTTTATCGGGAACAAATACAACCTTAAACTGCTTCGACTGTAAGTGATGTCGACCAAATTCTACGATTTGCACACAGGAGGACATTCTTTAGTGTCGAAGTTTTGCCCGATGTCATTTTCAGAGAATATTTCCAGCCTTTCTATCTTTGAAGTTGAAGAATTTCCCATATGCAACTCTTCCTCAGTCCGGCCAAGCTATTGTAGGAAGAGAACATCCTTGATAGCACAAACACGGGCGTGTAGCAAACAGAGTCAATCCAACATTCCTCGGGGTTTCCTACTGCCAGACTACGAAAAGAAAAGCAATACAAATCTTCAATATCCATATCATTGATTCACAATATTGGCTTGACCTTATTCTTATTTTTATTTTAGTGCATGGCATTCGAGGACCTATGTCTTCGATTTACTACAATTATAGCAACTTCCTTTGAATTTTTATTGCTATTATCAGGCCCTGACCATATTTCTTCTTTCTTTTTCGCATTAGGAGCAAGATTCAACTATATTTGCTCCTGATATGGATGATTGCCTAAGACTTCTTTTTTCAGCATGCCTGTTGTCTTCTTCAATTTTTAATCTATTGTCAGGTCTTCAAGCGCCATCTCCTACGCCAAAGTTTCAAGTAATTTTTTTTAAAGTCCTCCATGAGGCAACTTTTCTATAAATGTAAAACACTTTGAAACGCTTCATTAATAATCATTCCTTCGTTGAGAAGATCGTGAATTATTACTTGAAGTTCTTGGATTTGCGTCACAACAGCCTTGGTATCAACCATTTTATAATCAAGAAATTTGGCTGCCACAAATTTCTTTAAACCGCCTTCAAATTTTATACTTTTTCCTCTCTCAAGTGCTTCCCATAATTCTTTTGGAAGTATTAATATTGTCAGAGACATTATATAGAATATCTAACCCGCTTCTCAAAATATAATTCGCAAAGGAAGCCTGAATGTCTCCAGCTTCAATCACAAGAGATCTATCTTTTCTAGCACTTGTTCGTTCTAACCTCTTCTTTGATGAACTTTACTTAGAAGGTCGTTAGATAGAAGAACATCTTTTGTTGCCATCTGAAGTCTACACCTAAAAACTCGCTGTGCCCCGCCGGCAAGTGTATGCAGTAACTTGTTTGGGAACAGACAGTTAGGTTCCAGCTTCTATCCCATTTCAAAATTAAACCAATACTTTATTAGTAAAAATTACTAGTATCAATCTTGGAGAAAATCACAAAGATTTTGTATCCTCCTTACTACGAAATTTATCGAGTAAAACCACAAAGGTTTTAACTCAATAGGAGTAGAAAATCGAAGATTTTAGTCTCCTAAATTCCTTTGAGTAGAAACCACTGCTGTTTTAATCTCTAGGGAGTAGAAAATCACAAAGATTTTAGTCTCCAACAAAATAATAATAATAGAACCGAAATTAAATAAATGAATGACAAATTCAAGTAGAAACTACAAAGGTTTTTTGAAGAAATTAAAATAAGTAGTGACTGGTGTTAATAAAACAAATAAAAGAATAAAATTCCTTAAGATTGTTAGTTCCGAATACTATGTATTAATTTATAGGTATTTAGCCATTATTATAATCTTATATTAATTGAAAGCAATTAAAATGAATAAAGTTATAACCAAACAAAAATAAATATCATAAGCAAATGCAATAAATAAACCGAGCCAATGTATTCACTGCTTAGCCTTGCGAATTTATTCTTCCTCAGCACCCACATAGACAGCTCAATTCCTCCCGCACAGAACTACGAACCCACCTGTAGCTGCACTTCAAACGCCAAATTCTCTGAATCAGCAATCCGAGTGAATCACACGACTCAAGACTTCCTTTATATGGAAAGGAAAATGCAATGTCTTTTCAAATGGCTGAAAAATGGGGTAATCAAATTTGTGTGGGGGGATCTGAATTTATAGGAAACCAAGGTGTGCAACTTGAAAAATTGCAATGGTTCGATAAAGTAAACTCTTTTCATCATTTCCATTCATTACCTATATATATATATATATATATATATATATATATATTTCCCAACGTAATTAAAAAAATGGTATTTTTTTTTCAAAAAACTATGGATTTTATTTTTATTTTTGTTTAAATAATTAAGCACTTGATTCTTTATAAAAATATTTTTGTTAATCCACCTCCCAAGTGCCTCTAGTTTATTTGAATAAAAGTATTTTACTTCAGCAAAGTCATTTTATAAATTGATCGGTGGAAATGTAGGATGATTCATTTAATTTTGGAAGATTAATTTGGTCAAAACCATTAGTTATTTTTAAATATTATTATCTTAAAAAAGATTAATATTTTACTTTATTCACGTCTTGCTTGCATAATTTGAGATTTTTTTTTTGAGAATGTTTAACCTTATAAGCAAATAAAAGATGAGGACCATTTTAAAATGTGAAACAAATCCTATTACTCTAGTTTTTTGGCTCCTAAAAATCGCTATATAAAACAATACAAATTAAAATAAGATCAATTTTCAAAGAATACCAAAATTGTATACTATGTTTTTAAAAACTGTTTTTGAGAACAATTTTAAAAAATATGAACCAAACAAACCTTAAAGGCTCACTCATTCATGTTATTGAAAAACTGTTTTTTATTATAAAAAACAAGAAAAACACTAAAAATCTATTTGGTTCATAATTCATACGTTTTGAAAAAACACTGACAATACCAAATCTTTGATTTTTAGATAGCATCAAAATTGTGTTTTCTATATTTTTAAAAATTGTTTTTTATAATAGTTTTCAAAATCTTTAAGAAAAGAAATAACAAAAATATATAATCTAAATAGGCTACTTTCTTTCTTTCCTTTAATTTTTTTCCAATTTTTTCTTTAAATTCCAATCCAAAACCAAAAGCAATAAAAATAATCCATAAAGTTAATACTCTTGATGGCAACAAATGTGGGTGCCATAGTTTCCAATCCCACCGTTCAATCATTATTCAACAATTAACATTTCAATCTATCCTAGTCTGCATTACAACAGTTCTACATTTAATGCATACATAAATGAACTCTTATAATAAAGATTAATTAATCACGTCTCTATCAAAATAAATAAATAAAAATTATATTACATTATTATAGTACAATCAATCTCTTGAATAGCTTCTCAAACAAACTGACTCCTAAAGCAAAGAAACTTTACATGTATTATATTCTTAATTTTAGGGCTTGTCAATGCACAGTTTTATTGAATTGGTAAATCATGCATTTATGCAGCAAGTAAATGCTGAAATATATATATATATATATATATATATATATATATATATATATTTTAAACACATGGGTGTCCCTGTTAGCTTATCCAGTCAGATGAGATTTTTTTTTTCTACTATGCTAAACTCTTCACTTTAAAAGAAAATAGGTGGAATTTTTTTATCATATAATTCCAATATTTTGGCGAATGATAATTTTTTCAAGTCATTAAAATTAAAGATAAAAAAAATGAAAATGATGTTTATTTTTATTAAAAATAATGAACATATTTGAGATAATTATATTTTTTAAATTATACAATGCTATAGGAATCATATATTGTCTAAATCGCATACATATAGTAAGCATATGAGAGCGTGAAAAATCGATAAGTAAAATGCAGAGATGACCTTGTACCATGCAACTACAATAATCGGCAGCAAAAATCGTAAAACCAAATTAAATCTTGATTTGTGTTGAAGAATCACTTAATTGAGAAAAAAAAAATGATAGATTGATATGTAAATTGATGATTTCAGACAAAAAATGGTAAAAAAAAATCACCCGTTATTACTAACAAAAATGAGGCCAAAAGAGGGAAAAAATGTCAATATATATAATACAATTACTTCATGATATTTTTCTTTCTCATCAAGAACAATTGACTATGCAAAAAATAAAGAAATTTAAAAATTTAAAAATTAAAATTCATTTTCCTAATAATTAAAATTGGCCTTATTTAAATTCAAGCAACTTTCTGCTTGTCTTTCTATAGATTTTCTTCCAAATGGTAATTAGCGAAGAAAGAACATATAAAAATAAGTTTTTAAAATTTTTGTAGAAGACTTTTTTTGTTAGAAAAAGTCGATAATAAAAGTAGTGAACCACATGGCAAACAGAAGTATTACACTAAAAAAATAATTAAAATTACTTTTTTATTTATTTATGTTGTTTAAAAAAAAGAAAGAAAAAAAGAAAAAGAAGGTGATGGAATATGAAGTAAAAACACATAAAGCCAAGGACTCCATCCAATGCAGCACCTACCAGTCAATTAATTATGGCCATGCTTTGATATGTATATATAAAGTTCTTGTTGCTTTGAAAGGTGTGGAAGTGGCCTTAAATAACGCAGGAGGAAGCAGTCAAAGCTTCCCAATAAAATTTATATATATATATTTTGGAGTTATATTTGGTTTGAATGAAATTTAATCTCACCTTGTGAACGGATGTATGTGAAACATATAAATCTTTTAATACCTTAATAAGTTTAATTTATTCTATTCATTCAATCATGAAACCATCAGAACTTTACGATTCGTCTTTTGTTCATTTCTTCTAAGCCCTATAAATAAAGAGTTTTGACTTTTTTTGTAGTAAAAAGAAAAAAAAGAATTGAGATTCTTTCTAAGATATTGTCTAGATTTCGTTGAAGTTCGCTAGGAGTAACTGTCGACAAGGGTATTGTTGCCGTTTATTTGTTTTCTTCTGCTTGCTAAATATAAATATATATATATATATATATATATATATATATATATAAATGCATGTATTAAGACATTATAAAATGTAGAGTCATTGTCATTCAAGCCACGTTGAGAGTATATTTTCAAATAGAGTGACATTCAGTCTGAATTCATGGAAAAGTCATGGGCCTGCAGGGTTGGTACAAGTATTTAAATTTTAGGAGCTCACTCACACCACTAAGGTTGGCAACATGGGTTCCACATTTCATTAAAAACGCCCATCAACTTTCTGACTTCAATGCCGTTTAAAAAATAATGATATAATGTTTAAACATGACATTTTTTTTTGAAGTAATGTTTAAACATGATATATATTTTGATTTTGCAGTAATGTTTAAACATGATATATATTAATGGTTTTGTTACAGATTTGATTTTTAAAAAATGATATTAAAAGACTTTGTTCTGGACTTCAGTACAACTTCTTCTCTCTTATGCATTATAATCAAAATTTGTTTCTTTTATATTTTAACTATTTTTTTCAAGGTTTATGATTTCCTTTATTGTATATATAATTGATTTCATTGTCTATAAATATTCATTTGAATAGTCGAGATAATTTCCTTAATTATTTTCATATCAATGAACCTAGTTATATTCATAAATATTTAATGTTTTATCTAATACCTAAACATACAAACCCTAACATAATTTGAGATCTTATCATAAAAAATATGGTCCATAATCTCATGATGAAGGACAAATTTGGAGGGAAAACATACAATAAAAGAAAAAACTTGAAGAGAGAAGAACCATCAAAAGAAGAAAAATAAATGAGAGAAGGAGCAAAGGATGTGCTTTGCTATAACTGCAAGAAATGATGCGACCCTAAGTAAGATTACTCTCTCTACAAAGCGAAGAGAGGTAAAAGGATATATGGCCACTTTAGGCCAAAGTGAAGGCTCCTCGGTAGATGAAAAGGAAAGGAAGATAGCGAACATGTGCTTCATGCATGGCATTTGATGAGGTAAGTTCTAACTTTAACTATTTATGGTGAGTTTCTTGAGGAGTATAAAGAATTACTAAATGATATCAAGACACTTGATGAAATTAAAAACTCTTCCCTCAAGAAGAAAATATTTGAACTTCAAAGAGAACTTGAGGAAGTTAAAGAAAGTCTTTCAAAAGCTGAAGCATAAAAGTCTCTCTTGAAAATGAAAACAAGATGCTTCTCAAAGAAGAATGAATTGTTGTCTTCTTCTCTTTTCAGGACAAATATTCTTTGATATGATCATAACAAGTCAAAGAATATATTTAAAAAAAAAAATAAAAAGGAAAGAGCTAGGATGTAAGTCTTCAAAAGAATGAAAAAATATTTTAAAAATTGTTTCATAAAGGAATACACAAGTGAAAAGTCCTTCGACCACTTGTTAACTTTTGTGGTAGAATAGGCCAAGTAGCACTTATTAAGCAAGAAATAGTTCCAAAAAGGCTTTAAGTTCTAAAACAAAAAATGTTTAGGTTGAAAAATCAAAACTTACTAACACCCAAGGACTTGAAAAGAATTGGTAACTAATCATTGTCTTCATCCTCACTCATGTTTGCCTCATCAATATTTCTTTCCTTTCGCCATCTTCCTCTTGTTTGTCTTTCTCTATGCGCTCGGAACATGCCAAACAACAAGGATCTCCTGGTGTGCTTCTCTCGACGAGCATTAGCATAGACACTATGGGGCAGTCACATTTGTTGAATGGTGGGACAAATTAAACTCATCATGCACGTCGGAGCAGGTACAATGGTGTGCTAGTTGATATGTAATGGAAGAAATGCATGGATTTGGAATAAACGACGGTAGGATAGCAGCCTGGTGTATAATTCAGTTGTGATCCTTCTCCAGGAATGGTGATAACTATTCAAAAGGGACATTTTTACATACTAAAAACCTTTCTTTTAAAACTCTTTTTGTGTTAAAGTATCATACTTAGCCTATTGTTCTCATTGTCAAGTCCCAATCCTCAAACTGATATTTTCTTGAGTGCTAGTGTGTTTATAGACTTTCTTAAGTACTTTTTCTACTCTTGGATAGAGTTTGTGATTAATTTCTCAGTCTCACACGTGCACGTGCATATGCACACACGCACAAGCAGATGACTTATATAAGATTTGTTGGCCTTACACATAAGTTCAAAGGCCCCATATAAGAGTTGTTGGTTTCCCTTAAATGCAACTCAGAAATAAAATTTTCATACTTGATCAATGAACTAAGGTTGTGATGGATTCCCAAAAAGTATGGAGGAAAAAAATTGTCAAGGAAATTTATTTATTTTTATTTAGTTAATTAAAATCTTTAAAAAAAAATTAAATATACATAAAATTACTTAAAGAATTATATATTTTTAAATATTGATACATTTAATTAGTGAGAGGATTGTAAGCATTATACATATACTATTGGGTGTCCGAATGATCTACTTCTATTGCTCCGACACTACTCTCTGGTAGTGTTTCTTGATGTTGAATGAATACTAACCATATACATGAAAGTACCATATATGTGAACAGTATCGTATGAGGAAATAAATATAAAAAAATAAAGAACACTATATTCTGTATAAAAGGGAAAAACCAAGGGACAGTCTCCGAACAATTCTTCACTAACACAAAGTGGTATATAGTACAACTCATAAGAAGAATATATTGATCTTAGGGTATACTCAAGAAATTAGAGATAACCTCACACTCCACCGAAGTGGAAATTCCTCAATTGAGAACAACCTTCTCAATTGAGTATGTCTCTATTTTCTCTCACTTTATTTACCTCTCTCATTCTCAAGCCTTTCTCATTTTATGATGAGATGATATTGCCTTCAATTTTATAGGTAAGCAAAGGAGAAATTTCCCTGAAATCAGCTAAAGAAACTGAAGTGGAGAGAAAGAAAATCAAAAGAAATAGAAAAATGGGGGGGGAGGGAGGACATGCTTTCAATTTTGAAAGCATGTCCCTTGTGGGAAACAAAATGATGGGTATGGACCCCATAAAATCTCCCTCTCCAAACCCATGCATGCGACTGAAGGTAGAAGTCATCTTGGATCCTTAGTGGGATCCCAGCTGCCAAAGAAGCTCGAACATAACCCAATCTCAGCCTCGAACAACATTCACATCAAATTAGTTGTGGATCTTCTTCACTTGGAATCGTTTCATTTTTGTAGCATCACGAATCCAATGATATATGACTTCAATATGCTTTGTCCTAGAGTGATAGGTGGCATTCTTGCTCAAGTCTATTGCACTTTGGTTGTTGTAATATACCACATACTAATCTTGTTCTAGACCCAGTTCTTTGAAAAAAGCCTTTATCCATTATTTTTCCCACCCAAAGGGAAGCTACGACTCAACCTCCCATCAGGATGCTAAAGCTTGGCCATTACTTTATAACTCGATTGCCATGATATGGCTTCTCCTACAAAAGTAAACAAATAACTAGATATAGGTTTCCACCATCAAGGTCACAAAATATATCTCGCATCTCGTATCTCCCAAGAATCATTTTCTTTTTCCAAACTTAAACAAAGCCTGGGAAGTTCCCTCGAATATTTGAAGATCCATTTTACTACTTCCTAATTCTCTTCCTCGGCTGTGATTTTCCGTAAATCCGCTCTCTACTCACTCCCTACTCGCATGAGCAATGTCTGGCCTTGTACATACCATAGCATACATGAGACTTCCTACAACTAACGAATATGGAATGGCATCCATTTTCCTTTTTTCTTCTTCCGTTGAAGGGCACGACCTCTTGTTGAGTTTGAAATGACCACCAAGAGGTGTGTTAACCGGTTTAGCCTATTTCCTATTGAATCTTTCAAGAATCCGTTCAACATATCTTTCTTGTAACAACCACAATCTTCTATTTTTCCTATCACGAGTGATCTCCATCCCCAAGATTTGCTTGGCTGGGCCAAGATCCTTCATATCAAATTAAGGACTCAGTCAACTCTTCCTTCAATTTGCTAATTCTGAAGTGTCCTAGCCAACCATCGTTATAATCTAAGTAGTATAATAATAGCGCATACCAAACTTCCTCTACCAGAAATCGTCATAGACACAATAGTCTCGTCGTAGCTCTGCACTACAGACCCACCATGAATGAGCTCGAACGTCTCAGTACTACGGTCGAGCTGCAAACCTATATAGACTTTTCTTTAATTTATAAATCAGGCCTTTTCCTTGACTTCAACCCTTCCTCGCTAATGTGATATAGATCTCTTCTTCCAAACATGGAGAAATACGCTTTTAACATCTAACTAGCCATCTCATATTTAATTAGTTTCTAACCCTAAGATGATCCTGATTGATGATAATTTTACAACAAGAGAGAAAATTTCATAAAAATCAATACCTTTCTTCTAGCCAAAGCCTTTCACCACTAAGCAAGCTTTGTATTTCACCACGTTTCCTTTGCCATCTTTCTTCAACTTGTACACCCATTTGTTCCTCAGTGCTTTTCTACCTTGAGGTAATTTCATAAGCTCATAAGTATTGTTCTTGTCGAGGGATTCCATCTCTTCTTGCATGACTTTCATCCAACTATCTTATTCTATGAGTTATGCTCTTGAAGCTCTTTCGCTCCCTTTTTCACAGTTGGGAGCAAAATGTATTATGATGATGGATATTTTGGTACTCGCTTCAGGCTCGATATGATCTCTAAGTCAGAGTCGGGTTATTCTCCTGTTCTCAGAATATGCTCCCCCGACTCACCGTGCTCCCCGTGGATGGTGCGTCCTCTTATCACCGCTTTCGTGTATTGCTTTTGGAATATCACCATTATGAACACTTTCTTCTCCTAAGGGTCAGGTGGGAGGATTACTGCTTACCTGGTGAATAACTTGTTCAACTATCGCTTCGCCTTCTTTGTCGAATCTTTCATCAGTTCGATCTTCATAAAAGACAACATCCTTGCTTCTAATAACTTTCCTTGTCTTTGGGTCCCAAAATTTGTAGCTAAACTCCCCATTTCCATAGCCAATGAAAATGCAAGGTAAGGCTTTGTCATCTAGCTTCGACCTTTGCTCCTTTGGTACATGTATAAATGCTTTACACCTAAACACCTTCAGATGGTTATAAAAAATTTCTTTGCTTGTCCATACCTTTTAGACATCAAACTGTTTTATCAAGGACTTAATGTTTGGATTAGATATCACACAAGAAGCACAATCGCTCCTCTAAATGTGATTCAGAAGCCAGAATTCTCTAACATGCATCCACTTTCCACGACTATCTATCCTTTCATATACTACTGTGGGCCAGGAGCCTAGGATCGGATTTCTCGTTTTAATCCATGTTTGAGTGCTGTGAATCTGCTGAATTTCGGGAATGAATTCACCCCATTATTTCGGTAATGGGCTGTAATCTAAGGGCTTCTTGGTTTCTCTTCACCATGGCTCAAACTATTTAAAGTTACATGGAATACTGATCTTAATTTCAAATAAAATACACCATGTTTTTCTTGAAGTATCATTAATAAAGGTTACAAAATATTTAAAATCCTCCTAGATTTTCAACTTCTATGGGACTAATAAACATCGTAATATACAAGTTCAAGATTTAACTTTTCGTATATTTATCGCTAAATGAAAACTATGTCGCTTCAAGTAAACAATAATCAAGATTATGAGGTTATCTGCAAAGTGGAATGGACTTCTTTCTTTGCTAAAATTTGTAGCCTTCACCATGCGGCCAAGTCCCCGTACACAAACTTAGTGAGAACTGCTGGGTTGGCGATTCAACCCATTTTTACATATCTTTCCCAAGGGCCTGTACAACGTGATAACAAACTTCTCCTCTTGCAACCGTGGTTAAAAATTAAGTGATATGTCAACTATTATATATCGCCCACATATCGTGTGTTCGGCCAACTTCATATCAAATACACATCACTAATATCGCTGAATGGAAAATTCGATGTAATCGACTTATCGGTCGATATATCAATGCGATATCGCTGAAGGCTTTATATCACCACATCGTTGAGTAGTAAGTACTTAAAATTTCAAAACATAAATGGTAGAAGATTGGTTTCGGGAAATATAGTTTCAAACAAAATTCAAAATTTGAACCAAAAACTCGGTGGAAAGATTAAGGTTCAAACATAAATTTTGGAAGTCAAAAGAAGAATAAAATGAAAAAAAGAGAGTATGGGCGCTAATCTAAGTTGGTGGCGTGTAGAGAAGACCGGTCTGGAACCCAGCTGCCACCGCTATAGGTGTTGGTGACACTAACAACGCTACTTGTTGTCGGGTGGCTTCATGGTGAGAACGAGATCACAAGAAGAAAGTGAAGCCAGAAATAAGAAGAAAGAACTGGGGGAGAGCAGAGTAAGGAAGAGAAGCAGTGTGAGGAAATAAAGAGAGAAAAGAATAAAAAAGAAAGAAGTGGAGGATAAAAGAAAAAAAGAACAAAAATAAAATGTGGGGAAGAGATAAAGTTCTCCACCTTTGTTTCTCTAGAAAATGCCATGTGTACCATATAATAATTATGGGAAAAAAAATATTCATTTTATTTTCGTTGAGGTTAATAAACATTTTAAAACGAAAATGTTCTTAAAATTTATTCCTCTAAACCTTTAAATAGTTAAAAATCAATTTTTAAATAATTAATCAAATATATTTCAAGTATAAAAAATCAGCTAAATAAATAATGTTAATCTTTAAAATTCATTAAGTAATTAATAACTTTTTAATTTTGAAATTAAAGTTTGATCATATGATTTTTGCATTATATTTAACTCACAAAACTGAGAGTTTTGACTCATTATTTTTTTATTAATTATATAAAACAATTTATTTATTAAATGTGATTAGATATACTTTTATAAAAGTAATTTAATTCTTTTAATAAATAAATATAAATATACTAAATTTTAATTTTAAAAAGCTAATCGATATTATCATTCCTCTAATTTCAAAATAATTATGATATGTAGATTAAATATATTAAATCTTTAATTAATTTTGAATTATTATTGAAAATTTATGTAAAAATATCCATCAGATATATCCATAAAATTTAAATACCATATCCACAAAATCGATATTTTCATCCTCGTCAGAACAAATCTGCATCGCTCTCTTCTGGGTGAGAGTTTCCATCTATTGTTGCCGAAATAATTCTAGAAGCCTTCTTTATCTAAGGTGATTCCATCAAGTCATGAATTGTTCATGCCTCACATCTTCAAGATTAGTTTAACCCATCGCGGTATAAGCAACATCTCCACCTCCCATAATACTGGAGTTGGCGGTGTTTCCCATCTTTTATTAACACCTAAGTCTCCTACTTTGTATGTGTTGAACAATTCTCTATTTGTCGTAGCGGTATGAAGCAACAATATCAATGACAACTACAACATCTTCATCACCGGCATGTGACGAGAAAGTGTTCTTGCTTCCTTCTTGGCTCTCTTGATTTGTTCACGCCCCATACTCGGCAAATTTTCTTCATGTGACCTTGTTTGTTGCAGTGATAACAAGCGTAGTCTTTGCCTCTTGATTTCGATCTTCCTTTGGATATGTCATTCTAAGGTCTCAAAGATTCTGCTTTGCTTCTACCTCCGCTTTCTACAATCAATGCTTCGTGACTTATTACCTGTAACTCTCGCTTGTCTTATTATAAGATTAAGGATCCCTGACTAATCTTGCCTCAAATTTCAAAAAGTGTCTCTTATATAATAGTGGTAGTCACTAGGTTTCTTATATGACTGGAGTGTAGGGATTGCATCAGAGTATAGTCTTTATTTTCATCATCAAAAGCTACTTTGAAACTATAATTAGCTGGAGAGATAAGGCCATTGAACTTCATCAAAGGGAATATCAGAGCATAGACTGCATAAACTCCTTGTTATATAACTTGTTTGATGTCTTAGCCATGTACACTCCTCCACTCTCTTCAGATCTCTTTATGTGGAGTGTACTCTTCCTAACATGGATGTTGTTTAGTACCATCCCAAAGGCCGAGTCAGACGCACCAGCGTTGTCCATCCATCTTCCCATTACTCAAGTGTGGTTTTTGGCCTCTAGACTTGCCGATAACGCCTTATGAACTCCCATTGGATAAGAAGATCTTTCACCTGTTTTGCTAGAGGATAAAGTTGTTATTACTAGCAAACTTCTCAATCTCGTACTTTGTCATCTTTTCTTCAACGTCAACGATGAGCTATCCTAGAGCAATAATTTTTAAAACATTTTCTATTTGTGAGGCCTACCAAACAACCCGCACTTAATGTAAGAGCATACTAAGACTAAGATAATCCCAGATCCCATAACACTTGTCGTCCCCAATGATCTTACTTCTATCGGGTCCTATTAATTACCTCGCAGGATGTCTCGACCGAATGAATAGTAACCATATACGTTGAATAGTATTGTATATGAATATAAACTTATATATATAAATAAATATAGAAAAATAGAGAACACTAGATTTACGTGGAAAACCCTTCTGTATGAAAGGGAAAAACCATGGGACAATCTCCGAACAATTCTTCACTAACACAAAGTGGTATATAGTACAACTCCTCCTAAGAATATATTGATCTTGGGGTATACTCAAGAAATTAGAAATAATCTCATACTCCCGGTGTGGAAATTCCTCAATTGAGAGCAACTTTCTCAAATGAGTTTCTCTATTTTTCTCTCACTTTCTCACCCTCTCCTCCCTGTTGCTTTCTTCTTCCGCAGATGAGATGATATTGCCTTCATCTTGCCTTCAATTTAGGCAAGGAAAGGAGAAATCTCCCTAGAAAAACTGGTTAAAGAAACGAAAGTAGAGAGAAAGAAAATCAAAATAAAGGAAAAAATGGGGGACATGCTTTCATGTTTTATGAAAGCATGTCTCTTTGTGGGAGACAAAATGATGGTATGGAACCCATTAGATATACACATCATGGTTCAAAGTCGCAAGTATCTCACGACTTGTGTCCCCATGACGATCGGCTGGTGCATTTCTGCCTCTATCTGCAGATGATATCTGGGTTGATATGTAACCATGATAAATAAAATTATAAAAATTATATAAATTATTAGAAAACAGATGCAATATGAATTAAAAATTAATAAAATAAAATTATTTTGATGTTTTTTTATGGCTAAACATTTTAGTTACAATATAGTGTGTATATCTTCTAATTTATATAAAGTAAGAACTATTATAGCATTTGTTTGGTTAAATATTAATTTAAAGTATTTGGATCTTTATCTTCAAATTTATCTTTAAATTGAATTTTAAATAAAATTGTTTTTTTTTATTTATAAAAGATACGTTTTTTCATCCAAATTTGTTATAAAAATACTAAAATTATCCAAAATATACTTGACTTCAAATACATTTTTCTTATCCAATTTGTTATAAAATTAATTAAATTATTTTTTATTATGGCTATAACTTCACTCAAATTTATTTTGGTATTAAATTGAAGATAAATAATAATATTGTATACTAACTCTAACTTATGGGCCCGCATCCCCTCCTCTCTCTTTCGTTTTCCCTCCAAATCCTTCTGCCTCCGGTCTTCACAAACCCATCAAGAAGACTTCCAAGCTTTATACTTTTGTCGCAGACCATGCCTACTATCTATCAGGCTTCCCTAAGCCCCAACACACTTTCTGGTTCTTGGTGATAGAGCTGCCCCATTTTGCTTGCTCTCACCATCTGTGGCAATCGTTTAGGCCAGAAAACTATCGGACCTGCATGATGCGGAAATTTGCTGATTTGGTTTTTCCTAAGAGGAATCTCCATTTCCAGAACAAATCAATTTTATTTCTTGCTTTGATTGGTATTAGTGTTCAAAGATTTGCAGAATGTGAGAAATCAGGATGCTTTCCCCATCAAAGATTTTTCAATCTCGAGAGAATCTCTGATCTGATTAAAAATTTGATTTTTGCCGTGGTATTATGTCCAATGTACCTTTAGATTCACGTTTTTCGCTTTTCGCTATAGAATCTCAAGTAATCAGATTTTTTTGGTTGATTTCGTTCGTAGTTTGAAATCCTGGATTCGCCTCGCGTAAGAAATTGTTTGCGTTTTCATATCTATCTTTTCGTATTATGTTCCATAATCGAGAGATTGTTCCTGTATGGGTTGTACTTTAACCTAGTCGATCGAAGTCAACTCCAAAACTCTACGAGATATTTATTACAAACGATTTATACCGATTTTATACCGATTCAATACCGAGTCTCGTATCCCGTATTGGACTTGGTGCGGTCAACAACGAGGCGGTTACAACTTGGCCGAGTCGTATCGGACTTGGCCGATTTTTTGAACCATGATACACATGACTGACTATATATATATTAAGCAATTAATCTGTAATTAATATTAGAACCATGATACACATGACTGACTATATATATATATTAAGCAATTAATCTGTAATTAATATTAGCTAATTCTGTTTTCTTTTGAGAGAGAAAAGCAGAGGCTTTTGCATAAGACAACCAATTATCAGTTACTCACTAAAGTTATAGGATTCCATTTTCTGTCCTGTATTGGTAAGGCAGGCTGCGACCGCCTGAAGAAGAGCATGCATACGGTATCGTATGATATTGCTTGAAAAGTAATAATAATAATATACCTAGGATCCATCATCCATGGTAATTTAAGGATGATCAGTAGTTGCAAACTGTTGTACGTCATGATTAATAACGGGAGATATTGCTTGCCGCCATGCCAGTTCTTGCAAACTGCACGGAAGAGGATTCGAATTCGATCCATTAGGTGTAATTAAACGGTCCGATATTAGTCTCGAAAGATCTTCAGGACGGTCCGACCATCGCGGCGGACAGGGGTACTGAGAAGTGAGAAGCCATGCTTGCATGCCTTATGCCTACCTACCCGCACGTAGACTTCTAGCTCTTGTTCACATATTCTATTTTCTATGAGGATTGATTGATTATAAATTGCGGGTTGCAATTCCTCGTTCCTTTCCTTAACTACGTACCCTCACCACGCAAGTGGTACCGATTTTCCTTTTCGGACAAGGATTACAATATTTTTCAATTTCAATAAAGGAAAGTCCACCCCAAACCCCACACTCTTTCTTCGAACCCGTCGCAGCCTGCCTTACCATTTACCAATACGGAACAGAAAAGGGTGGGAGTCTATAACTTCAGTCAGTAACTGAAAATTGGTTGTCTTATGCAAAAGCCTCTGCTTTTTTCTCTCAAAAGAAAACAGAATTAGCTAATTTTAATTACAGATTAATTGCTTAATATAGTCATTCATGTGTATCTGTATAATGCCTACAATCCTCTCACTAATTAAACGTATCATATCTCAGTACAGCCTAGACTGGATTCCCCAGAACACGACTATCATTTTGGATGCTTTGCCACCTTCGATTCTCCTCCGATATTCCAACTTCGCCCTAGCTAGTACTGTATGTTCATTGCGTCAACTGTATCCAATGACCAGCGAACGTTTTATCATGATCTCATACTTAACATTGGGAATAAAACATGGAAGACTCATAATACTCCCGTTCATGCCATGGCATACATGGACGTAATTTGAGGCTGATCGATCAGGTTCCTTTCCGCTGCATATTCAAGTATGATTAATCGGTTCACTACAAAAAAAGTTGTTGTGCAAATACACCAAATAATGCAACAAATAGAATAACTAAAAACAGAAAAGAAAGAAAGCACACAAAATTTAATGAGGTTCGGTATAAATACCTACGTCCTCAAGCGTTAAAGAACAACTTCTACTAATTAAAGAAAATCACAAACTTAGGGTCACAAATCAATTTCCTAAGAAATTGAGTCAAAAAGTAAATACTCAAGTAATTGGGTAATACTATAAATACCCTTAAGTGGATGGGGAAGAGATTCATTTTTTACCAAGGTGGAAAAACCCCTTTTATAGGCTAGGAGGTACAAGCAAACCCACTTAACAACCGATGTGAGATTTGCATAAGAGTCAAAATATAACAAATCTCCACCTTGACGAATATGTCAATCAAATCTTGAAACTTCTCTTTGAAAAAAGCTGCAACGCCTCCAAATGTGCTCAACGACGCAATCAAACTTCCGCAATGTTGATCAAGTCCAAATAATGATTGAACTTGATCGATGTCACCACCTTAGTCAACAAATCTACGGGATTCTCGACATTCTCAATCTTCTGAAGTAAGATTCGTTCTTCACTAAGAATCTCCCGCACAAACTGATAGCGAACATCAATATGCTTCGTAGACTCCCAACTTATCGTGCTCGGAAGAGTAAACACACACCATCACAACCCAGGCCGCTTATCCAAGCTCACCATAATAATTCACCAATAAAGCCAATAGCATAATGATCATATGTATCATCTTGCTTAAAGGCTGTTTAACATCTGCCAGCTAATAAGTAATTTTAGATCCATCGTACCGCCACAACGTCTCTTACTTCAAGATCATGTCTGGCAATTTACTCACTACTCCAATCGGGCAGCCCTGAAACATCTATGCCACAAACTAGTAATCTCTGAATCTTCATTACTACCAGAAATCGTGGCCACTACTCTAATCATTGTACTACAATTATAGTAGTACAAGTTATTTCTTCTTGTGACTTTCGTAACTGAAAGAGCGTTTAAAATTACATTTGGAACTCTATCTCAAATAATTACGACAAGGCCTTTAGACTCTAGGGCCCCTAAAGAGATGAGATTCTTTTTCAACTTCGGTACATATCAAACATTTTTCAAAACTCTAATTGATCCATCATGATTCCTCAACCAGATTGAACCCATGCTAGTGATACAACTAACATCACCACTACCCATGTAAACAACTCCACCATTAACTTCTTCAAACTCAAGAAACTTATTTCTTTATGTGGACACATCATGATAGGTACAAATTTAATCCAAAAATCCATTCTATCAAAAACTTAGTACTAGTTTGATGACCAAATCCTAAACAAAACTTTAACTCAATAAAGTCACCTCCCACTTTTCCTAACTACACATCATATTCTGATATGGGGATTTTCCTTTATCTTTCTTTTTTCAACTTTAGGACAATCTTTCTTCCATCGTCTTCCTCACACAAAAGGCACACTCATCTTTTCAAGTCTATATTTGATCACCTTCCCAGTGCTCATTTCTTATTTTGACTATGCCCTCTCACTGTTAATGCTTCCACTGACTCATCCCAATGTTCTTTTTTATCTTTCTTTCGAATTTCATAATTCAACAATGCAGAACAAATGATTCGTGCCACTGTAGGGTGATCGGAATCAATAAAAATTTGTTTCCTATGTTCCTCCTACTGCCGTAGTCAAGCTATTGTAGTATAGCGGTCTAGGGTCGAACACGGGGATGGGTTTTCAAATCACGAATGATTAAGCATCAGTGTTTGAAAATGGTGGAGACTTTTTGTTTTGGATTACACCGGTTGTTTAAAAGCAAGGGAAGTTGTTTGTTCACTGGTTAACAATAATAAGCAAATGAGGGTGTGAAATGGTAACCTTGAGCTTGGTCATAAGCTTGATAACATGGGGCTGTGTGAAGTGTCCTCGGGTTATTCATCGCATTAGGGCAAAATGACATATAGTCAAAAGCAAAACGATAGCTATTTATATATAAACCTAACCTAAACCACTCTGTTTGATAAACCAATGCTAGCATTCAAGTACATTAATTTGAACACAACATTTAACACTCATTTCATGAAACAAGTAAATGACATCACAAAAGAATGTGGGGTGCAAAATAAATGAAGTATATGAACCTAAAAAGAAGAAGCAAAACAACAAAGTATTGATAAAGAAAGAAGACATTAAAAATAGCATTAAACCTAGTTTGGAAGAGTATGGAATATAAATGCGTACACAGTAGCATTTGAAAGCATGGGGACAACACATGAAGCTAAAACCAGAAGCTAAAGCGACCTCATATTCCAGGAATTTATGAGGCACAGCCGAGCATCACGAGTTGTCATCCTCAGGGTATTTAGCAACAGAAATGAGAAAAAGAGAAAGAAGCAAAATAAACCTAAAATGAAAAGCTGCGGGAACTTGCATGAAATGGAATAGTTAGGGTTACAAAGAAGTTGTAAGGGGACATATGATCAGCCAATGTGTGAAATGACAAAATGCTAAAATATAAGAATTGCAATAAGGGACAAAATGGTAATTTATCGAAGCGTGGTGGATTTGGATGAAAATGCCAAGAAACCATGAGTGCAGAGCAATTTAAATATGATAATTCAGTATGTAGCGAGGGAATTTACAGAGATAGCGAAATGAAGAATTTGTGTGAGCAGTAATTTTATAATAAGAGTTCGTGCTATATTCTGTAAATTAAGCTAAGTAAACCTATATATGATATGAATATAATCAATGAGAAACCTATAATCATATAAAAATCCCTAATTTATAACATATATTATATAACTATATACTTTTGACTAAATCATACATATTCAATTCTTCAACCATCTTGACATTTTCATGTATCGGCAGGTGAAGTACAGAGGATTCTAAGCATTAAATATAATAAGAATGAAACTGTGATGAAGTTCTCGAAGACCTGCAAAACTATAAAATAATCTCGAAACAAATCGAAGCATAAGTGGACATGCACATGATAATTGGCAATTCATATGATTAGTGCGCAAAAGCACTCAAAACCTATGGAAATAGTATTCAAAACAACACTGAGCATAATCAACAAACTTCTTCAAAACTGATTTTCCTTCCATGAATAAAGATAATACAAAGATGATCAGCTCATTAGGAGAGAACCAAATCAATAGCATAGCCTTAGTTCAAATATTTGGAGGTTTTTCATTTAGGTTTAATAAAATCAACGGGTGGTGTTAAATAAATCGTATGAGAACTGGTAATAAGCGGAGTTTTGAGCGGAGATGGAAGAATATGTTTCGTAAAGTGCAGCCAGTTCCTAGTGGCACATTCATGTTTGTGCTCTGGGGCACCACGAGCTGAGTGGGCGGTCAGCGGTGGGGACGGAGATAGTGGTAGCATTTCATGAGGTGTTCATGGGTGATTGTGTAGCAAATGCTAGATTCACACCCCTTATGCTAATACACCTAACCTCATGTGTAGATTTTATAGGTATTGAGAATCAGAAAGCAGAAGAGGCAAAAGAGCAAGAAAGCAAAACACACTAGAGAGGCACTTCGCAAAATGAGGAACAGCACCGTAGAGAGGCAGCGGTTAGCCAGAATGAGAGAGGCTTAGCCGGCGAAGCTAAGTGAAGAAATCAGCCTCGGGGTTGCGAGGGCGAAGGAATAGCGTAGGTCGGGAACATATGGTGGCTAGATCCATCTAGGGCTGGTTGTGGACATTGGTGTTTGACTCATGTATTATATTGAATGATTTTGTGAATATAATTATGTGTTGAGATTTTATGATGTGATTTTAAGAATTTTCAGGTTTTATTCAATTGTTACATATTAGGTAGTGAAATCAAGACCAAGAGCTCAAAGGGTTTCCAAGGTGACAATTGGAAGTATGCCATTGGAATTGAATTTCATCCTGTATTGTGTAGTGATAAATCAACACCTGAATCAAAGAAATTAGAGAAGTAGAAAACCTAAGTATAGAATGGGTTTTTGTTGGGAGAACGTCATCTAACTTTATGGGACGAGCGTATGGACCGAAAGGTGATTGTTCTAAACATAACCCGGGAAATTTCATTATATGGATCGAGAGGTGACCAATAGAAATTCTGAAGAACTGAATTACCTTATAACAAGTAACACATTATTTGACCTAGATGGACCGAAAGGAGAATAGGGATTAGGTGTGTGAAATTGAGGCGAGATTCGAAAGAGAGAACCTCATACAGAGTACCCTGGGTAAACACAAGAGTGTCTTCACTAAATTAGCACTTAATGAATATAAGCCATAAATGTACCAATGGAAACAACCAACCCTAGTGTTATTCCTTAAAGTTTTTCTTACAACTTAATCCAACTATTTTCTCATCTTTTAGAGTAGATTTTTAATTCAACTTAGTTTTAGTTTTTAGTTAAAATTCAATTACAAACAGTACAATTAGCTTAAATAGTAAAATTCTCGAGTAGCATGGATACTTAATCCCCACTTACACCATCTCTTCCCTATGGGTTTGACATACTAGGTTTTTAATTTGAAAGCCACTCTATTACTTGTGATCCGTGTACTTGCGTAGGTTGTTTTTAACCAAACTTTTATATAAACAAAAACAACTGAACAAGTTTTGGCACCTATAACGCCTTGAAAATACCCTAATAATTTTATAACATGTTTAAGGTGTAAAATAAATTAAATTATATTTTTCCAGCATTTAAATGGCTAAAAATGAAAAATTATAAAAACCCGAAAATTTTACAAGAGCCAACTAAATTTGGTAAAAATGTCAAATGAGAACCTAAGGGTCATAAATGAGGAGTGTAAATGTTAAAAGGAAAATGAAATGAAATGAAGTGAAAATGAAAGTAAAATGAAGAGTTAAAATGAAAAATGGAAATAGGTTATGTAGAGCCAAATAAGGCCTTATGAAAACTTAAGGCTTAAGACCAAGTTTGGTCTAGTAAATGCCATTTTCTCACGAATTAGCAAATAGAGAGGGAAGGAAATTTGGGGCTAGGTTGAGAGAAGAAGAGAAGGAGTTTGTGATTTCTTCTCCATGTAATCCAAGGGACAAGTTGATCAAGAAGGAGGAGAAGAGAGAAAGGGAAAGAAAATCAAGGTTTAAGGTAAGAAAAACCAAACCCTAACCCCCATTCTACTTGTGTTTGGGTTTAATAAAACCCCAAATGTGGTATAAAAATGTTTTGAAAGGTTGTAGTTTGTTTTGGGGTTGTATTGGGTAAGATTTCATGGTGTATTATGGTTTGGTTTGGGTTTAGAAGGAAGATTTCCGGTGAAAATGGCCAAAAATGGCCAATTTCTACATCAGCCCGACACCCTTACGCCAAGGCGTAGGAGTGCAAGCCTAGGCATAGAGCTCTGCCTAGGTGGAGGCTCCTTCACCTAGGTAGACCCGAGACAGGGTTTATGCATTTTTTCTGGTTCGACTAGGTGTAGCGAAGCTTTGCCTAAGCGTACCTGCAAGTCAAGTTTTAGTTCCTCTTTTCCTTTCATTCTAACCATCACCCATTGGACTAATGAGGATCTTAATAAGTGAATGAAAGGGTTCTTACAAGTATACAAGTTATATGAAAAATGTTTTGTACCTCGCCCTCGAGGCAAAGCGAAATTGATGGGCAAACATTATTTCTTACCCTTCTTAGCTAATAGAATGATAAGAATGTCTAAGGATGAGGAAATGGGAAAAACGAAAGGAACAATGTACTGGAAGGGAGTCGGGTAAAATTAAACCTAAATAGAACTCTGAGAATACCCGACTAATAATATGATTAATTGTATTGAAATAGGGGCTGACGAGGAGAAAGACCCGAATTGATCGAGATTCCGAGGATTGGAATCAAAGTGCAACAAGCTTTTTGGTTTGTTCTTAGATTCTCTCTCTTATTTCTATTTTTGAGTTTGTTCTTCAATTATCTCTTTTGTTTCTATAAAATGTTTGAAGGATTATGAAATAAGTGGATTTATTGAAATGAATTGCCATAAATTTCATATTGATTTATTTTAAATTGATTTGATATAACTGATTGTGAAATGAATTGCATATGAAAAATTGCATGAGTATCGAAAACCAAGGATTTTGGATATAAATGTATGTACATTATTGTATTTTGCTATGAATGATTTGAATGCCCTTAATAGAATGTTAACCGTTAAAATTCGAGTTAAGAATGAATTGGTATACCCGGTAAGGGTGAATGGCGATCTTTACTTGTGAAACGTAATGATGTGTCCTCCGATCTATAGCCCGGTAGGCGGTGTCGATAGTATTCACGAAATGATTTTTAATAAACGGTCGACCCGATTAGGTCGTCTTGTTTATAAAACCTTTTTTTATATCGGCCTACAGCCCAACGGGACTGTGTTGGTGATTTGTTATCTTGTGCACCGAAAACATAGGTTAAATTCGCTTAAGGGCAAAATGAAAAGAAAATTGTGAAATCCGCCAGTTTGTGTTTGAATGATTTGTACATGAAACTGCATGATTGAAATGACCAATGGTGCTATTGAATGTATACAAAATGAAAATATACATATATGTATTGTACTGTATTGGTCATTGAAAAAAATTATACAAAGGCATTGATTTAGAAAAATTCATGATTTACTTAAACTAAAATGAAGAGAGAATTATATAGAACTACTAAACATGAAAATGCTTAGCGCATTGTTTTTATCATCGCACAGGTATCTAGTAGAAAGTGGCAGGGCCAAAGATCATCAGGCGTATAGTCACCGTCAATCAGAGCGGAGTATAAGTAAATACTCTGTCTCATGTAAATCATTTCATTTATGATATTTTGTAATTATTTTGCATTGAACTCAAAGATGTAAAAGTCTTCATAAGAAGATCCACATTTATATATATATATATATATATATATATATATATATATATATATATATATATATATATATCTTTTGAAAGTATGGAAATGTATTTTACATATTGTGGACAACCAGGGTGAACTCCATACAAATTTTGTAATTGTAATTGAAAAGGCATGGAATGCCAATTTGTATAAATGTGTTATTCAAGAACAGTTCAGTTATGGGCCTTATTTAAATTAAGGAATGTATATTTTGTTTTACAAAGCTACAGTTAAATTGTTATAAAAGGGAGCGAGCGCGCCACATTTTAAGTGGTATTAGAGCTATATAGTTACCTTGGTAAAAGAGCTCTATAGTTTTGACATTGTGTATTTGAAAATAGGAACAAGAGTGAGGACCGCGTCTCGGACCTGATTCAGCCTCCGGGTCGGGTCGGGTACGGGGGCGTGGGTCTCCACAGCGCTGTTGTTAGGGAAGCGACGGTTTAAGTGGAATAGATTGATATTCCAACAAAAGGGGTGATTACTACCCAAAAAGTGTTGTTTTATACCTTTATCACTCCATGTTTTGAGCAATTTTTATGTAGTAATTGGCCTTATTAACCCAGTTGGCATGTTAAGGACCTAGCAATCTTACTAATCAAATTTTGTGGCAAGTTTGGTTGTTTTTAGGGACTTTATATCTCAAAGGTGGGAATTAAAGCATGAAGAATCTAGTTGTAGTTCAATTTACCCAAGCTAGAAGAAAGCAGAAGCAGTGATGCAAAAAGATGCAGTAGCAAACCTTGCCAAATTTGCAAGGGTTGCGAAACCTGTGAAATTTCGCAGGGTTGCAACCCTTGTGAAATTTCACAAATCATGCGACCTTTCCTGCAATCTTTGACTTTTTTATTTTTGTGTTTTTCCCACTTTCTCCCTATGAAATAGTGTTTTATTTGTATCTTTTGGTAATTTGTATTGAGTTTTGGTGGTATGAAATACCCCAAAAAGAAGTCTTTGTAATAAGATTTGGTTTTTAGTCAAGCTTACAGCAGAAGCTTCCTGTTTTTATCTCATTTTCTCTCTTCCCTTTCTTAACAGCGAAACAACCTTTGAGAAGAGGAGCGGCTAAAACCTTCATTTCCTTGGAGTAAAGGAAACTAGGTGAAGATTCCGGATGAAAAGGTGAGGTTTCCATGTTTTTAACGGTATTTTCCACCATTAATGGTTTCTTTCAAGCGTTGGTTTTAATCGCCGGGTTACCTTGAATGATCCGTATTTGATAAGCTTTTAGGGTTCATTGGATGCTTATTGCTAGATCCATTGACATTCGTTAGTTATTATCTATGGTTATTGGAAGGCGATTCAAGGATGTTTTTGTTTCCTTCAAATTCTAGGTTCGATCCCTTTGATTCACCTTGAATAGTTAGTATTTGGTAAGCTCTCAGGGTTCATTGGATACTTATTGCTAGATCTAGTGATGTTAGTCAGTTATCATTTATGGGCCATTGGAAGGTGAGTCAAGGAGATATTCTTCACTGTCCGAGATCATTAATGGGAAGCAAATACCAATTTTCAAGGATATTTATTTAGGGTAAGTTATTATAGCTAAACCAAGAACCGATTCGGGAGATAACTATATGTTATCCTCCCTAATGCGAGGAAAAGACCCGAAAAACCCCTCCTTTGCCTAAGGAACTTGAAACCTAGTGACCTGACACTCCAAGGGATTTGTTTTCATGTTTTAGTAAATTTTTATTTTTAGATTTAATCACTAAAATTTCCTCTTTTTTTTTTATTATAACCCAAATATCCAAAATGAAATCACTAATTTGAGCCTCACCGTTAGTCATTTCCACAAAGAAAACCCATCTCTGTGGATGATCCTAGAGCCGCTATACTATAGTAGCTATTCTATGCTAGTATGAGGTATTAGGTTATAAAGTTTGTTGATAAATACCCCACACTGAGATATGAATCAAATGGCACTGCTGCTGGGGATGGTGCCTTAGTGCTAATGACTATCTTTGGTGGATACTTGTGATCCTCATCACAAGCTGGTGATTTTTCTCCTATCATTTTTTTTTAGCATTTTACTTTTAGTTTGCGTAATATCCTTTTTTTTATTTTTATTTTTATTTTTTTATTTCTTTTAGCTAACCTTAACCCTTTTTGTAGAATTGTTTCTATTTTGTTTGGTGTTTGTCCGGTATTCTTGTAGGAGTATGTGTTCCAATGGATTTGAGATTTTGAAGGCAGATTATTAAAAGCTAACATTCCATTGGAATCAAATCTTGAAGTGAGCTTGAATTTGAATACAATGGAACCCCTAATTTGAAGAAAGCGGCCCGAGCCCGGCGAGAGGCAGATTGATTTGGATGAACTTAGTCTTTCCTAAGATTACAAAGTCTATATCCTTTTTGTTTTTCATTCTTCATTTTTCCTTTAAAATTGTTTTGTCTTAGTTTGATTTTGATTCATTTTGATTCCTAGAGCTATTGTTTTCATTTTTGCAGGAAATTGGTGCATTTCTGGGAGAGGCAAGCTTTGCAGGTCAAAAATACAGGAGAAACTTGACATTTTCTTGACAATGGCTTTTGCAAGGGTTCTTGAATTTTCCTTGACCCCCTAGAAATTTTCGTAGCCCTAGTATTTTTGCCATAACTTTTTCATCCGAACTCCGATTTGGGTGATCTTGGTCTCGTTGGAAAGCTTAGAGATTGTAGAATCTAGATATATCCAGAAACAACACTTTAGAACTTATTATAAAGACATAATTTTCAAAATTCTCCAATTGGTCACTTTTAACCTCTTTTCTCTTCTTCCTTCAACTACCAAGAGTTATAACTTGATCATTTGAAGCCCAAATGGAGTGAATAAGGTCTCTTTGGAAAGCCTGAGAAGTCTCATGTCCATCCATATACATATTGTAGCCATTTTACTTCAAATACAGTAGCAACCTCACCAGCTGATGATCCTCCAGCTACTACCTGGACTGAGACTATTCCACCTCCTGCAGATGCTTGATAGCTGCTATTTTTTCCTTTTTGTTTTCCATGCTTATAGCATGATCATATTTTGTGCTGTTCATATTTTGGGTATTTTATGAACTATGATTGATTTATCTTTATAGTTTTAAATGCTAATCAAATACCCATTTTGCTTATTTTTAACACTTTTCATCTCTTTTGTTTCCTGTTTCATGTGGGTCCTCCTCTCCAACACAGGCTACATTTCACCAAGGAGGTATCACTTCCTCCCTTAAATTTCCATTCCATAACCACATTGAGGACAATGTTGAATTTGGTTGGGGAGTGAGTTAAGGAAGGAAGTGCTTATTTGCTCAGTTAGCAAATTTCTTTTGGTTCAAATAGTTTTTGAGTAGTTTGATACATGTTTGCTGAGTTTTCCCACAATTTTTTTTTTTTGTAATTCTCAGCCTGCAATGGGAGAAATTGAAATCGTGTCTCAATACTCTTGATTTTAGAGTGGTGTTATACTTATAAGAATTGATGAATTGTTTAAATTCCTCGTCTTCAACCTTAATTCTTCCACTTTGAACTAACCACACACTGTGCACATTAGTTTTCAATTATAAGCTGAAAAACTGCCTTGCCTCTTGAACCTTGTAAAAATCTGGCCTAGTACCTTTGACCACCTTAAATAGGTTTGGATCCCTAAAAAGACCAATGTGTCTAAAAATAAATAAAAAAATAAAAAAAGAGAAAAAGAAAAAGAAAAAGAAATTTGTGACACTTACCTTGAAACCCGAGCACGGTCCGAAGGGTATATAGCAAAAGTCTTTAAAGCCCGGTGCCCTAAGCCAACTGGTTGGGAGTCACCGATTTTGTTGCTCATTACATGGGTGAATAGGTGGAGTTTAGCAATTTGTAGATGCTGGAGTATAAAACTTATTAAAAGTTCGGGGTGAAATCTACAGAGTCGGTGGTTGAAAGATCCTTATGACTTGATGCCCTAAACCTTGATTGGTTGGGAGTCATTGATGGACCCTCGTTACATGGACAATTGCGAATTCGATACCCTCAGCATTGCACCCCTACAACAAAAAAAGAGGTTGTGAAATAAATAAGGCTTCCGGTCTATTGAGTTTGGTTAGTTTGCTAAGTGCAGAAAGGAGTTAGGTTGGGGGGAAAGGACGGTTTGATCGACTATTTTTGAAAACTAATCAAGTTAACACTTAGGTTTTAGTGGAAGGTTTCAGGTTGGATCTCTAGGAGTCGAAATCCTTTTGATACTTGAATTTGCATAGCACATACTCCTCTTGAGATAGTCATTGGGCAGGATTTTGATGACTTTTATTGAAGGTTGGGTTTTATCACATCATTGCTTTTGAATTTTTTTTTTTTTTGTTTTGTGGATATATAGTTCATCCTTTAACACTTTATTCTTCCTTCATTGCTAAGGAATTAGCAATGTGTTGGTTGGGGGAAGTGATTACTACCAAAAAAGTGTTGTTTTATACCTTTAACACTTTATGTTTGAACACTTTTTGTATAGTAATTGACCTAATTAACCCAATTGGCATGTTAAGGACCTAGCAATCTTACTAATCAAATTTTGTGGCAAGTTGGGTTGTTTTTAGGGACTTTATATCTCAAAGGTGGGAATTAAAGCATGAAGAATCTAGTTGCAGTTCCAAGCACCCAAGCTAGAAGAAAGCAGAAGTAGTGATGCAGAAAGATGCAATAGCAAACCTTGCCAAATTCGCAAGGGTTGCGAAACCTGCAAAATTTCACAAATTCGCAGCACTTGTGAAATTTCATAGATCCTGCGAACTTTCCTGCAATCTTTAACTTTTTTATTTTTGTGTTTTTCCCACTTTCTCCCTATGAAATAGTGTTTTATTTGTATCTTTTGGTAATTTGTGTTGAGTTTTGGTGGTATGAAATACCCCAAAAAGAAGACTTTGTCCTCAGATTTGATTTTCAGTAAAGCTTACAATAGAAGCTTCCTGTTTTTCTCTCGTTTTCTCTCTTCCCTTTCTCAACGACCAAACAAACTCTGAGAAGAGGAGGAGCGGCTAAAACCTTCGTTTCCTTGGAGCAAAGGAAACTAGGTGAAGGTTTCGGATGAAAAGGTGGGGGTTTTCCATATTTTAACAAAGCTATTTTCCACCATTAATGGTTTCTTTTCAAACATTGGTTTTAATCCCTTCAGGTTGTAGGGATCGGAATTCCCATGAACATGGTGATAGTGTGTATAGATTACAAAATAAAAACACACAATCCGAATAAAGCTATGAGGATATAGTTCGAATATATACATAGAGATTTGTCTGCATTGATCTCAAAAAAATGATTCGCAGCAGATTGCTCGACCCTCCAAGCCTTCTACAGTATTCCCCAATGCTAGAACGAGAAAAGGGAGTGACTCTCTTCATGCTCTCCTTTGGACGACTGCCTCTAGGGTTTTAGAAAGTGACTGATATTATTTTCTCCACTCGTAGAGGCTGCCCAACATAGCATATAAATAGGCTACAGTAGGGACCTAAAGGCAAATAAAATTTCAGGCTCCCAATGTAAATATATGAACTTATTTACATTCATTATAATTCACTCCACTAAAGAATTATAATTGCACTCCCTCATTTATTTGAAATTATAATTCGAGCCCTTTGTTATTAAATACTTATTAATCTCCTCACGCTAAGATTCTGAGATGCGGATTGATTAAGTCAAATTACGCGATTTTATTTAATCATGTCGATATCACCTTGAGACCTTCCACTTATTTGATATGTCGGATTAAAATCCACCTCCAGGGTTTAACAAAATCAAAACTTATAAGTATCCTCAAGGGGGTATCATCAATCCAATTAACAGGACGTGGATTCTGTTAATAATTAATGTTCACATACAATTAATGTAGTTATTCAACTCACCGAGATTATTGATCTATAAAGATCTCACTTTTTATGAATCAAAATAACCAACAATAAATGCATGTGTCTATTAATTATCTCAAGATTAAGAGTAATAGTATTCATAATAACCATGAGGTATTAATTATTTTATGTAGTATAAAATAGTTACCCCAGTTGGTCAAAGTTCAATACCTGCAGTGTACTAGCACAAGAAATTAGGAACTAAGCCATTCCCATTAGTCAAGAATGAGACCTCTTGAAGTCTTGTGCTAAAATCTTACCAATGGTGTGTCAAATTCCAATTAGACTGTGAACCAATAACTTATATTCCACAAGAACCGATGATTTGATCTTCTGTGTGTAAGCCGAACTCTACACACAAAATCATCTACTATGTAGAATAAAAGACACACATGCATAATATTTAAATGCAAAGATAGCTCATGTAGATTCTCATTGAAAGAAATAACAGAATTTTATTAAAATAAAATAAACATCCATAACAATAAAATGACTTTTAGTATATATAGCCCGAACAATCTCCCATTTAGACTCAAAGCCATGATGCCACACATCTCCTCTTTGCACAATATCGCTAATCAGATGATATTTGCACTCAATGTGCTTTCCCTTCTTATGGGCCCTAGGTTCCTTTGAGTTAGCAATTGCTCCACTATTATCACAGTAAAGTGTAATAGGCAATTTCATTGAGGGAACCATTCCTAGATCCAATAGGAAGTTTCTGAGCCAAACTGCCTCCTTGGCTGCCTCTGAGGCTGCCACATATTCGACCTCCATGGTGGAATCAGCAATGCAAGATTGCTTGATACTCCTCCAACTTATGGCTCCACTCCCTAAGGTAGCCAGAGATGACCGGTGAGCTACGGAATCTTTATCGGCGGAAGTCTAAGTCTATATACCTAAGGTACTGGAAGCATGCAGCAGTAAATTACATATAATCTCTAGTCCTTTTCAGGTACTTGATTATATGTTTTACCGCTGTCAAATGTTCTTGCCGGGGTTAGGCGTATGCTAACCAAGCCCAGCAACAAAGTTGATGTTAGATTACAGTCTGAAAGCATTGCATACATAAGGCTTCTCTTTGCGGATGTCTGGCGCTTTCATCTTCTCTATCTCATCGGGTGTTTGGGACACTAATCCTTGGATAGAGTGATTCCGTATGCGAGAAGAAGAAAACCTTTCTTGGAATCCTGCATACTAAAACGGGCTAGAATCTGATCAATATAAGTAGCATGTGATAAGCCCAACATTCTTTGCTTGCGATCCCGTAGAAGCTTAATCCCAAGAATGTGACTAGCTTCTCCCAAGTCTTTCATATCAAACTGGATGGATAACCATACCTTAACGGAAGATAATACCCCAAGTCGTTGCCAATGAAGCCGAAGATGTCATCCCGTATAACACTAAGAACCTTTACCACGCTTCCATCACACTTTTTGTACACACAAGACTCATCAGAACATTGATCAAAACCATAAGATTTAATGGCTTGATCAAAGCGAGTATTCCAAGATCTAGATGCTTGCTTAAGTCCATAAATGGATCTCTTAAGTTTGCACAACATGTATTCTTAGCCCTTTTTTATGAATCCATCTGGTTGCATCATATAGATGCACTCATCAAGATGCCCATTTAGAAATGTAGTCTTTATGTCCATTTGCAAAATTTCATAGTTGAAATGAGCTGCAATGGATAAGAGAATCCAGATAGACTTAAGCATGGCTATTGGCGAAAAAGTTTTCTCATAATCGATCCCTTCTTTCCGAGTAAACCCTTTTGCTAAGAGCCTAGCCTTAAAAGTTTCAACCTTACCTTCCGCTCCTCTCTTTTTCTTATATAGATCACCCATCCAATAGGTTTATCCTTTCGGGTGGTTCCCTAAGATCCCAAACATGATTAGAGTACATGGACTGCATCTCAGATTTCATAACCTTTTGCCAAAGATCTGCATTTTATCCTTAAGTGCTTCATCATAGTTACAAGGATCAGTATCTAGCTCATCAGGGATCCTGTTAAAAGACTATCCTAAGAGTGCATACTATAAAGGTTCACGAATAACCCTCCCATTACGACGAGACACTCCATGTGGTGCATTACTACTCCCGAGTGGTCTGGCTTGTGCCGGATCTTTGATTCTTATAAACCATCATGGTCATGCTCCTGCGGTTGTGCAACTAGGCATGTTGATGGTAGGACCGCAGGATTGACATCAGCACGTGTCTCAGCTAATATCCCACTATGAGTTAGGCAATGGGATGTCAAGAGTATTTCTTGTGGTGTTTCCTCTTACACTAATAAGGTATTAAAGAAGTTTGTCTTGAAATTACATCTCCTCTCAATTCTTCTAGAACAATTCTACTTCTGGGCTTGTGGTTCATTACCTAGTCCTCTTCTAAGAACGGGGCATTGGTGCTAACAATGAATTTATGATCCTTTGAACTATAGAACAAACCACCTTTGGTTCCTCTAGGATACCCTACAAGGAAACAAACTCATGTTCTTGGTTCCAAACTATCACAATTTTCCTTTTAGCACATGTTTGGGCAGCCTAAGCGAATATGTTTGAGACTAGGCTTCATGCAATCACAATTAAGGATGGTAGGTACTTGGTACCAGATTTAGAATGTGGCTCTTTGTTTCTAATGCATATCCCCAAAAGGAATTAAATTAAATCGAATAACTCATCATTGATGCGTACCATGTCTAGTAAGTCTTATTCATCTTTACGCTACACCATTTGTTATTGCACACGGGTGTAGACAAGCTGGGGATGTAATCCCTTGTTATGACAAGTAGTTCCTAAACTCTCCCAAGAGGTACTCACCACCACGATCAGATCATAATGTCTTGAGACATTTATTGAGACGCTTCTTCGTTTCCACCCTATACTCTTTGAATTTCTCAAAGGCTTCAGACTTATGACGCCTCAAATAAATACACCTATACCTCGAGTAATCATCAATGAAGGTGATGAAATACTCAAAGCCACATCTCACCTGGATAGTCATGTGTCCACATAAATCAGAATGAACCAATTCTAGTTGTTCTTTGGCCTTATTGATTTGTACCACAGTAGGGTGATTCAGAATCAAAAAAATTTGTATCCTAAATTTCCTCCTCTTTGCCAGTAGTCAAGCTCTTTGCCAGTATAGCGAGTTCTAAGGGTGAACACGGGGATGGGTTTCTTCATACAAATGATTTACAGTGAGGTTCAAAATAATTAATTAAATTTGGATTTTCGAGGTTTGGTTAAAAGCAGTGAGGTTTTAGGGTTTAAAACTGAAAATAAAAACAAGTTAAAATGTAAAATAGAACTTCTTGAAGTGTTAGGTGATGAGTCCAAAAACTCATTAGATTTTTAATCCATTTTTCAGAGTTTATAATGAGAATAATGATGAATTGTGTGACGATAATTGACTAAAATTCCAATTTGCGGGAAAATCATTGAGAAAATCAAAATTTAGCAAAAATCACAAAGAAATCGACCTGGAATTGAAGTCAAAGCTGGAATTTAAGTCGCGGCGGGAGTGCGAGTTCCGACAAATTCAAGTCCACGACATCAACAAATTTGGCCTTGAAGAAGAAACGAGTGAACAAAGCGAGTCGTGACACGAAGAAGGAAGTTGAAGGCAGAATGACTTGGTAAAGATTAAAGAAGCGATCAAATGAGCGTTCGTATCGACATGTTGCGATGTCGCGTCACCAGAGATAAATGATGTCGTGATACCATGAGGTCGCGACAGGAGGTATCTACAAAACCACAAACTGACCTTCGAGAAAGTAAAAGAGTCATGACTAATTTTGAAAGAAAGGACTTGATGTCGCAACCTTGACAGTATTGAATGATAACACCAAGATTAGCGAGCTCCCAAATCGAGCGACCAAAAATTGTGAAAGCGGGCATGATGTCGCGACACCACTTTAATTAGCGACGAGGTGAAAATGCGCCCGATGAACATGGAGGTTGTGACACTGATTAGAAGTTGCGACAAAAAGATTTTCAAAGGAAGCGAACACTTAGAATTGCGACAGTTCGAGCGGTCGAGACATCAACAACGAATCGAAGATGTCGCGGCGTCGCCGATTAGTGTGACATTAGGCGCACAGGTATTATGGTGTGACATCGGTTAGTGGTCGCGACATGATTACTAAAGAAAGAAGGTCCACGGCGTCGCCGATGTCGCGACATCGGCGGTAAAGAATGAGTCGCGACATCATTTATTTGTCGTGAAATCATATCAAGATCTTGAAGACAGAATCCGCGACAAAGAAAAGCTTCCACGACATCAAAGAACTCATAAGCATAACATTGAAGTCGCGGCGTATGATTGAAGTCGCGCGACCTCAAGAAAAGCGCCTATCTGAAGGTGAAGTGCGACGTCATTGATGGATGCGACATCAATTACAAGGAAAGAGAGATTCGCGGCGTCATTTAGCGGTCGCGACGCCGGATCAATGGGTGATAAAGGCAAGTACGTGACGGATAAAAGTTTACGTTCTGAACTAGCGAAAAAGCGAAGCGCTGACGTGATTGAAGTCGCGACCTCAAAGGATCACAATGTGCGAAGAAAGGTGAAGTCAGCGACGTGATTGATCGCGCGACATCAGCGATCATAAGCGAGCAGTGAAGTCGTGACGTGAAAGAGAGGTCGTGACATCAAGTCAGGTCACGACACAGAAGTGGAGTCGCGACATGAACAAACAAATGGGCCAGTTATTTTGAAATCCACAAATAGGTGCATCGAAGTTAGGGCTGACTTCGAACCACATAAATCTGTAATTTACTGCGAAGAGCCGGCTCTTGGCGACTCGAGAAGAGAAGTCACGGGTAGCGAGAGGCTCGTGTATTTTAATTTTTACATTTTCTTTTCTTTGTTTTGCTGTTATTTTAGATTATATTAAGTAGATTATTGCATTTGAATTTACGGATGCGGATGTTAGTTGTAGAAGTTGGCGAATCTGTTGTTATTTTCTTCAAATTCTTGCAGTTAGTTTGAAGTCCAAACAAATTTTGGAATTCGAACTTCGATTTCAGTTTACAGTAAAGTTCTTTGATCGAGGAGCTACCTTTAGTGTAATGAAGTAATTTAGAAACCCGGCTTCCGTTGAATTTACTCACATTATTGAAATTTTATCTTTCGGCATAAATTTATCGGAATTTCTTGAACTTAGGCTTGAATACGCTTCTTGGTTTGTTTATTTTGTATATGATCCAAATATCGGTGTCCTATACCGTAATGGGATTGTTTCATGCTACGATTTCGAGGGGCCCTCACGAGTGACATAGAAGGCATTCAGAGTGATGAATGATTTCTCAAGGGTATGTGAACCTAATATTGGGGATCTAATGGGCTCTGTGAATTTTAATCGATAAATCTCTTCTCACTTGAAACCGAGAATGAGTTGAATGACTTATCAATTAAAATGAGAAGAGAGTTCGCCTCGATTCGAACAGTAAGTTCAATCCGGAGTGAGGATCACAATCAAGGAAAGAATGAGCTGATTCGATTTTGAGGATGAGAAACGGTATAGTGTAAACCCATGCTTAGCCTATGTCTTAGGAGCTAAGGTTTATAGTCCATGTTGCGGGTATGAAGTATTGAAAAGAAAAATACCCGAGAACATAGCCTTCCCAATTAAAGGTAGTTATCTAATCCTTTGTCTTGAGAAAACGGGAAGATTAGATGATGAAATGTGTCGTTAAGGAGAAATCCACATGGCATTACCATCTTCCTTGGGCCCAGTTCATCTGAGTTCATGAAGCAAAATTCTGAGTTGTCTGCGAGGAAATGATGTTTCTAATAAATTGTATTTTCAATGCATCTCTTTAAAAGCTAAGCGACCGATCTATTTTTTTATTTTTTTATTTTAGTTTAAGCATTATTCATTTGTTCTTAGTTTACATATCTTTATTCTTTTATTATTTTAAGGTTGCATAGGAATTTATCAATTGCCTATCATAGTTCAAATAATTATAGAGCTTGAGTCGTCAGGGTAGTTGATTGAGAATTCTTGAGATCTCTGTGGGATCGATATCTGGACTTAAATCCACTTTATTACTTGTTCGACTTGTACACTTGCAGAATCATGGATCAAAACCAGAAAGAAATTCAACTACTCTTAAGGAAACCGTTTTTAATCAGTATAATTGCAAAGAAATATAACAAACAAGTTTCATGACATTATTGCGGGATTAGATAATAATCCTTGGGTAATAACGTTATAAATTTGTGTTGATGTTTTGATCCATCACTCACACTTACATAGTGGGAGAATTAGATTGTCAAACAAGTTTTTGGCGCCGTTGCCGGGGATCGAAAGAATTAATTAGATCAATATTCTGACGAAAGAAGGAAATACTAATTTGGACATTTTTAAGAAAAGAACAAAAATAGCTTTTCAAGCAGTGACTACATTAGTCACTAATTTTTAACAAGCCATGTTGAAAATATTTGTGAGGTTTGACTAATCCTATTAATATGAGTATGCTTTTATTTCAGGAAAACCTTTAATGCATAGGAAGCCAGGGGATCGACACGATTCAATGAGACAGATTGGAAGGCGGCTCGGGAGCTTAAGAAAGACAAGAGCGAAAGCGCGGCTATGGCGAAGAGATACATGACGAAGCAGAGGAGCAGAGGACAACGACCGAAGACCCCCATTGCGACACAATGGAGGATTTCTGGAGGCCTATTATTTAAGAAGAGTATTCTGCAATCAGATAACCTATAGTGGATGCAAACAATTTTGAACTAAAGCCAACCTTAATTTTGAACTGGTCATCCCACCAAAGACCCAAATGAGCACCTAGGAAGATTTCTCAAGATGGCTAATACGTGGCGAACGATTGTGAGACCGAGAGGTGATAAAACTATCTCTTCCCATTTTCTTTGAGGCATTCATGACCCTTGATTTGTGTGCCACGAGTAGGTGATTCGGAATCAAAATTTGTATCCTATGTTCCTCCCTCTTCTTAGTAGTCAAGCTCTTGATATAAGCGGTCTAAATTCGAACACGGGGATGAGTTTTCTTTGTACAAATGATTTAAGTGAAGTCAAAAATGGTGAATTTGGTTTGGATTTTCAAGGTTTGGGTAAAAAGCGGGGGTGGTTGGTTCTGGCCAGAAAATAAATAAATAAAATGTAAATAAACTCACTTGAAGTTTTGGGCCATTGGTTTAGGGTTTTAAGGCAACTAACATGTCCTCGAGTCTTTTTCCTCGCATTGGGGAGCATGACATATAGTCATTTCCCGAACCGGATCTTCATTTAGCTTTAAAACCTAGTTCACTATGATTTTCCTTACGAAACATAGCATTAAGCGAGCGAAAATATTCCTAACAGTGATATCATATCTCAAAAACCTACCCTGCAGTGACTAATAGGAAACAACTAACTGGATAACAGAGGATCTAGTGATAAGCATCCACTGTAACCAAAAAGCTTGCTAAATACATGTCAGTGAGGGTGTGCCTAGAAGATTTTAACCTAAGGTGAGAAATAGAACATAAATACCCATAAATGCGTGCGTTAAAAACAGAGGACAATATTTTTACCTTCAAACATTCACCCAGTGGCCCTCCTCTTCAAGGAGGAAGGGTCTGTAAGCATCCTGCGAGTTGTCATCCTCAGTGTTTAGTGTAGAAAGTGAGAGAAAGAGGAGAGAGAAGAGAAAAGTGAACAGGCTGTAGTGAGTAGAAAGATTAAAGTTGCTTAGGGTTACAAAATCATGGGGGCTTATATAGGCCACCCAAAGTGTGAAAATACAAGAAAGCCTAAAATATTGGCTCATACAAGGGACAAGGAGGTAATACACCAAAACTGGGTCGTTTGGCATTAATTACACAAAATTGTGAGGCGGGAATTTAAGTATCTGCGGGAGAATTTATTTAGGATAGCGAAAATTTCGCTAACTACAACAAAATTACGAGATAGAAATCACAGGAAATTCGTATGCCTGATGATTTGGTGGATGCGAATTTGCTAGCCTAGCGAGGAATTTGTGATAGCGAAAATGGAGAATTTCGCTAGGAACGATGATTTTCGCTATGTATGAGATTTCGCTAGCCAGCGAATTTTCCCGATTTAAAGTTAATTACCCGTATGGTTGCGAGTACCGCCGTCCCGGCGAATTTCGCAATCATAACGAGGCCCCTACGGGTTCTTTGTTCTTCATGCTTTGCCCTCTTTGCCTTCTCTTTGTCTTTGTCATTTTGCCTTCATTTCTTTATTGCATCTTAGTATTTGTGATGGTACGAAAAATAGTTTCCAATCTTCTGGTTCATACATGTCTAGATGTCGAACTCCCAAGTATGCAAACACACCAAAAATAACCAAAAATAACCTCGAAATGGCATAAGTGATACTAAGTGGACATTAACACACCTCAATTGAAACCCAGTGATACGATTGAAATCGTGATTCGTGCCCGGTGGTGAGCTAAAATCAACAAATTTATATACACCTAGTTCCTGCTCTTTGCCGAAGTAGTCAAACTCTTTGCAGTATAGTGGTCTAGAGATCGAACACAGGATGGTTTTCCATCCTAAAAATGGTTTGCATCGGTGCATGAAGGTAAAGGCTTTCTATTTGGACTCTTTGGAATTGTGTTTCAAAAGCAGTGGGAATGAAGTTGAAAGGCGAAAGCTGTAAAACTAGAATTAAAAGGTGAAAAAGGTAACTTTGAAGATTTGGGTTACTATCTTGGCAAGTTAGAGATAAATATGAGTGTCTCGGGTTTATCCTCGCGTTATGACATGCAACATATAGTCCTTGGCATAACCGGATCTATCATTGCTAGGAAACCTCACCCGTAGAAACAACTCCTATTTGAGTGATACGGGTAGCATGCGAGTTATGGCCTTTGAGTTTAAAACCACAACATTTAATATCATCTCGAGGCTCGTAAAAGACCTGCATCCTAAGAATCACGGTCCTAAAGCATGGAAAGTATTGGCCAAATCAATAACATTAAATGCTATGCAACCTAATTTGAAAACTAACATATAAATATCATTTTAGAGGCTGGTAAAGACCATCTAAAGAATCACAGTCCTAAAGCATGGAAAGTATTGGCGAATTAATGATATTCAATGTTATGCAACCATGTTTGAAAATATAAGGGCCATAAATACACTACCCGTGGCTTTTTAATACAGAGGACAACATGTATTTGCCCCACCACCAAGCTAGCTTCCTTCCTCTTCAAGAAAGGAAACGCGGCATCTCTTGAGTTGTCATCCTGAAGGGTGTTTAGCGGCGAAAGGGAGAAAAGAAGAGAGAGAAGAGAGAGAAAAAGAAATAAAAGCAAAACCTAAAATAAAAGACTTTATTTACAAAAATAAAAACTTACAAAAAATCTTCTCCACAGATTGTTCACCAATTGTTCACCACTTTCTTACAAAACAAGAGGGACTTATATAGGCCTCCTCAAGGTATGAAAATACCCGAAACCTATAGTGGCTAAGTTAAAGGATAATAAGGCTAATACACACCAGGATTTGGAGGCGGTTTGGCGTGGTACAAACATGAGGCATCAATTTTAAGTAATTTGAAGGAATTTCGCTAATGGCGAAATCAGCAGTCCCCAGCGAAAACAAGAAATTTCGCTAAGGGTGGGCAATTTCGCTAGCTAGCGAGGAATTTAATATAAGCGAGTGTGACGAGGAAATCAATTATTTTTCGCTAGGAACAATGCTGTGAGAATTTGGAGTGGTCTAAGCGAATTTGGCATTTTCGCTGGGTTCTTAATTTTAAGCTGGGTTTGTAATTTTCGCAATCTAGCGAAAATTTTCGCAACTCTAGTGAAAAATCCACACATTGATTCTTCGCTACATTGCCTCCTTTTGTCTTCAAGCGCATTGAATTTTCTTAAATTTGCCTTGGTTTTCTGAACAAGATCTTGGGCTGGTTGATGGCTGGACTTGAATTCCAACTTCATGATTACGTCATTTTGATTCGAGATTGAACTTCGAGAGTGTGCGAAACTCTGAAAACAACCAAAATACCCTCTAAATGGCATAAGTGTTACTAGAAGACTAGAACACTTCAATTGGTATAAATGACATGATTAATGCGCAAAAAAGCACTGAAACCTATCTAATATAGGGTTCAAGAATTGCACTTTTTGGGCATTAATCACACCCTAACGAACGTTGCTTTAGTCCTTACTTGTTACAAAATAAAAAGAAGGAGATGCATGTGGTGATTTGCAAAAGGTTATGATTCAAAGGGTTTATATACATATAAGTATTACCTTAAAGCGAGAAATTGAAATCAAAGCTGTAAGCCGATATGAAAGAATCAAAACCATACAAGAACAATTCTAGGTCAATATTGGATCCATAATTCTCAACTGATTTCCACCTAAGTCTAATGATTCTTTATGCAGTTAAGCGAATAAAGCGCAAAATGCCACCTCCTGACCTAACCTTGACATGGCCTTAAGTTTGTTGAGCTGAGCCTAGATAGGGCTGGTTACACTCTTCTTTCTTTGTTATCTACATGGTAGGTGCAATGCTTAAAATCCGACTTCACCAAAGTCCGTGAGACCATAGGTGACTCCCAACCCAGGGTCGTTTAGGGCATCAAGCGAGATCCTTGACCACTAACTCTAAAGGCTTCACGGACTCCAGATGGCCGAAAAATTAAGCACCCACAAGTCATTAAACTTCACCTATCCACCATATACTTGAACACATAATCGATGACTCCCGGTAATTAAGGCTTAGGGCATCGGGTTTCAAAACTTTGCCATACACCCATCGGGCCCAGGTGCTCAGGTTTCAAGGCAAACTTCTGACTTTATTTTCTTTCTTCTTTTCTTTTTCTTTTTCTTTGCTTTTTCTTTTCTTTTCCTTTTGGAAGACAACATTGGTCTTCAGCGTAGGTGGCACCACAAATCTATCTTATGTTTGACATACTGGAGCCGGCTATGCAAGCGAGGAGGCACCTGGAAATTACGACCTATCAAAATAATCTGGAGTGCAGTGTGTGAATTAGCATAAAGGGGGAAATTTCCAAGTTGAGCATGCTGGACCTGTGACTGACCAAAATTTAATTCAAGCATGGATTTGTTACAGCATAGAGTGAAAACGTGATGATTCAATCATCGAGGAAACATAGCAATTCAATTGTCGATTTGTAGCAATTCAATTGTTCAGTGAAAAAGAAAAACACATTTAAACTTATAGTGGAGGCACAAAATATGATATGTACAAAAGCTGTATATATATAAAGCTGAATGTAGCTTTTGATATAGCCCGTGGCTAATACATGGTCTAAAGCTAAACATAAAACTATCATGCCCTCTGTAAGCTAATACATAAATCTAAACAAAATTAGTAAATGAGTTGATAAAGGCGTAAATAAACAAAAGAAGTGTAAAAGAGCTTCAACCACCTCAACTGGCGTAGTAATTTGGTGGTGTGATGAACTTTGGCTAGCTGGCTGCGACAGGAACATCCAATGGAAGTTTGCATCGTGGTGGAAACCACTGCAGGCGGATCACGAGAGGGAGAGAGACCGGATGGGTCATAATGCGAGTCAGCATAGAGTAACCTTTGGGCCAACCTACGATCTGGGCAGCTTTATTATGGCTGCAAAAGTGACGAGATGGCATCCATCACACCATACATCTCTCTCGACTAGCATGGATGTACTGATGAATGATGTCTTTGAATAGGAAGGCCAGGGAGTATCTGTGCCATTTGCGATGTAGTATGTGGGAGGGAAGTGGAGGTGAGCGATGCAGGCAGGAGTCCTGCATTGCCTCGGGGCTCGGGGCAGGTATATCATCACGTGGTGGTCCTCGGCCTCCGACCCGGTGCCTCCTCTGACCACGTAGTCGTATATGGAAAGACCAGGGCATCAGTCATCCACCGGTCCTGCGACACTACATGTAAGAGCATCCCCAGCTCTCGTCTACCTTTGGGCTCACTCTGGGAATCCATCGCTCGAGGAACATAGCATAGGAGTCTCGGCATCGATGGTCTGGGATGCTCTCCGCTCCCGGGCCGGGTCCCTTCAGGTGAGCCTTCTCCTCAAGCGCAACGGGAAGCCATGCGGCTCGGAGGATGGACGAAATCCCCGAGATCCAGGTAAAGTGCCTCAGGGATGGCCTCCTCCCTCGCATAATCTTTGCGGAGGAACAAGGCAGTGCGTAGCAAGTGGTCAATCGGCAGCATCGAGGCGGGCGCCTCACTTGTGAATCTTGGACCAGCGGTGATGTCTAGCAGTTAACGGACCATCTCCCGCAATGAGGCGGGTGGGCGAAAGCTCTGTAACCCTACGGAATTGCGCAATTATCGCAATCCAATCTTCTTGAGAAATATCGGCTGGTGCGAGTACCGGGGCGGTCATCTATCTTAGGCCCCGAATCTCCTAGTGGATGTCTGGCTCCTGGATGTCATAGGTGGTGAAGCGCGTACCACTCTTGGGTAGTAAAACTGCCGCGGAGTCATGAAGGGTAGGAGTGAATACTCTCGATCAATCTGAGACTCTCAGGTATGCGGGGTCGACTCTCAATGCGGGGATGTCATAAAATGACTCCTAATGAAACTCTCTGCAGTGGAGTCGCACATTCCCCGGAATGAGGTTCCCTACGAATAGTGGCCTCCCTAATCTGAATCTTTGCGACGGTTGAGGTGATGAAATTAAACTGTGGTACAGATGCTTGGAGATGGTGGGAGTCGGTGGATGACTCGCTGGGCCGATATGCGGGCCGGCAGGCCGGGCCTCTAACTCTCCTCCCAGGTGGTACCGAGGCGATGGGGCCGGGGTCTGATCAGTCGTGTCTAAATCCTGCGGCTCCTCGGATCTTTGCCTCTGGGATGCGGTGATGGTCTGGTTTGGGACCGGATGGGGCCACTCTCTCCGGGCGTCTTTGAATCTCACCGGAGCCGAGACGGGACCCACCCAGAGTACGAGACCATATCGATATCGATATAAAATACTAGAAAGGCTCGACTCATGAAAATGTAGCACTATGTCTCGGGCCCGAAGATCTCTAAAAGGCTGCGAGCGATCTGACCAAACAAAGCGAACTAGGAGCTCCTTGACTATAGTGAAATATTACTGAGCGGCAAATCGGGCTCGGGAAATGGCCAGATCTTCGACGGGGCCACAGGCTGAACAGTACAGTGTCTGCGCTGGGGCTGCGAGCTCAGCGAAGGCTCGGTCGGGGTCGGCGTGTGCGTGGCCAGAAGGCTGGCGGTACTAGAAACTCGGTCCCGGGGGCTCGATGAGGCGGGCACAGGGTGCGGGGACTCCTGGGGCACAAATGCGCGGGCGGGGCTGGCGGCTCGGTCTTGCAGAACCCGGCAATGCTTGATTGAATGGGGGTAGGAAATTTGGAAAGCTCGGACGGGACGGCAGCCCAGGTGAAGGCTTGCCTTGGTGGCGAGTCACGAGCTGTAAAGGAAGATGGCTCAGGGCTTAGCTAGGGGGGAAGAATATGAAGTGGCCTTTTGGATACCCCCAGCCCAGGTTTATATAAGCATCCAACGGCAGCCGAAGGGTCTTTCCCTCCAAATATTCGCTACTCTGGCAAAAGATTTATTTCCGATTGGCCTTCACGCTATTCCAAAATTTTTAATTTATTAGTTAATATTTAATATAAAATTATTATTATAAAATTTAATATTTATGCTTGTAATTAAAATTCAAAGCACAACACTATGCTATACTAATTACAAAATTTTTGAAAAACAACTAAAATAAAAAATTAACTAACCCAAGACGAGAAATTAAGAATTGTGGTATAATTCGGTTTTTGAAAGCTCATAGAACGAGTTCAATTTGATTTACTCAAGGGGGTCCAGGAGAATGATCTCCTCAACCCCTGCAGTTGCCTGGGCTAATTCCTTGGTGTTGGATTTCCCATTGTTGTTGATTTCTCAGCGATGGATTACGAATTGAGCAATTGGTTTTGCGATGGAGTGTTGATATAAGACCAATATATCTTCATTTTCTTGGGCGATCTGCCATTTCTGGACCTTTGTGTTTTCACTGCTGTGATCAATTGAAGCTTGACCTCATTAAATTTGATTTCCAATTTCTAGCAACTCATGTTTGTTGTTCAATAAGAAAGATATTCAACTCCATGGTCATGTTACCAAGTTAATTGCATGACTCCATTAGGCAATTTATTGTGCATTGTGATGGCGAAATGGTCTTCCTAAGATGGTGGTACATGGTTGGGTTCACTAGCAATTGGTTCGGTGTCAAGTACCACAAGTCTCTTGGGTAGTAGATTTGTCTATCTTCACTAAGACATCCTCAACTATCCCTTAGGATTTTCGCGATCTATCGACCCGATGAGAGTGTGATGTTGTTGGTAGGTTTAAGTTCACCTGAACCTAAGCTGTATCTTTGAGTCTGCATTAGGTTCTACTTGGCTCCTAAATCAAGCAGGACTTTTCTATGCAATTCCCGCGATATTGACTGAAATTGTGGGAGATCGGGATCTTTGTATTTGTGAGGGTATTTGCTTTGAATTATAAGCCTTGACATATTCGATGTGCTGCTACCAATGCCTAATCCCTTCTTGATTGTGCAAAAGATCTTTCAAAAATTTTTGCATAAGCGAGGACTTGTTTGATTAAGTCGGTAAGATATGTTAACCTTCCTTGCCTTAAACCTCAGAATGCTGCTTGTTGAGTTGCCTTGCTTTCCTCTAAGTGCTTGTGGAAATGGAGGTGGTATGCGGTATTTCATTGAATCCTCCTCTAGGAATATGCTCGAGGTTACCAATTCTCCTGCCTAGATTCTTCAACGAGGTTTTGGCATGGTGATCCTTCTCTTTTCCACTTCTCGAGGTTATTATGGCCCCTTAACCTCATCCGTTCCCGAATTGTTGGATGATCTGCCTCAGCAATTCCTTTAGGATTTGGAGCTATTTGTGATGGAACCTCCCTTTCTCTTGTACCTCTAAAGCTTGTTAATCTTGGTGATTGAATACTGTGAGTTATCAATTTTGGTTGAGATTGCTCTCGAAGCCCATCCCATTCTCTTATTCGGTGTACTTTCTGATGTCAATTCTTTGTGCCGATTCTTGGCATTAATTCCTTTTGTTCCTCGACAAAGTTTCCCACCACCTTACTCCAAATTCAATATGGCTTGCTCTTGGAGAAGAGGATGGTGGTTGTTGTGACAACAGGGAAGCAAGGCGGGCTTGGCACCGGGGGTACATAGAGAGGCGGGGGGATTGGGTCTCCATGCAGATTAGGAGTGATTATCAATTGGAATTGTAGGTATTACCATGGGCATTGGATTGATGTGGCTTGTATTGTCCTACAGTGTTTGCACATTCGACGTAAATCCTTCTAACTGCGGGGGCCATAGGACCTTTGTTACATTGGGTGTGCATGGGATTGGAAATTGGGCAAAGATTGGGCGACCGGGATTACTGGGTCCTTTGCATGCACCTCTTGGAGAGCGTTTGCCTTCAAGCTCCTCCACTTTCTAGCTAGGGTTGAAATCTCCTAGCCCTCATCTCTGACTCTTCGGGCGGTCTTATACATCACCTTTGATTGGTAGTGGTCTCATCCCATCCGTTTCTCTAGGGTTAAGCTCATCCCGACCCTTTGAAGTTTTCAGCCACGTAATTTAAGAAATCCATGGCTTCATCGGGATGTTTTGTAAAAAGTCTCTACGCATGGTTTTCTAGGCGCCTCGTAGCGGGAGACATACCACCATAGAAATTGGTTCACCAACATCTAAGTGTCGAACCCGTGATGTGGGCATGCAACGATGGTTTCCATAAATCTCTCAAACCTTTGGTAAAATCTCACCAATCAATTTTGCAAAAGTATAAATTTGTCTTTTGAGTGTGGTCTTGTGAGTCTTGAAAAACTTCTTCGAGGAATTCTACACGCAGCTCGGCCCAATTTCTAATGGTTACAGGCCTGATGAGTTGAGCGTATCTTGTGTAATCTTTAAGTCGATAAATGCCTTTAGCCCGGCCAAATCCATGTCCATCATACCTTCCTTAAAGGTAATTTGAAGCCTCCTCAAAATCCTAATATGAGGTGTAACGGATTTTCATTTCCATACCATGATATGTGGGGAGTAGAGGTGCCAAATAAGGCCTCCTTTGCTACTTCTTCGGCGGGAGGAATGATGCGAGATGGGACCTTGGCTGCAGGAGGTGGATGTGATCCCTCATGGTTCTATAGGCATTTGGATTCATCGAGGTTCTGATTTGGCTCTGTTGTTCCTCGAGTATGGGATCCATGGTATCGGGTTGGTACACTAACCTCACTAGCTAGGTCGAAATTGTGTACTAATCCTATTCAATCTACGATGTGTCTCTATCCTTTGTTGCAAGCACATTCTGAAATTGTAGAGACAGCAGAGCAACAAACAACTTGCGAATTAAAATTAACTAACAACAATAAAGCGTGAAGGGAAAAAGCGGCTGAATCAAAGCGAAAGCAGTCTGATGCGCAAGTGAAACAAGCGCGGTTCTGCAGTGAGTTGCAAAAGAGGTAAAAGGTTACCTTTACTTGTGATGTGGATCCACAAGTACTCTTGACCATTTGTAGTTTGGCACCATCGGCAACGGCGTAACCATTTGATTAGATTGCCCGCGTGAATTTCAGCTAAAATCAACCACGAGGTATACACCCTAAGTTCCTACTGCGCGTGAGTCGAAGCTCTTTGCGAGTATAGTGGTCTAGGATCGAACACGGGGATGGGTTTTCATTCTAAAAATGGTTTGCATCAGTGCATGAAGGTAAGGCTTTCTATTTGGACTCTTTGGAATTGTGTTTCAAAAACAGTGGGAATGAAGTTGAGCGAAAGCGTAAGCGAAATTAAAGGTGAAAAAAGGTAACTTTGAGATTTAGGTTACTATCTTGGCAAGTTAGGGCAAACAAATTGTCCTCGGGTTTTATCCTCGGCGTTATGACATACGACATATAGTCCGTAGCATACTTAGGATCATATATTTAAGCAGGAAGCCTCACCCATGAAACAACTCTATTGTTGAGTCATCTGGTAGCATGCAGTTATGGCCCCTTTGGTTTAAAACCTAACATTTAATATCATCTGAAGCTCGTAAAGACCATCTAAAGAATCAAGTCTAAAGCATGTGGAAAGTATTGGCGAATCAACATTAAAATGCTTTATCTGACCACTAATTTGAGAAAACTAACATATAAATATCATTTTAGAGGCTCGTAAAAGACCATCTAAGAATCACAGTCCTAAAGCATGGAAAGTATTGGCCCAAATTAATGATATTCAATATTATGCAACCATGTTTTGAAAATATAGGGCCATAATACACTACCCGTAGCTTTTAATACAGAGGACAACATGTGTTGCCCTTGTACATTGCTTCCTTCTCTTCAAAGGGAGAGCAGCGAGCATCTCTTGAGTTGTCATCCTCGAGAGGGGTGTTTGGCAGCCGAAAGGAAAGAAGAGAGAGAAGGAAAAGAAATAAAGCAAAACCTAAATAAAAGACTTTGTTACAAAAATAAAAACTTACAAACATATCTTCTCCACAGATTGTTCACCAATTGTTCACCTCTTTCTTACAAAACAAGAGGGACTTATATAGGCCTCCTCAAGGTATGAAAATACCAAAAAACCTATGAAATTGAAAAGCTAAGTTAAGGATAATAGAGTAATACACAAGTTTGGAGCGGTTGATTAATTACAAAAACATGTGAGGCATCGATTTTAATGGTGAAGGAATTTATTAATTAGTGAAATCAGCAGTCTAGCGAAAATAAGAAAATTCGCTAAGGGGTGGGCCCAGTTACTAGCTAAGAAATTTAACAAGCTAGCGAGAATTGTTGTGAAGCGAAATCAATTATTTTCGCTGAGGAGCAGGTGCTAGCGAAATTTAGATTGGTCACAGCGAAATTTGGCATTTTCGCTAAGGTTCGCGAGGAAATTTTAGCTAAGGTTCTGAAAATTTTCGCTAAGGTTGCGAATTTTAAGCAGTACAAGCTAATTTTCGCAACTCTAGAAAATCCTGCATTGTTGATTCTTCCTTTGCATTGCCTCTGTCTTCAAGCGCATTGAATTTTCTTGTTTTTGCCTTGGTTTTCTCATTGAATCTTATAAGGTGGTTGATGGTGAGACTTGAATTCCAACCATGATTCATCATTTGATTCAAATTGAACTCCCGGGGAGTGTTAAAGCCTACAAAACAACCAAAATACCCTCTAAATGACATAAGTGTTCACTAAGAAGACTAGAACACTTCAATTGGTATAAATGACATGATTAATGCAAAGCACTCAAGCCTATCCTAATATAGGGTTCGAAATTACTTTTGGGCGTGTCAGTCTGTAAGCACTCAAAACCTATCTCGAATAGGGCTCAAAAATAACACTTGCCTGAGCACCTAATCACACTCCACAAGACGACAGCGTTGCTAGATCCCTTAGCAATCTTTGAAACAAAATAAGGACATGTATGCAGTGATTTTCTCAAAAAGTTTATGGTTCAAAAAGGTGTATGTACAAATAAGCATTACCTTTAAAATGAAGAATTGATACTAAGTTTGGCAGGCATGAGAGAGGCAAAACCATTACAAGAACAATTTTGAGGTCAACATCGGATCCATGGTTCCCAACTTTGAAATTACACCAAAGTCTAATGGTTCTTAATGTAGCAGTTGAGCCAATAAATTGCAAAGTTATCCCCTCCCCCCAACCTAGCTACTGGCATGGCCTTAAGCTGTTGAACAACCTATATAGGAATAGCTACACTTTTCTTTCTTTATTTGACTTCATTGTAGGGTGCAATGCTTTAAACCCGACTTCACCAAAGTTCGTGTAGCGGGGGTCCACTGATGACTCCCAACCAATTAAGGTTTAGGGCATCAAGCCAAAAGGATCACTGACCACAAACTCTACAGGCTTCACCGGACCTGGACTGGCTTCGAAATTAGCACCTACAACACGTAAGCTCTGCCCATTCACTAGTGTAGCGAACACTAAGTCGATGACTCCCAACTTGATTAAGGTTTAGGGCATCGGGCTTTAAGGCTTTAAATATATACCCCTCGGACCGTATTCGGGTTTCAAGTAGCGTGAAGCACTTTTATTTTCTTTTCTTCTTTTCTTTTCTTTTTGCTTTCTTTTCCTTTTGGAAGACTGTGTATCATACATAGGTAATACTAACCTATTATGGGTGGATCAACAAGCCCTAAGGCGGCTTTGCAAAGTGAAAGGAGGTACATAATTTCACGGCCTATTGGTGCTGTCGGTGTGCGGTGTGTGAATTAGCTGAGGGAATGTTGAGTTGAAAGCCAAAATCTCAATTGACCAAAAACTAAATCATGCATGGAATTGTTCTAACATTACGGTAACACACAGGGCTTCAATTTTTCAACCAAAGGCAAGAGCAGAAACACAACAAAAAGAACATTGCCTACTATTGGCTAATACATACATCCTGAACAATCCTATACAAAATAAGTAGGCAGTTAATAAAGCTAAAACAAAACAAAATGTGATAGAAGATACTCCCAACTCCAACTTTTCCTCCCAACCAATGTATAAACATGTCTCCACTGGTAGGGATCGGAAAGCTAAAGAAGGGAGTGTGACCACCTCACTCTTGTGGTGTAAACGCCGGTGGATCTGAAGGCTGGCGTGGCGGTACGCGGCACATCGGGAGGCTGTTGGAATTGATCCTAGGAATCTTAGGGGTTGGTGCTCCAATTCGGCAGGCACCCGGACTCTTCGCTGTGCCATGCAATGTAGGCAGCTGCTTGTGTCTTTGATGTAGTGGCAAAATTCTGTACAGAGGCCACTAATCTCTTGAAGTTTTGCATGGCAGGCAGTGATGGGTTGACATGAGGTGTTGCAGGCTTGGATTTTTTCTTTGCGAGGGCGGTATGTACAGCGGTGGGCTATTTTGAGGTTAGGCGGTGGCACTCGTTCAACTTCATAGAGTTAGTTTGAAAGGATAGGTTCTTGGGGCTCTTCCTGTTTCATGTCCCTTGCTCTTCTCGTAAATGGGAAGGTTGCTCCCGCGGGCGGGACAACGGCCTGGCGGGATTCAAAATTTTCTGCGGGCCTTACGGTGGGCTGCTTTGTAGGCACGGCTCCTCCGCCATGGTGTCACTTTGACACTCTTCCTCTAGTGGACATTGCTGCTGATCAATTAGGTCTTCAATGGAATCTTCCAGGTTGTCCCATTCATGCTCAAATCATTATTCGACCCGTCAATCTTTGGTCCAGGGAATTCTCCTCAGTATGGATTTTTTCACTCATTTGGGCATTGAATTCCTTTTGTTCTCCCACAACATCACCCATAAGTTTGGTAAGGTCTAGAATTGCTTGCTCAACTAGGGAGATTAGCTGTGGTGGTTGAGGCTGAGACAAAGAGGCATACTGTGGAGACACCATGTAGGAGGGTGCACTCATCCATTGGTCTCTATAGTCCCTCATGGATCTATGTGGGTTTGGATTTCTCTCCCAAGGTTGTTGATTTTGCCATGCTAGGTTTCTATAGTCCCTCATTGTCATATATGCTCTAGGGTTACCCTCCATGGTGTATTGACTGTATTGTTCTCCCTCTAGGTGTTCCATTTGATCACAGTCAATTTTTCCACTTAACCTGTACTGGATTGCTTGCCTTCAGAATTTTTGATCCACTGAAATTGGATTCCTACAGCAAAAGCAGGGCAACCCAAAAACAGTCCTGCAACACTTTTTTTTTATTTAACAGTGAAATTTTGACTCACCACCCCTCTGGCGGCTGTGCGACCACTTTCTGAAATCCCTAGCCGTTACCAACGATTAGAAATCCACTGTGAAGCTGGCCGTGTGCTTGTAAACCTCATAAATTTTCTTTAATTTATAACTTAGGATTTGGTAAAATCTTAGCGTGAAGAAACCGACATGGTACACTTTTATAGTCTAATTCAAATCCTGTATCCTCGATTTACACTATATCCAAAATATCCAAACATAGCGTGACATACCAACACACATTCTCACGGCTAACTATGTACATACATATGTCCCATTATACATATTCAAAGTATGAACAGCACAAAATGTATTAATACACAACACTTAAGCGTGTCGGGACCAATCCTATTGTGCTCGGCGTCTTGCGATACACATGCACGGAAAATAGTTTTAAAATATACAAAATAATGAGGCTAAGCAGGCTCATTGAGTGTATTTTTATAAAAGGTTTTGCTTTTCCGGAAAACATCTTAAAAATGTAAAACACTCTTTTACAATTATTTTCCATAAGCCTTTCTTTGCTTTGCTTGCTTTAAAAGTTTTCAAAACTTTCTTTGTAGCACTTCTTTTTTCACTTGCTTGCCTTTAAAGTTTATGAAACTTATGCCTTGAGCTTTGTTTTGCTTTCTTTAAGCTTGTAAAACTCTTATTTCTTGCTTGCTTAGAAGTTTATAAAACTTCTCATACTTTTTCTTTTCTTGCTTGCTTTATCTTGTTTGAAAAGTCTCTTAAAACCTTTCACAAACCTTTTCTTTAAAAGTTTCTCAAACTTTTTCATAAAAACGGAGCTTGGCTCGACCCGCATGCTAATAAAACCACGGGAGCTTGGCTCAACCGATGGTTGAAATCTAAGCGGAGCTTGGCTCAACCGTTTGCTTTAAACTCTCAGGAAGCCTTGGCGGCCCAAGGGAACCAATAGTTGATTTTCAAAGCTGTATATCATGTTTGTAAAACATCAACTTGATGGAGCTATTTTTGCTTATCATGCCCTAGTGTGAACACGGGAACCTATACTCCACACGTGCGGTGGAAGGTCCTTGTCAGTCGCCTTTTTCATTTTCCAGGTGAATATGGTGGAATTGGCCTCGTGTCGCCATCACCATATAGTTAGAGCTCATAACCTTATATACCTTTGTACGTGCCACGATGCTCCTTTAAATGCATGATGTATGTCCTAAGTTTGGGCGGGCAAAACTACAATGCATGTATGAAATCCTAACACCACCGTGCACGTGCGGGATCTATCTGACAGTTTGCTTGCTTAAACTAGGAAGGCCTTGTTTCTAACCTTTCATTGCTTGCTTGCTTGCTTTCTCTTTGTAAATGGTTTACACTTTGAAACCATTGCTTTACTTGCTTGAAAAATGGACACGGTATTCAAACCATTTGCTTAGTTGTACTTGCTTCAAAAATGGTTTAACTTTTCAAAAACCATTTACTTGCTTTCTTGCTTAATTTTGGTTTACAATTTAAAACCATGCCTTTTCAAAAATGGTTTAACTTCGAAACCATTTGCTTGCTTTATCTCATTAACTTGCTTCTTGAAAATGGTTTGCATTCAAAATGCAAAATACCGATGTAAAGAGCAATTTGTAATATGTAATAATAATACACTAGTATTTGGAAAAATGAGTTTAGAACACTCACCTCTTTGCTTGCTTAACTTGAGCACCGTTCCACACTTATCCCGCCTTTACTTTAACCTACAACTTTCGAGCAGATACGACGGCAAATTAATCGCATAACGCGTACTTCCTAGACTTAGTCACACTCTTCTACTCTTTTAAATTTAAGGTTACTAAGGGTTCTATTCCAGCTAGAATCACCCAATTCGAACACGAAACTCAAGTTAAGTTCGAAACAACCCGGACTATATGTCAAAACTGATGCGAATTTTCTTACACATGGCCCCACTTTGAGTGAATTTTGGGCCATAGGATAAGAATTAGACGATTCATACTTCTTAGTTTGTTCTCCTTGAAGTCATTTATGCTTAGCCATGAATCACTCAAATGGGATAAGAAATGAGGAAGTTATGGCTAAAATACGAAAACTGGTCGAAACAGGGGGAAAACCGGAACATGTTCTACCGGTAGGACTTATCTTCTCGGTAGGACGGCTAAAAATGACCGAGAAGCAAGTTCTACCGGTGGGACTTCCTATTGTACAGTGGGACTTACCGAAATGCCCAGTTTTGTTATTTCTCCCCTTTTTATGCCAATTCCTCCCATATAACTTCCTATAATTCATAATACCTCAAAAACTAACTTGAAATCATCCCAAAGCAACTCCTGACATGTGAATTGGTGTTTTGGAAACTCAAAACTGAGCAGGTAAATCCAAGAACACTACCTAAGGTCCACCAATTCTTTTTAAACATCATGTAATTTGATGATTCCAAGTTTCTTTTGCATCAATTGGGGTTTTACTCACATAACCCCCACAAATCAAAGGCTTAATGTGCTCTTTGCACAAAACCTAGATCAAAGGAGAACTAATCTCCATACCCATGTGAGACCCCGGAAAATCCAGATTTCCTAACGAAGGATAAAATGGTAATTTCGGTCAAAATCCGGAATTTTTCTAGATCTCGGATGACGAAACGGACTTCACCGTTGGAATCGTCTCGCGAAATCTAGCTACTACGTTGAATTTCGTTGGATTCCGAGATGGTCGGAAATTCACGTTTTTCGAGGCGTGGGGTGTCGGATGACACATGGCAAGGTAAGGGGATGCCAAGTGGCAGGATTAGAGGGCTGCCACGTGGAGGAGACCAAATGCCAACCATTTTCATGTCCTCATGAGGACACATGGCACCAGAAGGGAGATGTAAGCTCGCGTTGAAGTAAAGTATAGGCGTGATGTCATAAAGAGGGTAAGAAATAAAAAGAAAATGAAAGGAAAATTATTAAGCGCTAAGTGGTTAGAGGAAAAGGGAGGAAATTTCCTCAGCTTTGTGGGATGTGGGATGTGCTCCCGAGGAGGAGAGAGAGGAAGAAAGGAGAAAATGAGAATGGGGAGAAAGTGGGAGAAAATGAAAGAGAAAAGAAAGAGAAATGGGAAAGAACGAAAGCAAAGGGAAGCGTAGGGAGGAAGAAAGAAAGATCGGGAGGGTCTTGGATCTCATTTTCTAGTGAGAGTCTTCTTTTCTCTCTAGGTTTGTATGGCCGTCAGGCCAGGTAAGTTCTTTCGCGACAAGAAGGAGAGTTGTTCTACGAAGAGAGGACAGCTGTGGACTCACGGGAGTTCGACAAACTCCCGAAAGGTAGGGAGTTTTTCTCCTACTTGCTTTACTTTATTAGTAAGGGTTATGTAATGGATAGGGATTTGTTGAGGCCTGGATGGCCGTGGTTTCGGTTCCAAAAGCTTTGGACCGAGTTAAGAAATCCCTAGAGTGTTTTGGACAGTCCACGGACTGTTTGTGTGATTTGCTTGAATCGTGTGGTGTTGTGTTATTGCCATGAGAAAATAACATGTTTATGTGAAATTGTGGGCTGTTCCAAGACGAACCGCCGGGTTGTGCCTTAGCCCATGTGAGCTAAGTTTATGTTATTATTGTAAAATGAATAACATGATGTATGGATTTAATTTTGTTAATATATCGTGAGTGATATATTAGCGTGTGTTGAATGTGTGTGCGTTGCATTGCACTTAGGTGGGGAGGTAACCCAAGTAGAGAAATTCCAACTAAAACTGCTCTCAAATCGTGGAACCATTTTTCGGTACCGAAGGCGCGTTGGGGATGGGGCCTTGTCAGGGTTTTAGAGCGAGAGGCGAGATGGCCTTATCTTGTATTTTACGTATTTTGTAAAATTTTTGGACTAGAGACGAGTTTTGTATAAATTGTAATAAATACAATTATAAATGAATCATATTTTGTATAAAAATTATACTTGGGTTGTATGGATGTGCGCGGGCCCTCTTGGGCCATTCTGCACATGCGTGCTCATGACTTGAGACCGCGTAGATTTCAGCGGGTTGACGGATGATCAACGGACACCCGAGGATTGGGGCGTCTGACGAATACTGAAATCCCATACACTTGATTACAAGACAAGGCATACCTGATTTTGAACCTCTCCTCTTCCTTAACCTTCCTTCTCTTCCTCTTGCTCTTGCTCTCTTCTTCTCTGTCATTGAACTATTTGGAGACCAAATGAACATTTGGTTTTTAATTCTCCTTTTGTTAAATTAACTTTCCATAAATTGCAAATAACCCTCATCTTAATTATTGCAATTGTAACTTGTCGATTATACTATCTTATCTCATTATTTCTAATTCCATATCCATTTTGTAATGACCATTGTGCCCTTGGTTTTTAATACCACAATTTCCGGTTTACCAATTTATCATTTCATATTTTAGTCTCCAAAATATTTCAGTGTGACACTTGGTACTCTTATACACCCCTACAGTGTCATGTACTGTAGACTCTCTCGGGACGGGGTGTTACATAAAACTAAGAAAAAATGACTGTAAAATGATAAAAGGAAATTCACCAAGACTTGTGATGAGGATCACAAGTGTTCCACAGCTCGTCAAATGCACTTAGGCACCATCCCCGGCAACAGCGCCATTTGATTCGTGCCACAGTAGGGTGATCCGGAATCAACAAAATTTGTATCCTATATTCCTCCTATTGCCGTAGTCAAGCTACTGCAGTATAGCGGTCTAGGGTCGAACACGGGGATGGGTTTTCTTCGTACAAATGATTTAAGTGAAGTCAAAAATGGTGAATTTGGTTTGGATTTTCAGGTTTGGGTAAAAAACAGGGGGGTGGTTGGTTGCAAACTGAAAATAAATAAAATAAAATGTAAAATAGAACTCCTTGAAGTTTTGGGCCACTGGTTTAGGGTTTTAAGGCAACTAACATGTCCTCGGGTCTTTTCCTCGCATTGGGGAGCATGACATATAGTCATTTCAAACCGGATCTTCATTTAGCACAAACCTAGACCACATGATTTTCCTTTTTTGAAACATAATTGTTGGGCAAAAATATTCCTAACGGTGATATCATATCTCGAAACCTACCTGTAGTGACTAATGAAACAACTAAGCTGGTGTGAAGAGGATCTAATTATTAAGCATCACTTTGTAACCAAAAAGCTTGCTAAATACATGTCGGTGGTGTGCTGAAGATTTTAACCTAAGGTGAGAAATAGAACATAAATACCCGTAAATGCGTGCGTTAAAAAACGAGAGGTCGATATTTTACCTTCAAACATTCAAGTGGCCCTCCTGTAAGGAGGAAGAGGTCTAACCAAGCATCCTCTGAGTTGTCATCCTCAGAGGTGTTTAATGTGAAAGTGAGAGAAAGAGGAGAGAGAAGAGAAAAGCTGGAGCAGCCGTGAGCGAAAGATTAAGAATTGCTTAGGGTTACAAATCTGTAAGAAGGAGCATATAGGCCACCCCAGTGTAGAAAATACAAGAGAAGCCTAAAATATTGGCTCATACAAGGGACAAAGGAGGTAATACACCAAAACGGGGTTGTTGGCATTAGTACACAAAATTGACGAGGGCGGGAATTTACAATATGCGGGAGAATTTTAGCTAGGATAGCGAAAATTTCGCCTAGCCCTAATGTTTATGGCATGAGTACGAGAGATAGCGAAAATCACAAATTTTAAACATGCACGAATTAATTTGTGAGTATGAAAACTTCGCCCCAGCCTAGAAAATTTGTGAGAAGATAGCGAAAATGGAGAATTTTGCTAGGCAGGTGATTTTGGCTATGTGTGAGATTCGCTAACCTAAGCGAGAATTTACGCTATAGTTACAAAATTTTCGCAATCCAGTGAAATTTTGCAATCATAGCGAGGCCCTACTGGAGTTACTGTTCTTCATTGCTTTGCCTACTGCACCTTCTCTATTGCATCACTTTTTCATCATTTTGCCTTCATTTCTTTATTGCATCTTGAAATTTGTGATGGTGAAAAATAGTTTCAATCTTCGTAGTTCAGCACATATCTCGATGTCGAACTCTAAGGTATGCAAAACGCAAAATAATAAAATAACCTCGAAATGGCATAAGTGATACTAAGTGGACATGAACACCTCAATTGGCTTAATTGATACGATTAGTGCGCAAAAAGCACTCAAAACCTATCTCGAATAGGGCTCAAAATAACACTTTTTGGGCACTAATCAGCCACATGGTATGAATCATTACCATATGGATATGTTGATACTTGGGAGGAGTTGGTAGAAGCTTACTTAGGTAGATTCTTTCCCCCATCTCTCACTTCAGAGAGACGAAGAGAGATAATTGTATTCCAACAAGGGGAAGATGAGAGCTTGTATGTCGCTTGGGAAAGATTCAAAAGATTGCTGAAGAGGTGCCCAATGCATGGAATAGACTTGAAGACCCAGATGGATATAGTGTATCACGCTCTGAGACATTACATCGAGGAATTGTGCTCGATGCTTCATCTTGTGGAGCATTGAAAAATCTTTGAAGAGACGAAGTCACGATAGAGGACTGGCTTGAAATGCAATATGAAAGCTCCATCCCGAGTTTTCAAGAGGTAGTAACAGAGGAGGAAAGGGGTCATAGAATTTGACGAGATGTGACCATGGAGAGCTAAGTTAGATGCTATAATGCATAGGATGAATGAACAAGGAAGATACTGCTTGCTCATGAAATAGGAAGCGATGAAAATTGATGAGAAGAAGTCTTGATGTGCTAGCGAAGAAGATTCTTATGATGCGAGGAGGTTAGGGCGTGAGCGAACGAAGTTATCATTTCAAGCCAAATCTAACACGCCCGTACCTTCTGATCGGCGTTGAGGAACCCGTGAGAATTTCTCATATGGTGGAGGGCATTATGGCCAAAGCGGGGACAACATCCTCAACAAAGGATGTCGACCACCAAGGCTCCGGCGGCAGCAGGAGGTGAGAGCGAAATGAATACGGTCGGAGGAGAACCCGGCCGTTTGAGGAACAAAATCTTTGGAGTTCATAGGGGATAACAAGAGGCTATTACGATTCCATGAACGAAACTATCGGCTTGGAAACTTTCAAGTGCGATACCTAAATGTTCGAAGAATGCTAGTGCTTCATGAAAAAATCTAGAGACACAGAAATAGGGCAATTATTACGAATATGCATCCCGGAACAAGGGAACATTCCCCGAGTGACACGGAGTAACCCCAAAAATGTGGCAATTCAATTGAGAAGTGGGAAGGATTTGAGCGGCAGCGGAAAAGCCAGAATAGAAAGAAGAAATGACGAGAGAAAGAAGAAGTGAAAGAAGAGAAGAACAGCACGATTGAGCGGATGAAAGAAGAAGAGCCCGGAAAAAGAAGAAGGAGTACCGGCTTATGTCTGCGGTGCCATTCCACAGAGAGACTTGAGTAAAAAGAAGAAACGGTTCTAAATTCTTGGATATTTTCAAGAGAAAATAGAAATAAATATCTCATTGAAGAAGGTGATCGGAGTCAAATGCCTCTTTATCTGAATTTACGAAGAGGTCTTGACGAAAGAGATAGGCGAGAGGGTATAGTTAGCAGCGCTTCATGCGGTGCCATTATCGAAGCTCCCGGTAAAGATGAAAGACACGAGCGAGTTTCACTATTCCCGATTCTATAGGGAAATGTGAGTTCGAGCTTTTATGTGACTGCAGAGCAGAGTATAAATTTGATACCTCTATCAGGTTGTGCGGGACTTAGTTTGGGAATAACTTGACAACAATTACTACGGATGGGCGATAGATCAATGCCTGACCGAGGGGGCGATACGGAAGATGTACTCGTCGAAGTTGGAAATTCATTTTCCCAGTGGGTTTTGATATCATGCGAGATGGAGAAGATTCTCAAGTTCCTCTATTGCTGGGAAGACCTTTCTTAGCAACAGGAGTTGCCTTGATTGACGTACAGAAAGGTGAACTAACACTCGGAGAGTTAGGATAGACGGTGCATTTAATATTAATAGAGATGCATGTCATCCTAATGTAGAGGAAGACAGTTGTATGGCTGTAAGAAGTAATAGCCTTCTCAATGATGAAGTGGTCTGATTGTATCATTCAAATTCTATCAATGAAATTGAGATGAATTTGGTACCTTGAGAGCTGATTGTAGTTACGCCTTCAAATTGGTTTAATATTAAAAGCAGTCTAAGTATAAATGAAAGCGATCGAAGATGAAATGAAGCGACGGAGACCACGGCAAACTCATGGGCAGGAAACTAGTGCAGAAGGGTTAACATTGAAGGAGTTGCCCAGTCATTTGAAATATGAATTTTTAGAGCCAGAAAAGAAAAAACCAGTTATCATATCAATTGCATTGACTGAAGCTGAAGAACAAAAGTTGCTGGTAATTTTGAGAAAATACAAGGAAGCGATTGCTTGGTCAATTGAAGATCTGAAGGGTATCAGTCCCTCTATTTGTATGCACAAAATATTGCTAGAAGATAATGCAAAAACTACATTGAGCATCAAAGGAGGTGAACCAGTCATGAAGAAGTTGTCGAGAAAGAAGTTACATGAAATGGTTAAATACGGAGTTTTATATATGCTATATTAGACGGTTCGTGGGTAAGCCCGGTACATGTGGTTCCAAGAAGAAGGTGGATTCCTTTATGTCGAAATAGAAAAAATGAACTTATTCCTACAAGAGCGTGACGGGATGGAGGGTTTGTATCGACTACGAGAAGAATTGAATCACGCAGCCGAGAAGGATCATTTCCCCTACCTTTCATCGTCGAATCTTTGGATAGGTTGTGAGACACCCTCGTTTTGTTTTCTTGATGGATACTCTGGATATAGCCAAATAGCTATTGCACTGAAGATCGAGAGAAGAAAACCGCTTTTACATGCCCATTTGGTACTTTTGCTTTTAGAAGAATGCCATTTGAATTTGTGTAATGCTCACAGTACCTTCAGATGCATGATGTCTATATTTTTGATCTGAGAAGAAGTTATGGAGATTTTCATGGATGACTTTGCAGTGTATGGATCGATTTTGAACAATGCATAACACAGGGACGATTACTTGAGTCTCAGGCAAAATCTAGCTCTGAGATTGGAAAAATGCCCTTTATGACAACAAAGAGTTGTCTTGGGGCACATGGTTTTACTGGCGTAGGGCTTGAAGTAGACCCGAAGCAAGGTTTCAATTATAAAGACCTAATGCCCACTTACTACGATCGAGAAATCGAAGTTTTCTTAGAGACGAGGCTGGATTTTATAGAAGATTTATCGAAGATTTCTCAAGAATTGTACAGACCGCTGTCACGATTCTTTGGAGAAAGATAGTAAGTTTTATTTTGATGAATCACGCGAGAAAGCATTTGAAGAAATCAAATCCGAGACTAGTGGAAGCTCCCATCATGGCAAAACCCGGATTGGAGCAGAGGTGAGATCTGTGTGATGCGGTGATTTTGCAATGGGAGCTGTATTGGGACAGAAAGATGAAAAAGTGTTCAAGGCCATCTACTATGCCAGCAAAACCTTTAATGAAGCATAAGAAAATTACTCTACTACTGAAAAGGAGATGCTGGCAATAGTGATTGCATGTGAAAAATTCAGGCCATATATTTTGGGGTCTCATGTTGTTATACACACTGATCATGCAGCAATTAAATATTTAATGGCAAAGAAAGAAGCAAAGCCAAGATTGATCAGGTGGGTATTATTATTGCAGGAATTTGATTTAGAAATTAAAGACAAGAAGGGCAGTGACAATGTGATGCTTTGATCACTTGTCAAGAGTAGAAGGAACCTGCTGTACAAGAAAAAGGAGAGAAATAGCAAAATTTTTTCCAGATGAGCAGTTATTTCAGTTGTCCTCAATCCTGCAGTATCTTTGATAATGTGAATTTCTTGAAAGCAGCTGGAATTATGCCACGAGATTATTTCTGTGAGAGAAAAAAGTTAAGGGTGACGGGTACTACATGCAGGATGATCCGTGTTGTTTAAAGAGGAATGATATGATTATAAGGAGATGTGTACCAGAAAGTGAGCAAAGCAAGATTTTACAAGAATGTCATGCATTACCTTATTGAGGACACTTTGCAGGAGATAAAACAGCCCCCAAAATTCTCAGTCAAGTTTTGCGGCCTACAATTTTAAGAATTTGTTTTAAATGGGTAAGGATGTGTGATCAATGCCAAGAAATGGAAATATCAGCAAAGGCATGAGATGCCTACGAGTATCTGGTGGTGCGATTGTTTGATGTATGGGGAATGGATTTTATGGGGCCTTTTCCAGTTTCATTTGGAAATATATACATACTCCTAGCTGTGGATTATGTATCAAAATGGGTAGAAGCAGCAGCTTGTCCATAAGAATGATGCCAATACAGTTGTGGGGTTTTACAAAGAAATATTCTTAGCGGATTTGGGACACCCAGAACTATAATTAGTGATGGAGGAAGCCATTTTGCAAATAAGGTGTTTGACAAACTCATGAAGCGAGATATGGTATCAAACACATTATGAGCTTGGCTTATCATCCTCAAACAAATGGGCAAGCTGAAATTTACAACAGAGAACCGAAAATTAAGGAAAGAGCGTGAGTTACAGCAGGAAGGATTGGTCTTTGAAGCTTGATGATGCATTATGGGCATACAGGACTACTTATAAAACTCCCATTGGAATGTCCCCATACAGACTTGTCTTTGGAAAACCATGTCATCTCCCTCTTGAACTGGAATACAAAGCCATGTGGGCCATCAAACAGGCGAACCGATTTCAAGAGTGCAAAGGAAGAGGGCTTCTCATTTGAATGAATGGAAGGCGAAATGAAGTCTATGACAATGCTAGAATATACAAGGACAAGACAAAGAAATGGCATGATGAGGATTCTAAGGAAGAGTTGAGCAAGGGATCAGGTCTTCTTGTTTAACTCCAGTTAAGATTATTTCGGGAAAATTTGAAATCAAAATGGAGTGGACCCGTATCTGATGGTGTCAGAATCTTATCTTTGGGCTGATAACACTTTCGGGACGATCTTTGGGGAAGAATTCAAAGTTAATGGGCAAGGAACTGAAACACTATCTCGGTGGGGAGAAAGAAAGGAAGAACTCGGTTGGTGAATTGAGGAAGCTTAAAAAACGGCCTAGTCCAGCTAAGGACTCAAAATGGAGCAGCTCATGGGAGGCAACCCATATAGATATTTTTTTAATTTCTTTATATAGACTTCGAATTTTTTTATTATTACGTGTTTTTGAATTTTTTTTTTAGTTCTAGTCATGATTTATTAGAAATTGCTAGGTTAGTATTAGAATAATTTAATCCTTTTTGGAATTGTTACAATATGCAGATGAAGAATCAAATGGCTCAGGCAGAGAAGGAACAAACTCCAGGATTACTCCAGCACTTCACGGGACGGAGCAACTCGAAAAAGGGAGTACTTTTCTCCCATAGATTAATGAATTGAATAGAATACATTTTGAATTCTTTGTGTGGGAATGATTAAATGGATGCTAAGAATATGCCAATTAATAATGAGTGAAAATTTGTCGATCATCAAATTTAGGGCAAGTGCGGACTAAGTCGCGACCCAGTTGATGTCGCTGACGAGTTGAGTCATGAACTTAGTCGATCTTGAAGGAACGAGAACGCAGTCGTGACCCGGTTTTGCTGTCGCGGTGAGGTCGCGACGGGGAACATTTGGAGTCGCGTGAGAACAATTCCTTAGTGGTGAGGGTCTAAACCCAGACTCAACTATGTCATAAAATACGATGTAGCGACCTTATGATAACTTGTCCTCCATAGTTTACTTATGTCGCGACAAACAATAAGTCGAGCTTAAGAAAATATACTTGGCTAGGCAGTTTTAATTTTGCCACTATAATTTAATGTGTTTAATCATGACTGAGAAATTAAAATTAAAATAGCACAAATAAATGAAGTAATAAAGAGCCCACAATAATAATTGAATTGCAACTGTTGAGAAACTCCCTCCACTACCATCTCCTTCTTTGAAGCAAACACAACCATTCATCTTCGTATATTCTCTGATTCTCAATTCTTGCAAACCCTAAATCCAAACTTCTTCCTAAAAACCTTCCGATTTCTCTAATGGCCGAACCTTCAACCATCATCCCAAATCTGAGCGAAATCATGGAGGAGTATACTCGAGACGAAGGGAAGTTCATGCGGAACTGAAAGAGAAACGGTAGTCGAACAACCCAGGAAGTTGACCGAGTTACAAGCGTGAGAGGAAAAAGGGAAAAATGACGAAGTAGAGGAAGATGAGTTCGTCTCGGAAAGGCTTTCTTCGTGCGGAAAAAGCACTATCTTTGGAAAGGGGTTCGTAGGAGAAAAGAGGCTTCAGCCAACTCATCTCTCCTTTCAAAGGAATTAATAAACGAGGGTGGGAAAGTGCACAAACATCGGAAGGCTGGATATGCGATGGTCGTCAGACAATTTTCTTGATCTGGTTGGAAGGAAGGAGAACTTCTGTTTATGTCAGAGGAGTTTGGGTGCCTTATGGAGCGAAGACTATTAATGAAATATATGGAATGGAAGGGCAGAAGAATGGATCAAAATTCAAGAAGTTGATGAACAACCTGAGTGAAGATGGCGAAAAATTGACCAGACGGTAAAGGCGTGGAAGAAAGGAAAAGGAGAGCAAAAGACCTTGAGCGGGATTTGTGAGAAGAGGCAAAGTGTGGTTCTGCTAACAGCCTCTGTTATGGTCCCTACTACCAAGCACGTACGCACGAGTAAGAGAATAAGAAGCAGTCTTCTCCTATGCCATCTTGAAGAGTCTGGGTGATCTTTGGAGCAGTTATTGAAAATTCTATAATGAGGTACCATGAAGGGAACAAAAGAGGTTTGATCCCTCATCCAGCGACTATCACAAGGTTATGCATGAGGGCTGGTGTGAAAGGAACGTGGGAAGAAGAAAAAGAATGCTACTAAATATCCACCACTCACTATGAGAGGAGTAAACGGGGGCGAAGAATCAAAAGAAAAAGGGGTTCATAGTAGAAAGCAGTTGAGGATGAAAATGAAATGCAATACAGGAAGAAGAAACCTTTACGGTGTGAGCAAGAAGAAGAAAATCTAGAAGCACATCAAGAAGGAATACTTTTATGTTTCGGATAATGAGAGAACAAGAAAGATAAAAGCGATAGATTTCTCAGCCCCCTTTGGCAGCTCTCCCCCTATAAGCAGTGATTTGAGAGAGCACAGTGAAAGCTCTAGGAGCCCGGGAGAATAATCGAATAATGGAAATGCTCGAATTCCATTCAAGAAAGTGGAAAGAGGGAAGAGCAATGGAACCTCGTAGTTCGAGAGGAGGTTTATGAAAAGAGTGCAGAGGGATCCCGATGGGAAGAGGAGATGGAACAGAAGAGAAGAAGTATATGAAGGCTGGGATGAAAGAAGAAGTCAACAATGGGAAGAAGAGAGATGAAGCGAGAGAGGGAAGAGCAGATAAAGAAGATCCTAGAGCGGCAAGAGGAAAAATTTAAGAAATGGAGGAAGAGATCGAGATCTCTTGAAAGAAGTTAAAGCTAAGCCATGAATCATTCCTGACAATCCAGTATGATCGTGATTCCGACTCACAAAAACTCGCAAAGAGAAGAGATTCGAATCAGCCAAGACTAAGGAGCGAGATCAAGGGATTCAAGTTCCTATACATGTCAATGTTCAAGGGATTTGAGAAAGGATGAAGGACGAGATCAAGAAGCTTGATGATAAAATTACCTTAGGAAGAAAGTACATGGCTTGAAAATTTGGATTTGATCCGACAATAATCTGTCCAAATTTTAGAAGTCTCTTTGAAATGGAACGCCTAACAGAACACCTTTGGGCACGAGACAAAGATGATGCGAACAGAAGGTTGATCTACAAATGAATTGATCCTTGAAGAGCAGGATGAGAGGGAAAATGACAAGAAAGAAGAAAGAAAAAGAGCTAAGCACCCTGGGGGTTCAATCCCACAAGTTTGGCTACTCTTGAAGTCTGGATCACTCCCGACATTTTTGCTTTCGTCCACCGAAAAAAAATAGACCTTCCATTGATTTATCCTTCTTTTCCCCTCTTCTAAGATTGTTTGTTCTCAAGATTCATTTGCATCACATCATGAATAAAACAGAAAAATTTGTGAAAAGGAAATGTTTGCTTGCCTGATTAGATTTTATTGTTATTTTATTAGCCTTGAACTAGTTGAAAATGGTTTGACTAGGAGATAAACTTGAACTAAATGATGCAAAATGAGGAATGAATAAAGAAAACAGGAATTAGAATATTCTTTTGATGTTTAGATTATTGAGTTTTAATTTAAGAATTGAAAATTAGTTGTGTGGTGGAGACAAAATACTTAGCTAAAATAGTGTAAAGTAAACCCAGTGATATGAGATACAAGTCTTGAAGAGGAAATAATACACATCAGGTGACAAAACTTATGAAACTTTGACGGGAATTAGGAACATCTTGCAGGGGTCGAGGTTAGAGTCCACGAGTCCTAGAACTTCATTTGAATTTTATTGATTGAGCGAAATTTCTAGGTGAAAGCAGCCCTTGAGGAAATGATAGAGGCCATCCTTGGCGGCTTGAGCCTTTTAAGCCTACCCTCAATGTCTTAAGCATATTCTGCAGTTCACTAGTTGACCAATAAGTCTTTACATTTCTTGATAACAATTGAAAACTCAAACTCCATTCCTTTTAATGAAACTACTTGAGTAAAAGAACTGAATTATCCAGTTTCTAATTCGAGAGAAGTTTATTATAAAGGAAGAAACAAGTTTGGAATAATGATTCCCAAATTTTTGTGAAGGGGTTGAAGAAGTAAAGAAGAAGCGGGAAGCTAGTGTTGGGAAATAATGAATAAGTTTTGTCTTGTGGCTTATTTCCTTGAACAATTAAGCTCGTAGGGTGTTTAACACCTAGCACCCTAATGCCAGCGGTATGGGAGTTGCTAACCCAAAGTTCTCTAAGAGTAATAGAAACTGAAGACAAAACATTGCACTATTCAGATCTTAGAGAAATAAAAGCAAAGGAGTTAAGAACAAAGGAATCTGCACAGATGATAAAATTTTTACTGGAAGTTGAAATTCCATAAAAGAATTCAAGAGGAATCGAGGCTAAGATTGAGGAGAATGAGAAAGGAACAAAGAAGAAAAAGGAAAGAAGTTGGAGGTAACAATGTAGAAATGAAGATGGAAGCGGGTAATTTACAAGCCTAAATTTCTCCATTATCTACCCAATTACCTAAGCCCAACATTAAAAGCTGAAAGACCTCATTGATTTTGAAGGTTGAATTTACCTACATTGGTGGAGTCCGATATGAAAAATAAGCATATGGGACTTTTGATAAACGATCTGAAAATTCGGAAGATTAACTAAGGTGAACATGAAGATGAAAGGAATTGTTGACTGCACACACACAGAATAAGACTTGTTAAATAAGTTGTTTTAAATACATTAGTTTATCAGAAATTTGTAATAAGTACACCATACTTGTTCTTGCATCAAGCGAGAAATTTGAAATAATAGTGATATCTCTTAATTCAGTCGAGAAGGGTGGAATGAAGAGCGTAGAATAAATCAGAAAAATGTCCTTCAGGCCTTTGCTAAGATTATTTGTTGAGGACAAACAATTCTTTCTTTTCTGGCAGGGACGAGCAAAAATTTTAAGTTTAGGGAATTTGATGCAGGTCAAAACTCATTAGATTTTTTAATCCATTTTTAAGTTTATAATGAGAATAATGATGAATTATGCGCATAAAGCCCGATAATTGACTCAAATTCAATTTGTAGGAAAATACTGTGAGAAAATCAAATTTTAGCAAAAATCATAAGAAATCGACTACTTGAGGTGAAGTCAGTGCAGATTTGAGTCGGCGACGGGGAGTGGGTTTCCGACCAGATTCGAGTCATGACTTATCAACAAATTTAGCCTTGAAGAAGAAGCGAAGAGTGAACAAGCGGCGTGACTTTGAAGAGGATTGAGACAAAAGAATGACTTGGTAAAGATTAAAAGCGATCAAATGAAGGCGTTCATGTCGCGACATCCGTGCGTATTCAGCGACACCAAGAAGATAAATGATGTCATTGATACCACCATGAGGTCGCGACAAGGAGCTGTCTACAAAACCAAAGAACAACCTTCGAAAGTAAAAGAAGTCGCAACTAATTTTTGAAAGAAAGGACTTGATATCGCAACCTTGGCCGTAATGAAGAATAACACCAAGGTGCCTTGAAACTCCAAATCGAGACGACCGAATTAATGAAGAAGCGGACATGATGTCGCGACACCACTTTGAGTCGCGGCGAGTGAAGCGCGGTAGACATGGAGGTCGTGATAGAGATAGAAGTTGCGACAGATTTTGAAAGAGGCGAACATAGAATTCGCGACGGTTAGAGCAGAGATAGAGACATCCGTACTTGAATCGAGAAGATGTGTGGCGTCCTTCGATGGTGCGACATTAGGCGCAAAGGGTATTTATGAATTGGCGACATCGGTTAATATTCGGCGACATCGGTTAAAGAAAGAAGATTACATGGCGTCGGCCCAGAATAATTCGCGACATCGGCGGGTGATAAAGAATACGGGAGATTGCGACATCATTTAAACTGTCGTGACATCATATCAAAGATCGCGAAGACAGAGTCACGACAAAGAAGCTTCCGCGACATCAAAGAACTCGCCAAGCATAACATTGAAGTCGCGACGTATGATTGAAGTGCGACCTCAAGCTACCAAATACGAAGGTGAAATTCGCGGCGTCGTGATGGTTGCGACATCAATTACAAGGAAAGAGGGTCGCGACGTCATTTAGCGGTCGCGACATCATATCCAATGGGTGATAAAGGCAAGTGCGTGACGGGGATAAAGAAAGTTTACCGCTACGAACCCGAGCGAGAAAAAGCGAAACCGCGGCGTATGATTGATGGCGACATAAGAGATCACAATGCGAAAGGTGAGAAATCGCGACATATGATTGAAAATCATGACATCAAAGCCGACTCATAAAGTAGAATAGTGAGTTGCGACGTGAAAGGGGGTCGACATCAGATCAGATACATGACACACAAAATAGGTCGCGACGCGAGACTAAGCTAAATGGGCGGTTATTTTTGAAATCCACAAATAGGTGCATCGAGTTGGGGCTCAGCTTCCAGGAGCCACATAAATACATTGGCACGCTGCGAAGGAGGCCGGCTCTTGACGGCTCCCGAGAAAGAGAGTCTACTGGGTAGCCCGAAGGCTCGTGTATTTTAATTTTAATTTCTTTTCTTGTTTCTTTGTTATTTTAGATTAGATTAAGAGTAGATTGTTATTGCATTTGAATTTGGATGCGGATGTTAGTTGGCAGAAGTTGAAGCTAAATACGGGGCGGTTGTCCCTTTCTTCAAATTACTTCCTGGTTCGTTTGAAGTCCAAACAAATTTTGGAACTCGAACTTCCAGTTTCGGATTCTGATGGATTCTTTTGATCGGGGAAGCTACAACTAGTGTAATGAAGTAATTTAGAAACCCAGCTTAGTTGAATTTTACTCTATTGTTAGGAATTTATCTTTCCGACGAGAAATTTATCGAGTTCGAACTTCGGGCTTGAATACGCTGCGAAGTTTGTTTATTTTTGTATATGATCCAAATATATCGAGTGTCTATACACCGTAATGGGATTGTTCATGCTCGATTTCAAAGGGCCCTCCCAGTGAAACATGAGAGAAGGCATTCACGAGTATTGAATGATTTCTCAAGGGTATGCGAACTAATATTGGGGATACAATGGGCTGTGGTGCAATCGATAAATCTCTTCTCACTTGAAACCGAGAATGAGTTGAATGACTTATCAATTAAAATGACGAGAGTTCGCCTCGATTGAATGAGTAAGTTCAATCCGTGTTAGCAAGGATCTAATCAAGGGAAAGAATGAAGCTGTTCCAATTTTGGGGATGAAGAGAGCCGGTATATAGTGTAAACCCATGCTTAGCCTATGTCTTAGGAGCTAAGGTTTATAGTCCATGTTCTAGGTATGAAGTATTGAAAAAGAAAAATACCCAGAACAAGTGATGAGCTTAAAAGTCATCTATTTTTAATCCATTTTTCTATTCTATTTTCATCTAGAAATGAATAATTAATATACAGAAATATGAAGAAACTCACAATTTTTATTAGCGGGAAGAGAGAAGAAAATGAAAAATACGGCAATAGAGGTGGAAGAAAGTGTAGATTAAATGGCGGAAGCGAGAAATGAAAAGAAACGGTGAGTCATTGTGCGATTTTTGGGTTCCACATGATCCGGTCGAGGTCGTGACACCAAGAGAATTGAAGGAATTTGATGCAGGTCACAACGGTAAGTACCAGATAAGCATTTGAAGAAGGTAACGGGGGTTAAGAGAACAATGTAAAGCAACATTTTGGGGTCTCGACAAGAGTTGATGTCGAGTGACTAGAATAAGAGGTGCGAACATCGAGAACTGACCGATTGAAAGCCCGAGAACTAAGTTGATGTCGCGGCCCGGTGAGATTGATGTCGTGACGCCGGGAACCAGCGAGATGGCGAAGAAGGGAAATGAGCTAGCGTCGCGACGAAATTTGAAGTCAAGGCCCTCAGAAGAAAACCATCAAGTGAAGGCGCAAACCATAAGGCGATGTAGCGACTTGAAGATAATCGCGATACCGAACGCTGATAGAAGGTTGAAGCTTCATAAAGTGAATTAAGCTACAAAGAGTTGATGTCGTGACATCTAGAACAACCAGATCAAAGATGCAGAACCATAAGGAGATGTCGCGACAAGATATTGATATGCGACAACATGAAACGACGATTGAAGCCTATGGTTCATTAAGATGATATCGCGACAAGAGATTGATGTCCGACGTCCGAGGGCATCAGGATGAAGGCGGTAGATGACTTGAAATTTTTGGTCGCGGTGAAGCATACGGCGTCGACATCAGTGAAATTGGTCGGCCGAGGCATTGAAGATGTCCGCGACAAGATATAAATTAGCGACATGTGAATGACCAAATCAAGGTAACATGGAGTAAGTTGATGTCGCGGCGTGAGGTTGATGTCGCGACATCATGACAACTAGTGGAAGGGTCGCGAGGAGACTTGAGCCATGGCGACAGCATCCACGAGGTCGCGACACATCGAGGAACTAAACCATTGAAGGCGCAGGGACTAGAATGGATGTCGCGACAAGGCCATGATGTCGCGACATCACAAGCGATCAACTGAAACCTACAAGGGCATAAGATTGGTGTCGTGACAACATGAACGAACAGTTCATAGGAAGCAGAACTTTAAGTCCATGTCGCGACATGAGTTCAGTGTCGACGAGAAGTGAGGGCCAGGCTGGAGCAGTGATGGCAGGGCTGGCTACTCTAAAATCCACAGCAGGCTACATTGGGATTAGGGCCCAATTGAGAACCCTATAAATACGCAGCTATCCAACTCATTCAGGGTGGCCTTGGCGGCCACGGGCAGGTCGGGATTCTTTGAAAGCTAGATTTTCTTTATTTTTTCTTTATTTTTTTCTTTATTTTAGTCATTTTAGAACAGATTGTTTGCCTCGTATTTTCTTTTTCTTTCCTTTTTAAGCTTTGTTTTGTTTGGATACGAATGTTATCCATTACAGGCGAAGGCGAATCTTGAAATCAATTCAACACTAAATTACTACACAGGCATTATGGAATTTCAGACAAATTCTGAAATTAAATTGTTCCAGTTTCCATTTGCAGTCATTCTTATGATCAGAGGAATGCTGTATCGTGTGATTCGGTAATTGAGGAATTCAGCCTCCATTAAGAGAACGTTTTAGTTAGAATTGATCTTTCCTGTAGTATTTTCCGATTGCTCTTGTTCATTTAAGTTTCACAATTTTACTTGGATTATTGGTTTATTGATTTTGGATACGAATATCGGTTTCTATACCGTTAAAATTGCGTCATTACCGATTTCAAGGAAGTCCTGAGTGACCGCGGGAAGGCGATCACGGGGGAGTAGCGTGCGGTTCTTTAAAGGGTATGCTAACACGCTATTGGAAGGATCCGTTGCGCCTACGCAAGGATTCCCTTAGATAAATCTCTTCTCACACTTGAAATTCGAAACGAGGTTGACGACTTATCTATTTAAACAAGCAGAGATTTCACCTCAATTCGGATAGTGAGGCCAATCCCGTGTTAGCTGAGATCTAATCAAGGAAAGGTTGATCTATTCTAATTTCGAGGAAGAGTAATTTGGAAGTTGTACATCCTTGCTTGACCGATAACTTGGGAGCTAAGGTGTACAGTCCATAAAATGGGTATGAAGTACTGCAAAAGAAAAATACCCAGATCAAGGAAGTTCTTGTTAAAAGTAGTTATCTCAATCCCTGTAATTCGAGAGAATGTCGGGGAAAAATGAGATAACGAGTAATGAGTGTGGAGAGATCGGTGCACTAAGCGCAGCACGGGCCAATTTTGAACTTGAGATAATCGAAATTCAATCAATATTACCACGGGGAATTGATGGGTTTCACTGCAGTTGTTTCTCTTGATGTGTCTCTTTTATGATAATTGTTGAGGAATTCATTTTCTTGTTATAGAACTTAGTTTTACCTTCATTTATTTTATTTGTTTATTCTAATTTTCATTCCCTTGCGTTTAGTTATTTCCCGACTTCTGTGAACACTACTATCATTTTGTGGTCCAAATGGTAGTAGGTGAGTGGTCGGGGGTAGTTGATTTAAAATTCTTGAGATCTCTGTGGGATCGATATCTGGACTTAAATCCATTTTATTACTTGTCGACCTGTGCACTTGCAGAATATCAGACCAAAACCAACTTTGAAAAAAAAAAAATGATTTACTCTAAGAGATTGGTGGTTTATATAATATAATCTTGCATGCATAACTATTGCATAAATGTGCAACACGTTTTGGTCCTAACAAGTTTTATGGCGCCGTTGCCGGGGATCGAAAGAATTTAACAAATCAATATTCAGATGAAAGAAGGAAATACTAATTTGGACATTTTTAAAAGAAAAAGGACCAAAAATAGCTTTTCAAGCAGTGGCTATTTCTAGCCACTGACCTTTAACAAGCCATATTGAAAATGATTATTAATTTGACTAATCCTATTAATGGAAGTGTGTTTTGCTTTCAGAAAAACTTTGATGCATAGGAAACAAACACGTCGATTCCGGTACGACAGAGAAATAGAAAGGGGCCTGAGTTTAGGGAAGACCGAAGGCGAAAACTCAATCATGGAAGAAAGGCGGGATCGAGGTTGAAATACATACGAAGGAGCTAGAAGGACTCGATCCTTTGTCCTGATAGAGGATTTACGGAGATAATTATACGGGGAAGAATACTCGGCCCGATCGGGCGACTGGGTTGATGCTAATAATTTTGAATTGAAGCCGGCCACGATTACAATAGTCAGCCCGACATCGGTTCTTGGTCATCCCAAAGAAGATCCAAGAACACACGGAAGATTCAGGGATGGCTAATCTTGTTAAGGCGAATGGGGTGAACCCGAGGAAGTCATAAAACTTCACCTATTCCCATTCTCCTTAAGAATCTGTTGACTACATGGTATGAATCGACACCCATATGGTTGATGCTTGGGAGGATTAGTTGAGGCCCTACTTAGGTAGATTCTTTCCCCACGGCCTAACCCGAAGAAGGAGAGAAATCATTGTGTTCATTACGAGGGGGAAGATGAAAGCTTCATGTAGCTTAGGAAAGATTCAAGCGGTTCTTGAGAAGATGTCCAATGCATGGGATAGATACGAAGACTCAAATGGACATTGTATATCATGCCATGAATGATATATCAAAGGGATCATTGATGCTTCATCTTTGTGGAGCATTCAAAAGAAAAGTCTTTGAAAGAACGAAAGGAGGTGATTGAAGATGCGGCCAAATGTAACATGAAAACTCATGAGCTTTCCAGAGGAAACAACGAGGAGAAGAGGGAATCATGGAGGCTGAAGCGAGATGGCTGACCATGGAGGCCAAATTTGGATGCCATTATGCACGAGGTTAGACAAACAAGAAAAGAAAGACACACACTTGCTCATGAAATAGACAATCGAAAGGGGAGTTAATGTGGGAAGTGAGAGGAAATGGCGAAGAATTCTATGAGGCTGCGGGGAGGTCGATTAGTAATGGGTGAGCGAGCTTATCATTTAAACCCAATCTAACCTTCCGGCACATTATCACACCCGGCGCTCGGGAACCATGAGGAGCTTCTCGTATGGTGGAGGGGCTTCTCGAGCGAGGCGGGACGGAACCCTCGTCAGGGTATCGGCCCAGCCACTGGGTTCCGGCCGGCGACAACGAGACGGGAAGTAGGCACGGGAATAGATACGGGGCGGAGGAGGGACTGACTTTCGAGGCAGGATCTTTGCCGATTTATGGGGGAGACGATAAAAGTTGTTGAACCTCATGAACAAAATTTGGAGAATGGAAACGTTGCTACCAATTCTCAATTTTTCAGTCTTACCATTCATCCACTGAAGAACACGGAACACAAGAAGTAGGCGTGGCCTAACACATAAAGCCGGAGGAAAGATGCCTTCCCAAGTGATGCGAGGAAGAACTAATTTGCATGGGTGCGAGGAGTGGGAAGGAGTTTAGAAGAGGGGAAAGAAAAGATGATGACAACGAAGAAATTGGCAATCATAGGAAGGGAAGAGACAATGGAGAATGATAAGAAGGAGTAGAAAGAAGAACATCCAAGGATCTCAAAGCACATGAGTCCCATTTTCCACAAGAAATTTGCGAAATCAAGATGGAAGCTAGATTTGCAAGGTTCTTGAGAACTTTCCGGAAGCTAGAAATCGAGTATGCCTTTTCTTGAGTGGTGACTCGGATGCCACTTTATGCAAAATTTACGAAGGACATGCGAGCAAGAAAGAAAAAATAATGAAGAAGGAATAGTGAATCTCAACGCTGCCACTTGCGGTGCGTGTCGAGGAAGAACTACAGTAAAGATGAAGACCCGAGTTTCACAATTCCACTTGTATTGTTGGAGGCTGGAATTCCCGGGAAGCTCTGCATGACTCGGGAGCTAGTATCAATGCGATGCCTCTCTCTGTTGCCAAGAAATTAAGTTTGGAGCACTCCCACAAGTTACTCTAGTGGCGGAGCAGATCAATGGTGAAACAGGAAGAGGGTCATTGAAGATGTGTTAGTCCTTTATTGGGAAGTTTACATGTTCCAGGTGGAACTTCATCATTACGGACATGGAAGAAGATTCACGAGTACTGCCCACTATTAGGAAGACCATTCCTAGCCTATTTGGGCGCACGATTGACATGCGAAAGGAGTTCTTGTCTTGAGGTTGGAGAGAAGAAGGTACTATTTAACTTGATCAAAAGAGTATGACAAATATAGATGATAGGGACAAGGAAGGATTTACGTGCGGCTGATTTTTGTCTCTACTTCCAATACGATGTTATAAATGATTGTAACACTCCCGGTTTTTATCAATGAAAAGAGATGAACGATTATGCGAAGATGTCTGATACGATTTCCATACGGCCGATTTTCATTCTATAGAGCTGTGTTGAACTTGAAGCACGACAAGAAAGAAAGATAATGGGGAAATAGTGAAAAGAGAAAATCATCAAGAGACGGTCTGAAGGGCTAGTTTTGAAAGGATTTGCCATGTCATTTGAGTATGCATACTTAGAATTACCAAGAAAAAACCGGTGATTATTTCAGCGATTCCGATTGATCTTGAGGAACAAAAGATTGCTGAAAATATTAAAGGAAGCATAAAGGAATCTTTTTAGCTTGGTCCATTGAGGCGAGAAGGGTATTAGTCCAGGATTTGCATGCATAGATGCGCGAAGAGACTTCAAAACCATACATGGGAACATCGAGAGAGGCCCGAGATCCGGTGATGAAGGAAGTATTAGTCGAGAAAAGAGGTACTCAAATTGTTGGACTCTTTGGTTTTTATCTGCTTGCTGGCCCCGAGATAGTCCTTGGGTGAGCCAGGTCCATGTGGTTCCTAAGAAGGAGGGTTTCTTGTGATCGAGAAATGAAAAATGAATTGATTCCAACAAGAGCAGTGGCGAGGATGGAGGGTATGTATTGATTACAGGAAGTTGAATTCAGTAACCAGAAAAGATCATTTCCCTTTGCCTTTCATTGATCAGATGTTGGATAGGTTAGCAGGACACCCTCACTTTTGTTTTCTGGATGGGTACTCAGGGTACAATCAGATTGCTATTGCACCAGAGGATCAGAAGACCACGTTCACATGCCCTTATGGTACCTTTGCCTTGAGGAAGGATGCCATTTGGGTTATCATGCTCGGCTATTCAGTGCATGATGTCTATTTTTCTCAGATTTGGTTGAAGAAGTGATGGAGATTTTCATGGATGATTTTGCGTGTATGGATCCAGCTTTGATCAATGTCTAAACAATGCGAAAGCGAGTACTTCAAAGATGCCAAGACAAGCGACCTTAACCTTTGAATTGGGGAAAAATGCCATTTTATGAGTAACGAAGGTATTGTTCTTGAGCATAAATTTCAGCTATTGGACTAGAAGTTGACCAGGTCAAGGTATCCCATTATCAGAACTCTTGCACCACCTATCACGGTAAAAGGGTAAGAAAAGTTTCTTGGGGCATCTTTGGATTTACGAGAAGATTTATCAAAGACTTTTCAAAAATAGCGGACCACTATGCGGATTCTTGGAAAGGATACAGGTTCAATTTGATGATTCTGCAAGGATGCTTTCGATGAAATCAGATCGGATTGAGTAGGGCACCTATGTGCATTTGCTGAGAATGGAATCGGGGATTTGAAATAATGTGTGATGCCATTGATTTTTGCGATGGGAATTTGTGTTGGGGCAAAGAAAGGAGAAAGTATTGAGGTCATATACTATGCTGATAAGACTGCTTCAATGAAACCTGAGAACTACTCAACAAGCGAAAAGGAGATGCTAAACATGGTATTTGTGAAAATTTAGGCAATACATTTTGGGATCCCATGTGGTAATTCACACAGATCATGCAGCAATCAAATACTTGATGTCGAAAAAGGAAGCCAAGCCAAGATTGATAAGATGGGTGCTGCTGTTGCAAGAGTTTGATTTGGAAATAAAGGATAAAAAGGGATGTGACAATGTGATAGCCGACCACCTATCCGGAGTAGAAAGAACATTGATAAGAAAGAAGACAATGTCTGCAGTTAACGAGAACTTGGATAAAGCAATTGTTTAAGGTTTCCTTCGAAACTTCCATGGATATCGGTTGTGGATCTGGCTTGTGGAGTAATGCGCAGGTCGGCTACCAGCGAAACTGGCCTGATAGCAGATGATATTATATTTGGGATGACCCACTATTATTCAAGAGAGGAGGGTGCGACATGGATCTTAAGAAGATGTGTGCCGAAGGTGAACAAGGCAACATTTAAATGGGCCCACCGTAATGCATCACCATATAGGGGACACTTTTCGGAGAAAACGACTCCGCAAGATACTCAATGGGTTTTATTGGCCCTTTATATTTGAGAGAGATTGTGCAGAATGGGTGAAATTGTGTGATCGATGCCAAAGGATTGGAAATATCAGCGGGAATGAAATACCCCTAAAAGGCCATAATTGATACAAATTTTGATGTTTGGGGAATAGATTTTATGGGACCCTTCCCACCATCATTTGGAAACATTTATATACTGCTAGCAGTAGATTATGTCTCCAAATGGGTGGAAGCAGTTTCTTGTCCGAGGAATGATGCTAACACAGTTGTGAGTTTCTTGCAAAAGAATATTTTGAGCAGGTTTGGAACCCCCAGAACCATTATTAGTGATGGGGGAACCCATTTTGCGAACAAAATATTTGCAAAACTCATGAGCAGATATGGGATCAAGCATATAATGAGTTTAGCTTATCGCCCGGACCGATGGACAAGCGAAATTTCCAATAGGAGATCAAAGAAAATACTTGAAAGGCGTGAGCTCGGCTTGAGGAAGGATTGGTCTTCCAAACTTGATGATGCACTTTGGGCCTACGAGGACTACGCACAAAGCTCCCCGTGGAATGTCCCCATACGGAGTTGTTTTGGCAAACCATGTCATCTACCTCTTGAATTAGAATATATAAGGCAGTAATGGGCCATCAAAGTTAAACTTCGATTTAAAGTACACGCAAAGGAAGAGAGCTGCTCAAGCTGTGAGTTGGAAAGCGGAAGAAATGAAGCGTGCAGAAACAGTGCATAGACTGAGAAGATGAGGCACAAAGACTCGCATGGGCATGGAGGATCTTGGGAGGGAGAAGGGAGGTGGGGCTGGGGCTGGGGATTTTGTTGTTTTAACTCTAGACTGAAATTATTTCCAGGGAAATTAAAATCCAATTGGAGCGGGCCATACACAGTAGTATCAAGTACTACATTTGGAGCAGTGACACTGAAGACTGCTACTGGTGAAGAATTCAAGGTCAATGGACAAAGGTTAAAGCATTATCTCAACAGGGAGGAGGAAGTTGAAGAACTCCAACTGGTTCTTAAGGAAAAAGAAGAATACCACAACGGCAGAATCCCGGCTAAGGACTCAAAGCGGCGACCCCAATGGGAGGCAACCCGGGAGAAGTTTCAATGCTGATTTTAAATTTTAAATTTTGAATTATCTCTTTCTTTTAGTTGTGTGATGAATTAAGTACAGAATTTGTTTTCGAAGGATAAGATGCCCAACTTTTTTTTTTTTTTTTTTTTATTATTAGAAATTGATTGTATTTTATCTAGAATCTTCTGGATTATTGCAGTGATCTTCTGCAAGGGTTCAGACTATGATGGATGACTAAAAATGATTCCGACAACTTGCGAGGAGAATTAGCAACATGAGAAAAAGGGGAGTAACCTTCTCTTTAGCAAATCCACGTAGTTATGATTGAACTAATTGTTAAATCGTTGCCTAAGAAATATACTGGATAAAGATGTTTAAATATGTTAGAAACAATAACAAAATTCTAAAGTTTTGAATTCATTGGGTAAAGGCTTAGGCTCACCTTGAGGAAGGGGTTATGTCGCAACATTAGCTAATGTCCATACATAACATTGATGTCGTGACCAGTTTGTAAAGAACAGTTAGTGGGTAGTAAGGAAAGGAGATTCATGTCGCGACACCACTGTGATGTCGCGACAGTGAATTAAGTTTCAAATTTGAGAAGGAATTTCGCCACATCCAATAATTCCTGAAACCCGGACAATAATCGCGACATCCACAGGTATGTCGCGACATAAATCACGACACATACCCAGCTACTCATTCCAAAAAGCCCTAAATTTAATGATCTCAAATGAAAGGAGGCGGAATTGAAGTCGCGACAAGTCATAAATGAAGCATTAATCAGGCCACGAACAGTTGAAAATCAATCAGAAATAAAATGAGAAAGTTGAATGGAATTGTTGTGTACTATTTTGCATTTGATTGTTCAATGTTGTGTTGCTTTGTGGTTGAATGATTAGGAAATCAAAGTAGGAAATAGTTCGAACTCAAGCTAGCGAGAGGACATTATCTAAATTGAATGAAGCGAGTTAGAGTAGGGCTCTCATTTGAAATGAGAAAAAAAGTGCGAGAATAAGGACAAAATGCATCTAGTTGAATTGAAAAACAAGAGTAAAAAAAAAATTACTTATATTTAAGCGATAAGTCGGATTAAGGAAGGTAATACAACGAGATAGAACAAACATATTATTTTTGAGTTTGTGGTATGAGCGATGGGAAGTCAAGGAACACATTGAATATAAATTAACTTAACTACTCGAGAAATAAAAATGGAGTGAAGATACTCCTTCCTAGTTAGTCACGGTGATAAATCCGATTCTAGAATTTGTTAGATTGTAGTTGGCGAAATCCTAGGTAATCCCGGTGACAGAAATGATCGTCACGAGCCATTCTTGGATAGTTTGAGCCATTCTAGCCATCCCTATTCATATGCTTTGAGGGCATATCACATTAGTTCAGTGAGCCAACAAGCCTATTTTTAAAAAAATAGACCAATGGAAACCCCAACTCATCTTAAGACATCAATCCTTCAGTAAAGAACCTATGATTACCCTGGAATTCAAGGAGGAAGAAAGAAATGAAGTTTGGGGGAGTTTATATTTTCGAGAACTCAAAGGGAATGAAAGAAAAGGCAAAGAAAATGCGGCTGAGAAAAGAAGGCTTCTAGGGATAAGTTTTTATCTTGTGGCCTAACTCTCTTGAACAATTAAGTTCTTAGGGGTGTTTCAACACCTAGTACCCTAATGCCATCACGGTATGGGGTTACTAACCCAAGTTACTTCAGAGTGTTAAGAAAACCTAAAAAGTTAAAACATTGCACTATCACTTAGTGAGTAGCAAACTAAGGAAATTCCTCGGTGAAATTATAAGAGTAAAATAGAATCTGAGTTCGAAACGAAGAAATCAAAGAGATATCCAAACATGAGTTTGAGGGAGTTTACTAAGAAACTATAAGAAAGAAGTGGTAGAAGAGAAGAGAAAATGTTGAGGGTGATCTTAACTAGAAATTCCTTAGCCCCTTACCCATTACCCGAGCCTCACAATATAAGCCCAAAGACGTTGATGCGGAAGAAATTTGAATTCACCTACATTAGTGGAGATCAATATGAAAAACAAACCTATGGAATTTGGAAGAAAGAAACAATCAAAATTGTGAAAGAACTTTAGGGAGTTAAATGACCTGACCATAAATTGAGAAAGAATTTAATTCATTATTCACTTAGGGATCAATAAAGTATATTGTTTGTAAAACAATTTCAACATGATAGTTTGCATAACATAAGAGTAGAGACCAACCTTAGGCTGGACTTAAGCTAAATGTACGAGAAAATTTTGCATACCTTGCATTGCGATTAAATTGAATGGCTACGAGAACAAATCACGGAAAAATGTCCGCTAAAGTATTTTGTTTGAGGACAAACAATTCTTTCTTTTTCTTTGCTTGAGGACAAGCAAAACTTTAAGTTTGGGGGAGTTTGATGAGCTTAAAAGTCATCTATTTTTAATCCATTTTTCTGTTCTATTTTCATCTAGAAATGAATAATTAATATACAGAAATATGAAGAAACTCACCAAATTGTTATTAAGCGGGAAGAGAGAAAGAAAATAGAAAAATACAACAATAAGTGGAAGAAAAGTGGAGTCAGTAAGGGAGCGAGAAATGAAAAGAAGCGGTACAGAGTCATTGATGCCGATTTGGGGTTCCTGATCAGTTCTGAATTAGTGACACGAGAGAATTGAAGGAATTTGATGCGAGGTCACGGCCAGTAGGGGCTACGGATAAGCGGTGAAGGGTAACCCGGGAGCTAAAGAGAACAATGTCGCGACCGACATTTGGTCGCGACAAGAGTTGATGTCGTGAGCTAGAATAAGAATTGCGACATCGGGAACCTTTCAGTTGAAAGCCCGAGGAGAACTAAGTTGATGTCGCGGCGTGAGATTGATGTCGTGACGCCGGGAACCCGGCAGAATGAAAGGCTGAAGGAAATGGCTTCTTTACATCCGCGACAAAGAAATTTGAAGTCGCGACCTCGAGAAAACCATCAAGTGAAGGCGCAAGCCATAAGGCGATGTGTGACTTGAGATCGAGAAGTCAGCGCGAGCAGCTCGATGAAGGTTGAAGCTTCATAAAGTGAGGTCGCTACAAGAGTTGATGTCGTGACATCAAGAACAACCAGATCAAAGATGCAGAACCATAAGGAGATGTCGCGACAAGATATTGATGTCGCGACAACATGAGCGACCAGTTGAAGCCTATGGTTCATTAAGATGATGTCGCGACAAGAGATTGATGTCCGCGACATCAGAAGACATCGGATGAGGCGGTAGATGACTTTGAGGCGGAAGTCGCGACAAGACATCGGCGATCGCGACATCGAGGTAATTGAGATCAACCAAGGCGTGAGAAGATGTCACGACAAGATATGAAATCGCGACATCATGAATGACCAAATCAAAGGTAACATGGAGTAAGTTGATGTCGCGCGTGAGGTGATGTGGCGACATCGCGACAACTAGTGGAAGGTGCGGGAGACTTGAGCCCGTAATGGCGACAGCATCCTGGTCGCGACATCGAGGAACGAACCATTGAGGCGCAGGGACTGGGAATGGATGTCGCGACAAGGCCATGATGTCGCGATATCTGGCGATCGGCCCGAGAAACCTACGAGGGCATGGGTGGTGTACAACATGAACGAACAGCCTATAGGAAGCGTAACTTTAGTCCATGTCGACATGAGTTCAAGGTCGCGACAAGAGAAGTGAGGACTTTAATCGAACAAGAACTCGGGGCCCGCTACTCTAAAACTAATGAAGAAATATACATGAAATTCAATTGAGGAACCCTATAAATACGCTAATCTATCCAACTCATTCAGTAGTCAGCGGCCACGACGAGGCTCCGGATTGCCGAAAGCTCATTTTCTTTATTTTATTTTCTTTATTTTTCTTTATTTTCGCCATTTTAGAACAGACATTTATCGTATTTTCTTTCTCTCTTTCCTTTTTCGCTTTTGTTTTGTTCCTTGATCTCAATGTTATCGCTGAGTCGGGTCGAATGTCGAATCAATTTCTTTTCAAATTACTACTGAACGTGCATGGAATTTCGTGATAAATTCAAATTAAATTGTTCCAGCTTCATTTGGCAGTCATTCTTATGATCGAGGAATGTCAGACGTAGATTCTAATCGAGGAATCTGCCTCCATTAAGAGAACGTTTAGTTAGAATTGATCTTTCCCGAAAATTTTCCAAAGATCTTGTTCATTCACTACGAATTTACTTCCGCATTATCGGGTTTATCGATTTGATCTCGAATATCGCTCTCTATACCCGCTAAGAATTCGCGTCATTACCCCGATTTCAAGGAAGTCCTCGAGTGACACAGTGGAAGACGATCCCGGGGTAACGTACGCCTTGTGGTATACTAACTCGCTATTAGGATCCGCGCTGCGAAGTTCACGATAAATCCTCTTCACTTGAAGTCAAGAACGAGTTGAACGAATTTATCTATTTAAACAAGTAGAGATTTCACCTCAATCTCTGATACAGGCTAACTCGTGTTAGCCGATCTAATCAAGGAAAGGTCAGATCTATTCTAATTTCGAGAAGAGTAATTTGAAGTCAGACATCCGCTGACCGATAACTCGGGAGCTAAGGTGGCAACACGGTATGAAGTACTAAAAGAAAATACCTATCAAGGAAGTTCTTATTAAAAGTAGTTATTCCCCAATCCCTGTAATTCGAGAGAATCGTGAAAATGAGATAAATCGAAATGTGGAGTGTGGAGAGATCCAAATTGTACTAAAAACTTCCGACAGATTTTGAACTTGAGATAATCAAGAAATTCAATCAATATTCACCATGTGACCCGATCGCTCACTACAAACAAGCTTTCACGTAGTTCCTTATGATAATTGTTCGTAATTCATTTCTTGTTATAACTTAGTTTTAATTCTTCATTATTTATTTCCATGATTCTAATTTTCATTCCCTATGCTTATTATTTCCCCACCTTTACCCGAACACTACTATCATTTTGTGGTCCAAATAAGATGGAAATTGAGTAGTCGTGGTAGTTGATGAAAATTTCGAGATCTCCGTGGGACTGGAGACTGACCTAAATCCATTTGTTACTATTTAATTGCACTCAGTGCACATCGTGACCAAACCAACTTTTGAAAAAAAAAAATGATTTACTCTAAGAGATCGGGTGGTTTATATAATATAATCTTGCATGCATAACTATCAGACAAATGCACCACGCTTGTCCTAACAAGTTTTAGCGGCGCCGTAAAATTCGAAATTAAATTGTTCCGCTCTATTTGCAATACCTAAGTGACTCAGGAATGTCAGACGTGTGATTCGATAATTCAGGAATTCAAATTCTCCATTAAGAGTAGAACAACATTTTAGTTAGAATTGATCTTTCCCGTAGTATTTTCCAAGATTCGTTCATTTCAGCCACGAATTTACTTTATTATTGGTTTATTGATTTCTGATCTCAATATCGCTCTCTATACCTCGTTAAGAATCAAGGCCATTACCCCTGACATTTCAAGGAAGTCCTCGAGGACACAGGGAAGACGATCCTGGGTAACGACAGCTCTTGGGAAGCGTATACTAACCCGCTATTAGGGATCCAAGGCTTGCAAGTTCACTTGGGAGTAAATCCTCTTCACTTGAAGTCAAGAACGAAATGAACGACTTATCTATTTAAACAAGTAGAGATTTCACCTCAATCTCGATACGAGGCCAATCCCGTGTTAGCCGAGATCTAATCAAGGAAAGGTCGATCTATTCTAATTCGAGGAAGAGAATTTTGGAAGTTGTACATCCGCTTGACCGATAACTCGGGGGAGCTAAGGTGTACAACCCATAGCGGTAATGGCACGCAAAAGAAAAATACCCAGATCAAGGAAGTTCTTGTTAAAAGTAGTTATCTCAATCCTCAACTGAGAATCAGAAAAAACATAACGAATGGAGCTGGAGAGATCCAAACGCACTAAACCCTCGGGATGCATTTTCAACTTGAGATAATCAAGAAATTCAATCAATATTCACCACAGAATCGGGATCGCTCACTACAAAATTCTCGGCTTCTCTTGATGTGTCTCTTTCGTATTATTAATTTGAAATTCGTTCTTGTTATAAGAACTTGGTTTTACCTTCATTTATTTTATTTCAGTTTATTCTAATTTTCATTCCCTTGCGTTTAGTTATTTCCCGAAGCTTTGTGACACCTATCATTTTATGAAATTGACAATTATGGAAATTGGTAGTGGAGATGATTGATTTCAGAAATTCTTGAGATCTCACGTGGGTTGATATGGATAAATCCGTTTGTGCTTGTATGGAGCCTATGCACTTGCAGAATATCAGACCAAAACCAACTTTGAAAAAAAAAATGATTTACTCTAAGAGATTGGTGGTTTATATAATATAATCTTGCATGCATAACTATTGCATAAATGTGCAACACGTTTTGGTCCTAACAACAAGGCAACTCAGATTAAAAGTAGTTGTCTGTCCTCTGTCTTGAAGAAGAGGAAGATTAAGACAATAGTGAAATCTCATTGATAAGGAGAAATCATGGCTTTTACCATCTTCCTTGGACGGATTCTAAATGTGAGGTTCATGAAGCAAAGTTACAGAGTTGTCTGCAGGAAATGATGTTTCACAATAGCTGTATTTTCAATGCATCTCTTTAAAAGCTAACTGACCAGTCTATTTCTTTTATTTTTTTTATTTTAGTTTAAGCATTATTTCATTTTGTTCTTAGTTTACATATCTTTATTCTTTTTTATTGTTTAAAGTTGCGCGATTTGTCGGTGCTGTCGCGGTTAGGTAGTGCAGCGGCGAGTAGTTAGGGTGATTGGTTGAGAATTCTTGAGATCTGTGGGATCGTGTCTGAACTTAAATCACTTTATTACTTGTTCGACGCAACCCGCGCGGGAATCGCGGATCGAAACGGGAAAGGTGATATCTGGAAAGCGGTTTTGTCGTGTAATTTCAAACGATGTAACGACAGTTTAATGGCGTTGTGTAGATTAGATAATAATCCTTGATTAAATAACGTTGAAATTTGTGTTGATGTTTGATAAATCTCACGCTTACATAGTGGGAGAATTGGGTGTCGAAACATTGATTATTGGGATTCAGGTTCTACAGCAGGTCATTGAGAGGTCCTCGGGGTTATTTCCTCGCGTTGGGGAGGATGACATATAGTCATCTCTCGAACCGGATCTTCGTTTAGCTATAAAACCTAACCTAAAATAATTATCCTTTTTGAAGAATGGCATTCTAGGCAGCGGTGGGGAGTGGCGGTGACAGCATTTTCACGACTCACTTTACAATGATTGTGAGGTAACTAATGAATCTCGGTGGATCTAGCAATAAGCATCCATTGAACCTAGTGCAAATAAAAAGGTCATTCAAGGTGAATCTAGGGGATTTAAACTGGGTTCAAAGGCTTCTATTGCCAGGTGCATACATGCGTGAAAAACAGAGGAACCTCCAGTAGCCTCCAGATCCTACCCCAATGGCCTTTTCCTTCAAAGGAGAAGGGTTTTAGCCGCTCATCCTCAAGTTGTCATCAGCGGAGGTGTTTGGCAACCAAAATAAGAAAGGAAAGAAAATGAAGCGAGAGAAAAGCAGGGTGAGAAGTGGCTTCATAGTTATTGTGATTGATTATTCTTCCGACTCTAAAGCATATACGGCTCAAAGCAAGGGAAATTACAAAACAAACCAAAACAAAAGCTATTACAAGGGTAGAAAGGAGAAAAACCCAAAAGCAGTCGTTTGGATAAAAAACGGAATGAACCAATTTTCACTTTATGCATGAAATTTGATTTTAGCTATCATAAGCGAAAATTAGCTATGATAGCGGGCCAGTCATAGCGAAAATTGTTTCGCTATGCGCGTCTTGCAGCTATGATAACGAGAAATTCGGCGTAGCGAAAATTTTAGCCTTGTTCATCCTTTGTTCCGTTTAGCTGCCGTATTGTAAACTCTTATTCGCGCCTTATTCCATTTCTTTAGCTTTGATATTCTTCATTCTCAAACTGAAGTGATAAAGCCATGGTGGTGGAAATCAGCCAAACTTTGTTATGATTGGATTGACCACGGCGGTTGGCTTCCAATTCTGAGCTTTACCAAGCGACCTCGGAATGCGGTCGGTAGAATATTACGGGGACCTTAATGTGCAAATAGGGTTGAATTGAATGGAGTTATTTTTGAAAGCATAAAACCTGTAATAAATAGGGTTCAAAAATAATCTTTTTTGGCACTAATGCTATAACAACCCAATTTGTGAAAATTTGTCTAGTCATTTTCCTTCAGCGGGAGTCATAGAGGCTGGAAGTGCTTCAGTTTTCGTGACCAAAGGTCCATTTGAACGATCTTGAGATTCGTTTAGATTTATATGACCTAGGCATAAGTGTCAAATATATGTTTAGTTCATTTGGGAAGGTTCCTTTCTCTTACATGGCAAAACATTAGTGTTATTCAATTCATTTTTGCGGTGATGGAGAAGACAGATTGTGTGTAGGGTGTCACCATTATTTGAAACAGATAAATCTTTATTAGGTTTTATAATAATAAGAATCATTCAAAAAAAAACGAATATCCATCAGCGGCTTAAACTAGAAGCTAGTCCAGAATTCTTCTATTGGAAGGGTACATAAAGTAATCAACTTTAACAAATAAATATCGTCTCCCAAATTAAGATAGTAATCTCCCTCTCAGCCCGGTTGCCACTTTACGTAGCAATGCCCGTGAAGATAAATCTCCTGTCCTTTCATTTGCCTTTTTGCACAGTAGAGAACCAAGTCTGATCCCAAACATTTCTTTGAGGTTCATCTCATCATATCATAAATTTGTGGGCATAGACTGATCTTTGTTGTAGAATATTTGACATAAAGCCAAATATAACACCCGACATATAATGGCCTTAGCGCCACTTCTTGCCAGCTTGGCTTCCTGTGGGTTTGCCCTTTATGGGGTTTAGTAAGCGAGTCTATAGAGCATAAAGCATAGTGTCTCGATAATCAAAAAACAATATCTAGGTTTCTTTTTCAATCAATATGATTGGGTTTCATCAAGTTTATTTTCTGAGAATGACAACAAGTGGTTGAAAGCCATAATAAAAACCTGAGCATCACATAATTTAAAGGTATAAAGGCATGTGGCACAGGAATTCACATTTTTAAATATTGGTTCCCTACCAATTTTCAAATGAATCACTAACGACCCCTATGCCGTGAATAGCATGCCTCGATGGGAGGGCGTCTCCACTGTGACATTTGTTCGGATAGGCCCGATTCCTATTAATCTTGTTATCCACAGGCAGCGGTTTAAAGTGCCAAAGTAAACTAATGATGAAGCAGCTTTGAGTCTATGAAATAATGGTATTTGACTGGATGGAGGATACTATTATTATAGTTAAAGTGTATACCATCACTTAATTCACAAGGGTATTATTCCATAATGAATCTCATATGAGAAGTGATTCACATTAATAATTGTGAGATTTATTCCTTAGGAAGTTTAATAACTGCTTGTAAGACCAAGAAAATTCCAATTTTAAGGAAAGAGATAAGAGTAGTAATTTCGGTTAAAAATAGAAAATTTTCTAGATCTTGGATATTAAACGGACTGCAGTTTGGAATATTCGTGAAATCTAGCTGTTTGAGTCAGAAGATTTCTAATGATTGAGGGCGTTGAAGATTTCGTTTTGAAACACCTAGGTGGGAGCTGCGTAAGAAGTAGTTTTGAGAGACATGTGATGTGACAAAAGGTCACCTATTACATGTACTCTTGTGACTTTATGTTGCGGGTGAGGGTGAGAATGAGCCAGCCGAGATTGTGCCAGTGTCAAAATCGCTAAATAAAAGGAACATAATTGAAGTATGAATTGTGTGAGAAAGGGCAAAAGCCAAATAGTTTGTCTTCTCAAATGGAAAGCAGCAGTGCAGAGGGGCAAAAAAAGATGCAGTAAAGTTGCTTAGGATTTTGTTTTCTACAGAGAGAGTGTGCTCCTTCTCTCTAGATTTCTACCAATTGAAGCGGAGTGGGTTCATAGGCGGGCAAAATAAGATTCTTTCTACGTGGCGAGAGCTACATTGATTATAAATTGGATGGGTTCCGACAGCTTCCCAAGAGGTAGGGTTCCTACTTGGTTTTATTCTTTGGCTAAGAGCGTGTTTATAGTTAAGGATCGCCGAGGGAAGCGATTTAGCGGTAATTTGGTCTCAAACCTTTGAAGGCAGGGTGGAAAATCCCGGAATTTGGTGGCCAGGTGAGCATGATAACCCGGTTTCAGCATTTCATGTGAACAGAGCGATGTGATTTTCTTGGTGTGAAAATGTGTTTTGTAAGTGATTCGAAATGGTGCTTGTGTTTGCTGATGGCCGTGTGACTAATTTTGGTGTTATTGATGTGAAAATTGAATAACATGATTATTTGTAATTAAATTATGTAAATATGCATGTGAATTGTATTAGCACCCAAAATTATTTGGAATTGGAACTAATGCGTTCCGCATGCACTGGGGCAGCCTAGAATATTAGGTGTGAGTGCATGATATGAAATTGAAAGAAAAAATGAAAATGTTTGTGAAGATTTCGTGGAAGAGATTTTAAGAATTTCCTTGAAGTTGTCCAACAGTTCATCTCGGAGGCGGACCCATGACTGTTTTGAAGAAATATTCAACAATTCGCCTCGGAGGGTAGTCGATGTTACGAAGCTTCGGTAGTAGAAGCAGAAGTTTTAGAGAACAAATATCTTTGTTTTGAAAACTGATTATTTACTCGCATTCGGCGAGCATATGTGAAGTCGGTGAGGACTCGAGACATGGGTTGGGCATGTAGATATTCGGTAGGTTCATGAAATTGCCGAATGTGATTTTTTCATGGCATGTGCACTTATGTGGGAGTAGCTTGTCTTCGGAAGTATCTCTCTTGGGCTTTGCTCACTTGTCGAGGGTCTACATTCCAGGTACATGGAGTGTGCATGAGGACGGCGCTCGCTAGAGGCGTTTTAAGCCGGTGTGGCTTTGACGTGATTTTGTATAACATGTATTAGAATTGTAAATTTTAAATATATTTGAATTAAAGTAATGTAAAAACTCTTAAACTATTGTACCAGTTGATGCCATTTTGTGAGTAATGTAGGGGCAGTGGCCATTATTTTCATACGTGGACCATGTGATCATTGTTAGGACAGGTTTGTGCCTTGGGTAGAGGCTCCCGGTACAAAGGAGACTGCCTGTACTGCGTGGTGTCGGATTTTGAGCATCCCACAGTATTCAGCGAGGTTGACGAGTTGTCAGCGGGGGCACTACGTTTTTGGGGCATCACACTTCTTGGGGTTCACTAATCAATTGGTAGATGAGAGGAAGGTACCAAGACCAACACACTAATTAATTTGTATCACTTACAAACAGGCGTTGAGAGCCATAGGATTAAACTTGATATTCCTACTTGCAGTTATTTGGAAAAATGAGGTTTTAATATATATATTTAATTCAAGCAATTAAAGTACAAAATTGGAAACTATTAAATAGAAACTAATAAAATTCCAATTCCTTTGAGAAAATGAGTGCATATTAAAACATGGGAATTAATTTTAATCTCTTTTCCATATTTATTATCCAAAATTGTGATTTTAATCTGGAAATATTAAACATAAATCCATAACAACAAATATCCATGTTATCACTTAATTAACAAATTAAAAATGCGATCGAATAAATAATCATAAAAGAGATAAAAAGCCGAGTATTATGATTATTTATTAACTCTACGAAGCATCAAGAATTGTAGCGGCTTCCTGCGTGAAATGTAGACACTTGTGTTTGGAAGCAGGGCGGTGATCGACTTAATGTAACAGTCTCTTATTACTCTTGTCATGTTGTCAAGTATTAGCATAACAGTCCTAATTAATATGTATTGTCATCTTGATTACTATTAATTTATAACGGTTGGTATGAATTTGTAACGATCTAATTAATATCATAGCGCATCATCACGATTACTCTTAATTTTATGTATCGATGATAATTATGCAGTCTAATTAATAACCGCCCAACACTTCCTAATTAATATGTAACGTCTCTGCGATCTTTCTTAATTTGTAGATGTCGGTGGTACTTGGCTGCTTGCATTGCTGTTTGGGAAAAGCGCTTGGCGTTGTGATAACAAAAATCCGCCTTTAAATGTGCCATCATGTTCACCGCGCCCGCTGGCAGGGTTTTGTGCTGCATGAACAATGCTCTTGTATGTGCGTGTTGTAGCAGAGCATTGCACCACCATGAACTCCTGCGTAGAACAACAACCAGATACGAAAACTGTGCTCATCAAGGAGTTTACGAATTGCTACTAATTTTATTACATCAATCTACATCTCCATTAAGGACTACCTACGAAAAATAGATTGAAAAATAAAATTGCAATAACAATTATACAAACCCGATTAATGATAAAAACGTCACCCTGAAGCATGATTTGCAAGCGTGATAAAATAAACATTCATCCACACTTAAAAATCTGTACATTCATCCGAATTGCTTGGGGTTGGAATTCCCTTGTTTATAGTATTATTATTATTTACCATATTACAAAACAAAATGCACAATCGAATAAAATACTTGAGGATACGGTTTGAAGATCATACTGAAGTCTAATGGCGGATTGATTATAAAAAGTTGATTCACTTGTTGAATTTGCTGAACCTCAATAGCCTACCGTATTCCCTAATGTCGAGGAACGAGAAGAGGTAGAACTTATATTCATCCTTCTCCTTTGAATGGCTGCCTGCAGGGTTTTAGAAAGTCTTATAATATTATTTTCTCCACGAAGGATTTTTATTGCGCGCATATAATATAGGTTCTGGTAGGGACTAAAGGCAAATAAGATTTTGAATACAGTAAATATCAGTGAACTTATTTGCATTTAGAACATAATTCACTCCACTAAAAATTATAATTGCACTCCCTCATATTAAATTATAAATTATTATTTGTTATAATAACTTATTAATGTCCCACGTTGAGATTAGAATACCAGCTGATTAAATTAAATAGCGACAATTTTATTTAATCAGCATGCAAATAATCACACTTAAGACCTTCCGCCGCTTTATTGATATGGATGATACCCATCAAATTAAATTAGATGATGATGCACATGAGGATGCCTGAAGTTTTGTTATGTACGAGCCACAACGGTTGATTTTGAATTAAACGTAATGAGTAGTTGGTGGTGGAGATTATCGGTGTTATTTGATGTTGATTAATGGCGCAGATGAATTGTTTTGTGGTATCTGTAATCTTTGATTTGGGGTCAATAGTGTTTGTAAAAGGGCTGAATTATGCAAGTGATGTCTGTTCTTTAAGGTGGTGGGCTCCTGGTAATGTGGCTAAATGCCAGGCAAATCTCCTTGCATACAGTCCACTGCCAATTCTATTTACTCGCCGCGCATGTTGGCGACCTCCCCGAAGTAAGGAAAAACTAGAGCGAGGCATCGAAAGAAGCGAACTACTCGCGATAATGAGAATCTGAAATATGAAAAGAAAGTCGAGCAATCTGCTATGAATCATTTAGATCGAAGATCTCCGATATCAGTTTCAGCTATCCTCAGTAGCTACCTTGATTATATTTTTTTTTTCCATTATCAATCTTTACCGCGCTATCACGCTATGTTCACTGAAGGAAATAAATAGATAACGGGAGGGTTTGAGCTGCAGAATATTTATGTGATCTACAGAGTCTATACCCTAGAGATTTACTAGGCGTCTGGGTAAACTAACATATAATCTCTAGTCCTTTTCAGGCCTTGATTTTCATGTTTTGCTCGATGTTCTTGCCCGGGGTTGGGCGGTATGTTGGACCGTGACATCAAATTAGATGTCGGGTGCAAGTGGCATTTGCATACGCGAGGCGTCTCCGCCCGGATGCGCAAAGGAGCGCTTTCATCTTCCCACTCCTGTATCGCCAGGTGTTTGGGACATAATCCTTGGATAGAGTGATTCCATGTGAAAGGAAACCTTTCTTGGGAATCACAAACCTTGACGAATCAAATCTGATCAAAATATAAATGCCTTTGTATTAAGCTAGCATTCCCCAACTTTGCTTGCGATCCGTGAAGCAATCCCGAATGTGACTTCAAGCTTCTCAAAGTCTTTCATATCAAAGCGGTTTGGATAACCATACCTTAACTAGAAGATAATACCCCACGTCTCATTGCAGCGGGCAAGATGTCATCCACGTATAACACTAGAGCACACCGCGCTTCCATCTTTTGGCACACACTATACTCATTAGGACATTGATAAAAACATAAAGTTGCTTGATCCAAGCGTATTCCAAGATCTAGATGCTTGCTTAAGTCCATAAATGGATCTCTTAAGTTTTGTGTGTAATTCTTGACCCTTTTCTGTAGTATCTGGTTGCATCATATAGATGCCTCAATAAAGATGCCCATTGAAATAGATCTTGATCATTTTGCTTATTCATAGTTGAAATGAGATGTGGATAAGAGAATGGATGACTTAACGTAGCTAAGAGTTTCTCATATTAGGTCCATCTTTTACTTGGTAAACCTTTTCTACAAACTGGCAACAAAAGTTTATACTTACCGTTTGCTTTCCTCTTTTTCTTATAGAATCCGCATCATGGGTTTTAACCCTTCTTGTAGTTCCATAGATCGGGCTTTCGATTAAAAATTGCATGGACCGCATCTTGGAATTTCATAACCTTTTGCCAAAGATCTACATCTTTATCCTTAAGTGCTTAATCGCCATTGATATGAGATGAAGTTTTCCCTCACATATAGTTCATCACGACCCTTCTATGCCGTCTGGGATAACTTGACAATCTCTCCACTCACACATCAGACCTTAGGTGGAGGTACGTAGTTCTCTGGTGGGCTGAGACTTATTGATAACCTGGGTTTTGATACCAGTGTTAGGTGATCTTGGGCCTTCTTAATCCCAAGATCACTTAACACTGATTTGAAACCAGTTATCTTCCATAGAGAACTTGGGAGCCACAATATAATTTATTTCTCAAAGGGAATTTAGATTTTGTTAGTTTTTATTTATTAGTTTCCAATTTGTAAATTTTGTTGTTTAAGAATTGCAGTGTGTATAGGTAAAACCCTCATTCTTTCCAAATAACTAAGCAGGTGAGGGAATTTATCAAGTTTAAATCCCATAATTACGCATCACTAGTTTGAGTACAAATTAGGTAGTGTGTTGGTCTTGGTACTGTCTCCCTATCGGACTAATTGATTAGTGGAATTAATAATTACAAACTTCCTGAGGAATAATTCTACTAATTATTAATGTGAATCACTTCTCCATCTGAGGGATTCATTATGGAATAATAGATCTAGAATTAAGTGATGGTATACATTTAGCTATAAATAATAGTATCCTCCATCCGAGTCACTGCTATTATTTATAAGGACGTGGCTAAATCATCGGCCCATGAGATTTTGTTTACTTACAGACGATTCACTTTCCAGATAACAAGATTAGACCTTTATCCCCGAGCAAAATGTTGGATAATAGGCGTCCTCCCATCAGGCATGCTATTCACGATTAATATTAAGGCTCTTGGTGGATTCATTTAAAAGTTGGTAGAGGAAACCCAATGGCTAAAATGGAATTCAAAGTTAATATGCTCTTATAATTTTTAAATTATGTGTGATTCTCAGGTTTTAATTATAGCTTTCAATCCACTTGCTGTCATTCTCAAAGAAAATAAACTTGATGGAACTAATTATATTGATTGGAAAAGAAACCTAGATATTGTTTTGATTACTGAGGACTATAAGTTTGTGCTCCAGACCTTTGCCCGCCTAAACCTCATGAAGGGGCAGCCGAACAGGAAGCCAAGCCTTATAAGAAGTGGGTTAAGGTTGATGAGATGTTGTGGTGTTATATTTTGACTTCTATGTCAAATATTCTGCAACATCAGCATCAGTCTATGCCCATAGCCTATGATATGATGATGAACATCAAAGAAATGTTTAGGGATTAGACTTGTTCTACTAGGAAAAAGAAGGCTTAGTGATGGGGAGATTTATCTTCACATGGGCAATGCTACGAAAGTGGCAACTGTTGCAGTAGGAGATTACTATCTTAATTTTAGTAGAGTCAGATATTTATTATTAAAGGATTGTCTTTATGTACCTTTGACAGGCCTCTAGTGTGAGTGTGTAAAATTAGGCGGGAAATGCGAACCCATGTGCGCAAGTATACGCATCGAGTTGGCGTAGTGTAGTGGTTAGTCAAGTGTCGTTCCCTTGAAAGAGAAGCGTGTTGACTACTGATTTAATCATTTTAACAATATTTGGATCTAATCCTAAAGCGAATTACGACTAAATTACTAGAATTAACAAAAACTTAAAATTTGATGTATTGAATTATATCGATGAGAAGCTTAGGTTTCACGAGTCTCTACCACACTTGATGGATGTCAATTCAATTAAGGACTTATTGAAGTATTCATATGAGTTATGTTGGTGGGTTGATCTTTCCTACAAGATATTCTCTCTCGAGATATATTTGCCTATCTCACTGGTGGGATGTATTGTATCTCAGCTTCAACCCCTCGACTCCGAAATGCCTAAATGTGCAAACCCAAATCTTTACACTTGCGATCTGGAATATCTACATTGACTACCCCGAGTGTTGCTTTAATATCCTAGAATTCATCTTCTCTCGATCTCAAACTCTCAACTTTAGCATGTCACGGTTGGCTAGAAAATAACATGTAATTAAATCTAGAATTAAAGCAAACATATGAACTCATATTAATATTCAAATAAGTCAAAATTGAAAATCAATCCATCAAACTGTGGTTAGGGTTGACAAAACCACAGAAAGAATTAGTTCATCATATTATTCATTCTGATTAATGGTCGAATCATGAAGTAGGTTGAGGGAAGAACTACAGAAAAATCCGTCTTTGCGATCTCTCCCGAATCCGTCGCTATTGATCTCCCTCTACCTGTATCTCCTTCTTCTTGTTGATCTCGTCCCCCCATCTACTCCGAAATTACTTCCCTTTTATACCTCGGGATACGGACCCATCAATGGCCCAAGTGCAGGGTTCTTCGATGTTCCGTTTTGGAAAAGTGCCTCTCTTTCCGTGGCCCGAAGTTCTTCTTTATTGAGACCCTTTAAACTCTGGTTTCTGGTTATTTGTGTGAAGGAGGTCTTTCTTTACTTGTGAAAAATCTTCATCATTTGTATACTAGTAACGCCTGGCCACATCGCCTTTTTGTCATTTACGCATTTATGTTTTAAATCTTTTTAGCTCCCCTTTTGATTCCAATATCGCCATATTTTATAGAACAATATGATATGAGGGATTAGCGTAATATTAATGAAAAAGACTGTGAATCATGCATTTTAGCTATAAAGGACATCGAGAATTCAACTGAATTGCATGCATGATTCATCCCGGTCAACCTTGCATTATAAGCAGTTTCTAGTTTGGTTAAGGATGGATATTCGATTTTGTTTAATGATTTTGTTATTATCAAATTGAATAAAAGATTTATCTGTTCTAGTACATTGGTAGACAATCTTTATATTATTAATCACGTACGTACATCAGCTGAAAAATGAATTGAATAACAATGTTTTCCATGTAATAGAAGGAACCTTCCCAAAATGAACCAAACATATCTTTGGCACTTATGCCTAGGTCATATAAATCTAAACGAATCTCAGTAGTTCGGAATGGACCTTTGGGTTCGTGGAACTAGAAACACTTCGATCTATGACTCAGCTTAGAGGAAAAATAGTAGGCGACTCACGACTAAAGGTTATAAAAATTTAAAGAACAACTGGAATTGGTTCATTCTGATTTATGTGGACCCATGACTATCCAGGCGAGAGGTGGCTTTGAGTATTTCATCACCTTCATTGATGATTACTCAAGGTATGGGTGTATTTATTTGAGTCGTCGTAAGTCCAAAGCCTTTGAGCAATTCAAAGAGTATAGGGTGGAAACGGAGAAGCGTCTCAATAAATGTCTCAAGACATTATGATCTGATTGTGGTGGCGAGTACCTCTTAGGAGAGTTTAGGGACTACTTGTCAGAACAAGGGATTACATCGGTTAATACACGCGGTGTACGCGACGGAATGGTGTAGCGAGAGAAAGAAGGAATGGGACTGCTGCGGACATGGTGAGATCGATGATGAGTTATTGATTTACACAATTCATGCATTGGATATGCATTAGAAACAACGACTTACATTACAAACTTGGTACCAAGTACCTACTACTCTAAGCGAGATTGTGGTTGAGTAAAGCCTAGTAAAACACATTTTGGCACGGGGTTGCCCGACCGTGTGTTGAAAGGAAGCAGGATAAGTTGGAACCAAGAACATGAGTTTGTTTCCTTGTAGGGTATCCTAGAGGAACCAAAGGTGGTTTGTTCTATAGTTCAAAGGATCAGAAGGTCATTGTTAGCACCAATGCACGGTTCTTAGAAGAGGACTATTTAATGAACCACAAGCCTAGAAGTAGAATTGTTATAGAAGAATTGAGAGGAATGAGCCCGGTACAAACTTCTTTAATACCCATAGTGTAAGAGGAAACACCACAAGAAAGTGTTCTTGACATCCCATTGCCTCATTGTAGTTGGAGGATTGTTTAGACACGTGTTGATGATGAACCTTGTGGTCCTACTATCAACATGCCGGTTACACAATCAGAGGAGCATGACCATGATGGTTTCTGAAGTCGGCATTTGCAAGCGTGCCAGCGATAGTGACCACGTGGAGTGTCTCGTTGTAGTGGGAGGGTTATTCGTGAACCTTTGCGGTATACACTCTTAGGAGAATCTTTTGACGGGATCCTGATGGGCTGAATCACGATCCACGTAACTATGATGAAGCATTTAAGGATAAAGATCACGAATCCTTTTCAGCAGGTTATGAAATACGGGAATGCGTCCTGTACTTTCCCAATCAAGTGCGGGATCTTATGGAACCACTCGGGGGATAAAACCCCCGTCGATCTGAAGTGGATACATAAGAAAAAGAAGAAGGCTTGACGGTAAGGTTGAGGAAAAGGGTTTACTAAAAAAGAAGGGATCAATTATGAGGAAACTTTTTTTCCAGTAGCCATGCTTAAGTCTATCCGGATCAGCTCATTTCAACTATGGAATTTGGCAAATGGACATAAATACTGCATTTCTGAATGGGCTTCTTGATGAGTGCATCTATATGATGCAACCAGATGGTTTCATAGAAAAGGGCCAAGAACACATGTTGTGCAAACTTAAGAGATCCATTTATGGACTTAAGCAAGCATCTAGATCTTGGAATACTCGCTTTGATCAAGCCATTAAATCTTATGGTTTTGATCAATGTCTTGAAGAGTCCTGCGTGTACAAAAAGTGTGATGGAAGTGTGGTGGTGTTCTTAGTGTTATATGTGGATGACATCTTTCTCATTGGTAACGATGTGGGGGTATTTTCTTCAGTTAAGGTATGGTTATCTAGCTAGTTTGATATGAAAGACTTGAGAGAAGCTAGTCACATTCTTGGGATTAAGCTTCTACGGGATCGCAAGCAAAGAATTCTAGGCTTATCACAGGCTACTTATATTGATCATATTCTAGCCCGTTTTAGTATGCAGGATTCCAAGAAAGGTTTTCTTCCTTTGAGACATGGAATCACTCTATCGAGATCGGTGTCCTAAAACACGTGAGATAGAGAAGATGAAACGATTCCTTATGCATACGGTAGGAAGCCTTATGTATCTGTGCTGCACTAGACGACATCTGCTTTTCTATTGGCATGGTCGTGAATGCTCCAGTCCTAACCTTAGGCAGAACATTGGAATGACGGTAAAACATATAATCAAGTACATGTAAAGGACCCCAAGTTATATGTTAGTTTACGAGCGAGCAGTCTAGTACCTTTAGAATTTATCTGGACTCGAGACTTCCGGTCGGATAAAGATTCGAAAGTCTACATCACGGATTTATCATTTACCTCCGGGTGGAGCCATAAGTTAGAGGAGTATCAAGTAGTCTTGCATTGTTGATTCTACCATGGAGGCCGAATATGTGGTAGCCTCAAAGGCGACGAGAGCGGTTGGCTCAAAAAACTTCTTGTGGAATAGGAAGGTTCCTTGAAAATTGCTACATTACAGCTACTTTGTGATAATAGTGGGTGGTGCTAACTCAAAGGAACCTAGGGCCCATAAGAAGGGAAAGCACAATGAGTGCAAATATCATCTGATTAGAGATATTGTGCAAAGAGGAGATGTGTGGCATCATGGCTTTGAGTCTAAGTGGGAGATTGTTTGGGATATATATACTAAAAGACATTTTATTGTTATGGATGTTTTTTTTTATTTTAATAAAATTCTGTTATTTCATTTCAATGAGAATCTACATTAGCTATCTATGCATTTAACTATTATGCATGTGTGTCTTTTATTCTACATAGTAGATGATTTGGTGTGTAGAGTTCGGCTTATGCACAGATAATCAAATCATCAGTTCTTGTGGAATATAAGCTATTAGCTCACAGTCTAAATAGAATTTGACATACCATTGGTAAGATTGTAGCACAAGACTTCAGTAGGTTTGTCTTGACTATTGGGAATGGCTTAGTTCCTGCTTCTTGTGCTAGTACACTCGTGTGTATTAAATGGGACCAACTTGGGGTAATTATTTTATACTGACACATAAAATAATTAAAACCTCATGGTTATTTTGAATACTATTACTCTTAATCTCGAGATAATTAATAGACACGTGCATTTATTGTTGGTTATTTTGATTCATAAAGAGTGAGATCCTTATAGATCAATAATCTCGGTGAGTTGGATAACTGCATTAATTGTATAGTGAATATTAATTATTAACAGAATCCACGTCCTGTTAATTGGATTGATGATACCCCCTTGAGGATACTTATAAGTTTTGATTATGTTAAACTGTCACGCCCCGATTCCCGGTCCGACCCGATTGGCGGATCCAAACCGGTTTCGAGGTGCGAAACCATATATCTGGGACTCTTTACTGTTTTTTTTTTTTTTTTTTTTTTTTTCCAGAGCTGAACTTATACCTGTGGGTACCTGCTTAATTTTGTAATAACCAAAATGTTTACATATACAAAAGAACTACCACGAGTGGTGTCCATCAAAATCTATACACATATACTAAGTCCCATTTACTTATACAAACACTTATACATATATATGTCTAATACAATCGAGGAAAATAGTGTTGGTGAGCACCTATCTACGAGATGGCGGAAATGCTCTTTGGTGTGGAATGTCATGTCATCTTTTATCTCCTTTCGAGTACCTACGGATTGAACACCCATGCTTTCGGCTTTGCGCTTGAAGTAAGGAACATATAGACAGTAACGACCAATAACGATACTCGCCGTCACAATCTTGTTGCATTTACTTTTCCTCATGCATATAATGAAGCCTATTCTTATGTGACTTCTAAATCATATCATATTATACATGTAGATTTTATCCTTTTCAGATTCCATATCATTATCTTGTTCGTATTACTTCCATGTGTCATGTCTTTTACAAGTTTCAATTCATATCTTTTACATGTATGGCATGTCAGATCATATTCAAAACAAACTTATACGTATACAATAGAAAATCGAAACATATCAAAGTCATATCAAATACATACAGGGTCAAGTTAGACTGATACACCGTTTAATTCATTTAGTTATCGTTTTATTAAATTTTCGTTTCAAAGGGTATGTGACGAATCCCCGACTCGACCAGTTAGGCGGATCAATGGGCAGGTTTACTCAGGCATTTTCAATCAAAACATTTTGTTTAGTTTTATTAAATTTTGTTTTCAAAGTGTCTGTGACGAATACCTACTCGACCCGGTTGGCGGATCCAAGTTGGAGCCCGGTTTACTCCGACATTTTCAATTATCTTCCCAAACATTTTGTTTGTGTTATTCCATTTTAGACCTTTTAATTACCTTGAAAGCACTTCTTTTGACAATCCATAAACACTTACAAATTCGAAAAGACCCATAATATTCACATTTAACGAAATGCATTTACAAAATAATGCCTTTTTACTATGCGTAGTAATGTAAAGATATTTAAACAAATACCATTTTCAATGTCATTTTTCACTTTTCGGTTTGTGATTTCACATATAGCTATAGAAGTCGACATTCACGACATATTCACTTGAGGAATCCTGTCCTGTTTGTCATTCAGTAGCAATGTGATTTCCATTTAACAATTACGGTTTCACATATGGCTATAGAAATCGACATTCACGACAGATTCACTTGGGGAATCCTGTCCTGTTTGTCATTCAGTAGCAATGTGATTTTGCATTCAATTATTACCATCTCACATATGGTTATAGAAGTCGACATTCACGACATTCACTTGGGGAATCCTGTCCTGTTTGTCATTCAGTAGCAATGTGATTTCACATTTATCAATTACGGTTACCTTCATGACGAATTCAGTTGGTGAATCATGTCATGTCGGTCATTCAATGATACATTTCAAATCAATTTACTTTTATGCAGTAATTTCGCTTATAGTTAAAATACATGCACACATGCATATGTAAATGAACATTCGAATAACAATAATTCAAATTGATATATGCATATACATATGTATATTTCACAAATAAAACTCATAATCGATTATAAACACATTCTGTCTTCATGTCATTTATGTATGACAAACATTTTGAATAACAATAATTCAAATCAATAAATATATACTTATATATATCTCACAAATAGCATTCTGGCCTGATCATAATCACATTATATTCATATCATTTATTACCTTTTACGATTATATATGATAATAATCGCTATATAACTAACCGATATGTGTTCATGACATATCGCCCTTCATATTATTATTCATGTTTCGAGTTCGTTTTCTTTTTCCATATCACATTCATGTTTCATGAACACATTTATACATGTTGCATTTTCTATATTTTCCTTGTTTCATACTGTATTACACATGGCTTCATATACTTGTAAAGTATGATGTCTATGAAATCATGAAGCTCATTCATGTATTCTTATTCCTCTATGGAGTCTACTTTACTTAGAAATTTGAATCATTCCAATCGGATCATCCAAACTATAGTTATGGCATTTTCATGCCAAACTAGTCAATTTACAGATATTACACTTGGGACAGTTTGTAATACTCATTTTCCAGTGTCTTGACTCCATATTTGACACTTGTTCTTTGTACTCATTTAAAGCTAAGGTGCTAAGGGTTCTTCTCCAATTGGAATCACCCAAATCGGAGCACCGAAACTCGAGTTATGTTCTAAACAACCGAGACTACTCTATGTTCCAAAAGCAAGGGAGCAAATTTGGCTTGAACGGCCCCACTTTGAGTGAATTTTGGCTCGTAGGAATCGGAATTTGAAGGTGCATTTACCGAATGTTTTGGTTCTCCTTGAAGTATAGTTTAATTAGCCACTTGAATCACTCAAATCGGATAGAAATGAGCAATTTATGGCTAAAATGAAGCTAGTCAAAATAGAGCGGGGTGTACCGCACACATTTCGCACATGTCTGGGTGCGGGTTCGGTTACGGAGGGAATGGCTCTTGGGGTACGGGTTCAAGGTGTACCGGTACATGTCAACAAAAAATGCCCGAATGTGTGTTTTTCTCCCATTTTCCATATGTTGATACCCGAATCAACCATCTCAAACACGTTAAGACCACTCCAAATTCATCTTATAATCTCTTTTCTACTCAAATTATCATTCAATACATATCTTTCTTCAAAACCTTTCATGATTTTCTCCCAAAAACAACTCTAATATGGGTCATAACCCATACACATACCAAATACAACAATTTGTTAGGGTTTATTTCTAACCCCAGCTCCTTTACTTTGCAATTAAACCATGAATCCAAACATCGAAGGAGGATTCCATGTTTTCCTCTTGTACATTTGGGGTTTTACCCACCTTACTCAAGAATTTTGGGTTAGGATGGCTCCTGCTCAAAACCCTAGAAAATCAAATGCCAACAATAAACCCGTCAGGATGAACTTTTATCAAACCCAGAGTTTGAAGCGAGCTACTAATCATGCAATTGTATGGAAATTCATACAAGAGTTCATAATTCCATACAAAAATCCAAAGTTCCATACCTTTTTTATCTTAGCTTCACCTCTTCTTCTCTTCCTCTTCCTCTTCTTCTCTCTTTTCCTCTCCCCTCTCTCTCTCTACGGTTTTGTTCTCCAAATTGAGACCAAATTTGGTCTTAAATCCCATTTTTAAGTTAAGGCCATGTTTGGCCAAGTCAAAACCCATTTTTGCTTTTAAGTTTCTCTAATTTGCCTTTTTATCCTCCACTTTCCTTATTTTTGCAAATCCACTTATGCCATATTCTAATTTAGCCCCTAATCTTTCCTCAAATTCCATAATTACATATAATCTTATGCTTTTATGCCTTTTATGTCCTCAAGTGGTAAATGACCACTTTACCCTTGTCTCTAATATTCATTTCGGGTCTCTTATTTTATTTCCGAAAATTCCTATTTAGCTTTTAATATACCTGAAAACAAGTCAAAACTTTGTTAGAATTTATATTTCGAGAGTGTTACATAAACCCTATAGGTGGATTTTAATCTGACATATCAAATAAGTTAAGTGGAAGGTCTCAAGGTGATTATTAGTTATTGATTAAATAAAATTGTCAGTAATTTAATATAATCAATGGGTATATGTAATCTTAACGTGGGGAGATTAATAAGTATTTAATAAAAAATGACTGGAATTATAATTTCGAATGAGTGAGGGAGTGCAATTATAATTCTTTAGTGAAGTGAATTATAATGAATGTAAATAAGTTCATATATTTACATTGGGATCCCGAAATCTTATTTGCCTTTGGGTCCCTACTGTAGCCTATTTATATGCTATGTTGGGTAGCCTTTACGGGTGGAGAAAATAATATCCGTCACTTTCTAAAACCCTAGAGGCAGCCGTCCAAAGGAGAGCATGAAGAGAGCCAGTCACTCTTCTCGTTTTTGCATTAGGGAATACGGTAGAAGGCTTGGAGCCAGCCCCTTCATAGCTATATTCGGATTGTGTGTTTTTGTTTTGTAATTTGTACGCACTATCACCACGTTCATGAGAATTCAGATCCCTACTCTTCACACCAAATCATCTACTATGTAGAATAAAGATACACATGCACCAATATTTAAATGCAAGATAGCTCATGTAGATTCTCATTGAAATGAAATTACAAATTTTATTAAAATAAAATAAACATCCATAACAATAAAATGGTTCGGTATATAGCCTAACGCGATCTCCTTAAGACTCAAAGCCGATGCCACACATCTCACTCCCATTCCCTTTACATGCCTAATAGAATTTTATTAAAATAAAATAAACATCCATAACAATAAAATGGCTTTTGGTATATATAGCCCTAACAATCTTCCACTTAGACTCAAAGCTCTTATAGCAATTCTAGGGGTCGAAATTCCCCGTGAACATAATGATAGTGTGTACAAATTACACAAAAAAAAAACATAATCCGAATAAGGCTACGAGGGTATAGTTCGAATCCATACGTAGAGATTTTTCTGGATTGATCTCAATAAATAAAGCGATTCGCAGCGGTGCTTTCCGACCTCAAGTCTTATTGTATTTACGATGCTAGAAACGAGAAGAGGGAAATTATTTCTCTTCGTGCCCTCCTTTGGACAGCACCCTCTAAATTTCCTATCTCTCAGCAGAAATTTTGACCTGGCATATAAATAGGCTACGATAGGGACCTAAAGGTAAATAAGATTTCGGGCTCCTAATGTAAATATATGAACTTAATTACATTAATTATAATTCCTCCCACTAAAGAATCATAATTGCTCCCTCGCCTGACCCGAAATTATAATTCGAGCCCTTTGTTATTAAATACTTATTAATCTCCCCACGTTAAGATTACAGATACCAGTTGATTAAATTAAATTACTAACAGTTTTATTTAATCAACATCTAATAATCACGAGACCTTCCACTTAACTTATTGATATATCGGATTAAAAATCCACCTGCAAGGTTTGACATAATCAAAACTTATAAGTATTCTCAAGGGGGTATCATCAACCCAATTAATAGGATGTGGATTGCGTTAATAATTAATTTTCACTATATAATTAATGCAGTTATCCAACTCACCGAGATTATTGATATATAAAGATCTCACTCTTTATGAATCAAAATAACCAACAATAAATGCACGTGTCTATTAATTATCTCAAGATTAGAGTAATAGTATTCATAATAACCATGATGTATTAATTATTTTATGTGTTGGTATAAAATAATTATCCCAAGACCAGTCCCGTTAAATACGAGTGTACTATACGAAGTTGGAACTAAGCCATTCCTCGTAGTCGAGGCAAGGCTTCAATGAAGTCTTGTGCTCTGATCTCTTACCAATGGTGTGTCAAATTCATTGGAAATTTGTGAACCAATAACTTATATTCCACGAGCCGATGATTTGATCTTACATGCGTAAATGAACTCTACACACCAAATCATCTCACATGTAGAATAAAAGACACACATGCATGATATTTAGAAATGCAAAGATAGCTCATGTAGATTCTCGTAAAATAAAATAACAGAATTTTATTAAAATAAAATAAACATCATAACAATAACATGGGTTTTGTATATATAGCCCTAAATCTCCCACTTAGACTCAGAAAGCCTGATGCCACACATCTCACTCCCATTCCTTCTACATACCTAGCAATTTTATTAAAATGAATAAACATCCATAACAATAAAATGGCTTTTGGTATATATAGGCCTAACAATCTCTCTCTTAGACTCAAAGCCATGATGCCACACATCTCACTCCCATTCCCTCTACATGCCTATCAAAAGTCTTAGGCACATTAAGCTATTTGTAAAAAGGATACGCCCGAGGTTGTTTCTTGTCTTATCTTGGTCGCCTCGTCTCCTCTTCTTGTGATATCTCTGTCCCGGATGATATTTGCGCTCAATGTGCTTTCTCTTCTTATGGGTCCTAGGTTCCTTTGAGCTACCAAACGCTCCACTATTATCACAATAAAGTGTAATAGGCAATTGCATTGAAGGAACCACTCTTAGATCAACGAGTTTCTTAGCGAGCGCCTCCTTGAAACCTCTGAGAACATACATATTTGGCCTCCGATGGAATTAGCAATGGTAAATTACTTGATACTCCTCCAACTTATGGCTCTACTCCCTAAGGTAAACAGATAACCATAGGTAGACTTTCTAGAATCTTTATCCGACTAGAAGTTTGAGTCACGTATACCACAAGGTACTAGTATGCACTTTGGTAAACTAACATATAATCTCTAGTCCTTTTTAGGTACTTGATTATATGTTTTTATGGATATCAAATTTTCTTGCCAGGTTAGGCGATATTTTGCTTGACCATTGACAACAAAGCGGATATGCGGTCTGGTCACCAACATTGCACTTTATAAAGGCTTCCTACTGAAAATGCTTAAGGAACTGCTTTCATCTTCTCTATCTCATCAGGTGTTTTAGGACACTAATCCTTGGATAGAGTGATTCCATGTTTGAAAGGAAGAAAACCTTTCTTAGAATCCTGAATGCTAAAACATGCTAGAATCTGATCAATATAAGTGGCACATGATAAGCTAACATTCTTTGCCCGATCAGTAAAATCTTAATCCCGAGAATGTGGTAACCTCGAGTCTTTCCATATCAAACTAGCTGGATAACCATGCCTTAGCAGAAGGGCATACCCCCACGCCCGTTCTGGAGTAGGCAAGATGTCATCCACATATAACACTAAGAACACCACCACGCTTCCATCACACTTTTTGTACACACAGGACTCATCAAGACATTGATCAAAACCATAAGATTTAATGGCTTGATCAAAGCGAGTATTCGAAGATCTAGATGTTGATTAAGTCCATAATTGGATCTCTTAAGTTTGCACAACATGTGTTCTTGGCCCTTTTCTATGAAACCATTTGGTTGCATCATATAGATGCACTCATCAAGATGCCCATTCAGAAATGCGGAGTCTTGATGTCATTTCCTCCCAAATTTCATAGTTGAAATGAGCTTCTGATGGATAAGAGAATGGGATAGATAGCTTGTGACTCTTGGCGAAAAAGTTTCCTCATGATCGATCCCTTCTTTCTGAGTAAACCCTTTTGCTACAAGCCTAGCCTTAAAAGTTTTCCGGCCTTCTGATCTGCTTTGCTCTCTCTTTTATTATAGATCCGCTATATCCGGAGTGGGTTTTATCCCTTCGGGTGGTTTCAAGGTTTTCTTTCCCTTTCGGACATGGAATCACTCACATCTAGGATCAGTGTCCCAAAACACCTAATGAGATAGAGAAGATGAAAGCAGTTCCTTATGCATTCGCGATGGAAACCTTATGTATGCAATGCTTTGCCTTTGAACCTAACATCTGCTTTCTTGTTGGCATGGTCGTGAGATATCCCGATCCCAACCATGGCGAGAACATTGGAAGCGGTAAATCATATAATCAAGTACATGAAAATTTAGAGATTATATGTTAGTTTACTTGACAGACAGTCCTAGTATTACATTTGGGGTATCTGAGACTCAGACTACGATCGAGATAAGAAGTCACCTTCACGGTTATCTGTTTACCTTAGGGAGTGGAGCCATAAGTTGGAGGAGTATCAAGCAATCTTGCATTGCTGATTCCACCATGGAGGCTGAATATGTGGTAGCCTCAAAGGCAACCAAGGAGGCAGTTTGGCTCAGAAACTTCCTGTTGGATCTAGGAATGGTTCCTTCAATGCAATTGCCTATTACACTTTACTGTGATAATAGTGGAGCAGTTGCTAACTCAAAGGAACCTAGGGCCCATAAGAAGGGAAAGCACATTGAGCGCAAATATCATCTAATTAGAGATATTATGCAAAGAGGAGATGTGTGGCATCATGGCTTTGAGTTTAAGTGGGAGATATTTGGGCTATATATACTAAAAGCCATTTTGTTGTTATGGATGTTTATTTTATTTTAATAAGAGTGCATTATTTCATTTGATGAGAATCTATATGGTATGTTTGCATTTAAATATCATGCATGTGTATCTTTTAATCTACATAGTAGATGATTTGAAGTGTGCGAGGTCCGAAACTGCATACGAGAAGATCAAATCATTGATTGTTGTGGAATATAAGCTATTGGTTCACAGTCTAAATGGAATTTGACACACCATTGGTAAGATTGTAGCATAAGACTTCAGTAGATCTGTCTTGACTACGGGAATGGCTTAGTTCCAACTTCTTGTGCTAGTACACTCGTGTGTATTGAACGAGACCAACTTAGGGTAATTATTTTATACTGAGACATAAAATAATTAATACCTCATGGTTATTATGAATACTATTACTCTTAATCTCGAAATATTTAATAGACACGTGCATTTATTGTTGATTATTTTGATTCATAAAGAGTGAGATCTTTATAGATCAATAATCTCGATGAGTTGAATAACTGCATTAATTGTGTAGTGAATATTAGTCATTAACAGAATCCACGTCCTGTTAGTTGGATTGATGATACCCTCTTGAGGATACTTATAAGTTTTGATTATGTTAAACCCTGCAAGTGGATTTTAATCCGACATATCAAATAAGTTAAGTGGAAGGTCTCAAGGTGATTATCAGATATTGATTAAATAAAATTGTTAGTAATTTAATTTAATCAACGGGTATCTGCAATCTTAATGTGGGGAGATTAATAAGTATTTAATAACAAAGGGCTTGAATTATAATTTCGAATAAGTGAGGGAGTGCAATTATAATTCTTTAGTTTAGTGAATTATAATGAATGTAAATGGTTCGTATATTTCACGATGGGAGGCTTGAAATCTTATTTGCGCTGGAGTCCTCTTGTAACTATTTATATCTGCATGTTAGGCGGGCTGGGTGGAGAAAATAATAACCTTCACTTTCTAAAACCTTAGGAGTGTAGTTCGAAGGAAGGCGTAGTGAGCCCACTCCCTCTTCGTTACGGCATTTTGGGAATACGGTAGAATGCTTGGAGGGTTGAGCAATCTGCTACGAATCATTTTTTTGAGATCAATCTAGATAGATCTCTAGGTATGGAGGCGAACTATATCCTCATACATTTATTCGGATTGTGTGTTTTTGTTTTGTAATCTGTACGCACTATCACCATGTTCATGGGAATTCTGATCCATACAATTGGTATCAAAGCCTTAACAATCTCCCACTTAGACTCAAAGCCATGATGCCACACATCTCCTATTTGAGTCTAAGTTGGAGATTGTTAGGGCTTTGATACCAATTTTAGGGATCAGAATTCCCGTGAACATGGTTATGGTGTAGATACAAAACCGCACTAATCCGATAAGCTGTGAGGGATACGGTTCAAATCCATACTACAGAACCTATGCGGATTGATCCTCAAATTACTTAACAATTGCTGCTGTCGCACTATCACATTGTTCATGGGAATTCTGATCCCTACAATTGATATCGGAGCCCTAGCAATCTCCCACTTAGACTCAAAGAGGAGATGTGTGGCATCATGGCTTTGAGTCTAAGTGGGGAATTTGAACTCGATACAGGTAGCCAGGGATCGGGCCTCCCATGGTATGTTGATCGTGCATATAGGCTCTAAAAAAAAAAAACACACACACAATCAGAATAAGCTATGAGGATCGGTTAAATCCATACCTAGGAAATGCAGCACAGTTGATCTCGAAAAAATGATTCGCTGACGAATGGCTCCAACCCTCCAAAGCCTTCTTTGTATTCCCCGTGCGAGAATGAGAAGTGGGGTAAACCATAACCGTACTTACTCCTTTGGATGGCGGCCTGCAGGGTTTGAGAAGTATTTGATATTATTTTCTCCACTTTCGTGAAATTTGTCGAACATGGCATATAAATAGGCTACGGTAGGGGACCTAAAGGTAAGCCAGATTTCGGGACACATTGATAGCTTTGGAGCTAAGATACCATTTGTAGCGATTTGGCCCGACCATATAGATTATGCAGCCGGACTGAGGCCGCATAGGCTTTAAAGCGCGTCTCTGAGGTTGAGGCTTTATGCTTATATAGTGCGAGAAAGTTTCTCCCATATCAGTGTGGGATGTGAGGCAAAACACCCTCCCATGCGGACCCTGATGTCCTCGTTGTGTCCCGTGAGATCTGAGACGAAATGGAACAGTCGAAATTCCCCGTGAACATAGTGATAGTGCTTACAGATTACAAACACACACACACACACACACACACACACACACACACACACACACACACACACACACACACACACACCTGAATCAGAATAAAACATGAGATACAATTGGCTCATGCAGAGATGCGATTTGGATTGATCTCGAAAAATGATTATGACAAATTGCTCGACCCCCCCAGGCCTTCTCTTAGTATTCCCCCAATGCCGAGACGAGAAGGGAGTGGCTCTCTTCATGCTCTCCTTTGGACGGCTGCCTCTAGGGTTTTAAAAAGTGACTGATATTATTTTCTCCCTCCGTAGAGGCTGTCCAACATGACATATAAATAGGCTACGGTAGGGACCTAAAGGAAAATAAGATTTCGGGCTCCCAATGTAAATATATGAAATTATTTACATTCATTATAATTCACTCCACTAAAGAATTATAATTGCACTCCTTCACTTATTTGAAATTATAATTCGAGCCCTTTGTTATTAAATACTTATTAATCTCCCCACGTTAAGATTACGATATCAGTTGATTAAATTAAATTATTGACAATTTTATTTAATAAATATATGATAATCACCTTGAGACCTTCCATAGCAGCTGTAATATCACGGCTCAATCCCTGCATGGTTTAACATAATCAAAACTTATAAGTATTCTCAAGGGGGTATCATCACTCTAATTAATTGGACGTGGATTTTGTTAATAATTAATATTCACTATACAATTAATGTAGTTATCCGATTCACCGAGATTATTGATCTATAAAGATCTCACTCTTTATGAATCAAAATAACCAACAATAAATGCACATGTCTATGAAAATTATCTCCAGAGATTAAGAGTAATAATTCTATTCATAATAACCATGAGGTGATATGGTATTTTATGTGTCGATCTTATCAAAGAAAATTGCGAAAGTTGGTCAGTTCAGCTACAGTGTACTAGCCTGAGAAGTAGAAATTAAGCCCCATTCCTGTAGTCCAGAGACATACCTCTTTGAGTCTTGTGCTGCAAATCTTACCAATGATGTGTCAGAATTTCATTTATCTTGTGAACCCGATGAAACATATTCCACAAAAATTATTGATTTGATCTTCTTTGACATGTAAGTAAGACTATACACACACCAAATCACATCTAATAATAACCAGAATAAAGACACACATGCATAATATTTAAATGCAAAGATAAGCTCATGTAGATTCTCATTGAAATGAAATAACATAATTTTATTAAAATAAAATAAACATCCACAACAATAAAATGGATTTTAGTATATATAGCCCTAACAATCTCCCACTTAGACTCAAAGCCATGATGCCACACATATCCTCTTTGCACAATATTTCTAATTAGATGATATTTGCGCTCAATGTGCTTTCCCTTCTTATGGTCCATAGGTTCCTTTGAGTTAGCAATTGCTCCACTATTATCACAGTAAAGTGTAATCGGCAATTTCTTTGGAGGAACCATTCCTAGATCCAATAGGAAGTTTTTGAGCCAAATTGCCTCCTTGGCTGCCTCTGAGGCTACCACATATTCGGCCTCCATGATGGAATCAACAATGCAAGATTACTTGATACTCCTCCAACTTATGGCTCCAATCCCTAAGGTAAACAAATAACCAGAGGTAGACTTTCGGGAATCTTTATCTGATTGGAAGTCTGAGTCTGTATACCCTAAAGGTACTAGACTGTCTGCCTGGTAAACTAACATATAATCTCTAGTCCTTTTCAGGTACTTGATTATATGTTTTACCGCTATCCAATGTTCTTGCCCAGGGTTAGACTGATATCTGCTGACCATGCCTGCAAAGATAGCTCATGTAGATTCTCATTGAAATGAAATAACATAATTTTATTAAAATAAAATAAACATCCATAACAATAAAATGGCTTTTAGTATATATAGACCTAACTATCTCCCACTTAGACTCAAAGCCATGATGCCACACATCTCCTCTTTGAACAATATCTCTAATCAGATGATATTTGTGCTCAATGTGCGTTCCCTTCTTATGGGCCCTAGGTTCCTTTGAGTTATGATTGCTCGCTATTATCGATGAGTGTAATATGCAATTGCATTGAGAACAAATTCCCTAGATCAATTAGTAGTTTAAGGCCAAAGCGCCTCCTTGATTTTTATGAAGTGCCACATGTCGACCTCCATGGTGGAATCGGAATGCAAGATTGCTTGATCTCCTCGACTTATGGCTCCACTCCCAGGTAAAGCGGATAAACACGGGTTGACTTTACGGAATCTTTATCATTTGGAAGTCGAGTTTGTATACCTAAAGGTACTAGTTATGCGCGGTAAGTTAACATATAATCTCTAGTCCTTTTCGAATTGCCAGTTATATGTTTTACCGGCCTTGATATTCTTGCCTAGGGTGAGACTAATATCTGCTGACCATGCCTGCAAAGATAGCTCATTGATCGGAGTGAATCATGCATGCATTTTAGTAAAATTTCTATGTGTTTTTATAGCTCAATTGCATGATTCACATTCATATTCACTAATATTGCGCTAATCCCCCATACTATAATGTTTTTAGGACATGTCGATATTGGAATAAAAAAGGAAACTAAATAATCGAAGAAGAACCAGCGAGACGGCAAAGTGTAGCGGTGGAGCCTCAGTGCATAGCGTGGCCTCCACGGCTAGCGGCGTAGCGCCTTGGCAGTGGGGCCCTACGCTCTGACAAACCTAATTGATAATTAGGTAGGCCTTGGAGTGCAGTAGCTGCGCGTAGCCTGGCCTTTCATGAGCGTAGCAAGGTCTCCCTTTCTAGAACGGGAGATTTAAAAATTCTGATTTTCTGAGCCATTGATGGGGTCGGATCCCGAGGTATAAAGAGGAAGCAATTTCAAGGCAGAGGAGGAGGGGGGTTGAGGCAGACTGAAGAAAAGGAGAGACCTATTCCGAGAGATCGCGAAGATAACTTCTTTTTTATTTCATTTCCTGATTCATTTAATGTTAAAAATATTTCAGTCTGTAATGAAAATCACTATGAACTAACTTTTCTCTCTAGGGTTTGTCATTTCTTACGCACCGTATGGATTAATACTTTAATTGTGGTTTATTTAATATCGATATGAATATCTATGGTTGCTTTACTTACGAATTTATTCACATGTTATTATTTGTGGTGTGGCATGTTAATCTTAGAGTCGATGTCAGAGAAGATTTTCGTGGGGACATGGGTAAAGCAACACTTGGTCAATCAGGGAATAGAGATATCCCACATTCCAAGTGTAGCACTAGGGCTTGCACATTCATGCATCTCAGAGTGAAGGGGTTGAAGCAGAGGTGCAATACACCCCACTAGCGAGACAGGCGGTTATATCTCGAGAGAGAATATCTTATAGGCACTATCAACCCGCTAACATAAATCATATGGTATATTAAATAAATACGCTATCTAGGTTAAAATTCATCAGGTGTGGTAGGCGAAGGCAAAACCCTAGTTTTCTCATCATTACCTTTAATCGAATATTTAATATTAGTTTTTCTTTTAATCAGCTAATTTAGTGATTAGTGCCCAAAAAGTGCTATTTTGAACCCTATTTATTATAGGTTTTGAGTGCTTTTTGTGTACTAATCATGCTAATCTTCCGATTTGCATTAAGGTCCCTCTTATTTTGATAGCATTTTTGTAGCAAATTTGCAGTTTTCTTATTGCATTATGCCAAAATTGTTAGTCGATCAAATGCGAAGAATTCAAGTCAAACTCAGCATTGCGGATCAAGATCGAGGAAAGGAAAGAAGAGCAAAAAGTGAAGAAAAACACCACTACTGGAAAGCTTCTCCTGCGAGCAGCATTCCGACTCGGCTAACTGATTATCATAACTGCCGTTCACGCTTGTCCTGTACGCCTGTTTGCTTTTGCTTTTGGTTTTTTCCATTTACCCCTGTAATAACCTTAGATTTTGGTTTTTGTAACTTCCCTTGCTTGAGCATCTATATAAGTCTCGGTTTATGCAAAATCAACGAGACGGAGATTTGAGGATGTCTGATGACGGGGCGGTTTCCATGACTTCCTTTCCCTTTTTCTTTCCTTTTCTTTTCCATTTTCTCGGTTGCCAAACCTCCTCACGAGGATGACAACTGAGAGGATGTTCGAGCTAGACCTCTTCCTCCTTGAAGAGGATGAAATTTTGGTGGCTAGGGTGTGGAGGTAACTCCACGGTTCCCTTTATTTTTAACGCACGTATTTATAGTTGTTTGTGTTCTGCTTCTCACTTAGGTTAAAATCTCTTAAGCATGCTCTCTTTAATGTGTGTTGTAAGCTTTTTGGGTTCAATGGATACTTTGCACTAGATCCATTGAGGCTCGGATAGTTGTCTCCTGCTAGTTATCGTGGTAGGGTTTGAGATGTGTTTTCTTATTAGGGACATTTATACCCCATTTAAATGCTATGTTTCAAAGGGGAAAATCATAGGGTTTGGATTTTTAAAGCTAAATGAAGATGTCAGGTTCGAAATGACTATATGTCATCCTCCCCTGACTCGAGAAAAAAATGCCGGGGACATGGTTACCTTAACACCACCCCAAGCGGTGAAGCCTAACACTTGGGGTTACATTTCTGAGTTTTTTTCTTGTTTTGGCTTCCGGTCGGTGAACACCCAAAACCCCCTGTTTTTTATGCCACACCCAAAATCCAATTGGTGCATTTTGACCCTCCGAATCATTTTGTCTGAAGAAAACCATCCTGTTGGGCCCCTGGTGCTATCTTTGCGGTAGCTTGACTACGCGTGGGAGAATATAGGATATAAATTTTGTTGATTAGGATCACCCTCTTTGGCTGACCGCAGTCGTAGTCATTCGCGGGATGGTGCCTAAGTGCATTTGATGAGGCTGTGAAACACTTGATCCTAAATCCCACACAAGTTTGGTGGGCCCTCTTTTATATTTCATTGTCATTTTTTTTCTTAAAAAAAAAAAAAAAAAAACTCAGTCTTTCGAGATGGTTCTGTATTGTTTTGGTGTTGTCTTGTTCTTTGCGGGAATCCATTTCGATGGGTTAAAAATTCTACAAAAATGGCTTGAGTTCAATACGGGTTCGGTGGGTTTGAATTGTGACAAATGGAAGAGGAGAACAATATAGTGGTGTTCGATGAGTAACTAGAAACACATGTCCATGAGGGACTATAGAAACCAATGGATGAGTTCACCACATGGTAGTGCCCCCAGCCATAGTTGGGGATTCACACAAATTCATATGGGAGCTAAGACCTGCCTGATATTCCTTATCACGAACCTCCACGTATTATGCCCAGCTACTCGCTGACAACCACCACCCTTATCCCCTGTTGAACAAGCCATCCTGAATTTGAAGCGAGCAAGTGGACAATTTCATAGAGGATAAAGTAGTGAATGTTCGGTTAATGGGGAAATTGAGACAATGGAAACTCCACGAGCGAGGTGGATGGGTTCGGCCGAAATTGATCGAAAATTGGACATCCTACTTGAGAATCCATCTCAAAGCTCACCAATGGTTGTTCGTCAAGAGGAGGAGAATGTCTGGAGGATGAGTGCTTGATTGGAAAGCGATTTTGGTGAAACGAGGCTCATTCTTGACTGGGGAGGAATTGAAAGTTGAATCATTAGAAGCTCCTCTGAGCTGCCCGGGATGCCACTACGATTAAGAATTTATAGTATATGGGCCATGGAAAAAGAAGAGAAATTCTTCCCTTGTTGAGTGAGGAAAGTAATGGAAATGAAGCAAGGAAGAGCTAAATCCCGTTACCCGAGCCACGATAATGGCTGCCATCTCTAGTGTATACCACCTTATGACACAATTCACACAGTGGCACAATTCACCCCTCGAAGCACCCACACCACGAGGCCACCGTCAGTGATGCAAAACATTAAATTAGTGGCGTTTATCTGGCTTTCTTGCCATTCACATCGAGCCTTGTGACCTACATTGCATGGCATGAGTGGTTGGTTCGGGTCTTGGTTGGTTGGAGCACCGAACCCGGCATTTCGAGCTCGCGGAGTTCAGCCTCCAAAGGCCTAAAGGGTGGTTTGGGGGGCAGTCTCCCCGCTTTTTGTTTAATTTTTCTTGCTTTGTTTTTATTTTATCATTATTTTATTTTGATTTCATCAATTTTCTTCTTAGATTTTCTCTACTTTTTAGTTAATTTATGTTTTTTAGATTAATTTTACTTTTACGCAATTTTCTTAATTTTCTTGCATTAATTTTGCGGTTTTGTGCAAATTTTGAAGCGATTGAAAATCAGCAAACAGCGATTTCGCAACTATATAGCTGAAAATTCGCAATTGCGAAATCTGAAATTTAAGCTATAGACAAAATTCGCTAAGTATGAAATTTCGCTAACTAGAGAAATTTTTGTGAAGGCAATGAGTGAAGAATTTCGCTAGGCACGAAGTGCATTCGCTAGGCTAGCGAAATGCATAGTAAATATGAAATGCCGCAGTGTTTCGATTTGTTTTTATTTTATTTTATTTTATATTTTATTATATATTAAAAAAAAAAAAACGTTTGTTTTTAAATATATATTATTTTATTTCAAAAAAAAAAAAAAATTTATTATTATTGTTTTATTTATTTATATATATATATATATATATATATATATATATATATATATATATATATATATATATATATATTTATTTATTTATTTATTATTTTATTTTATTAGTTTTATTTTATTTGATTTTTCAAAAAAAAAAAATTCAAAAAAAAATTCAAAAATTTTCGCTATTAGGCATAAAGCGAAATTTATAGCTATATCTAAATTTCGCTATGTCAAATTTTATTAACTGAATTTCGCTGGAAACTAAGCGAAGTGCTGTATGACGAAATTTTTTCATATGCCCGCAATTTTGAGCTTACGATTTTGTTTATTCATATTTTTTCGTAGAACTCTAGTTTTAGGTGTTCTTGGTACCGTTGGAAAGCTTAGAGAGTGTAGAATCCAAATATGGTCAGAAAGAACATTTTTGAAGTTATTATGAAAGTGTAATTGTAAAAATGCTCCAACTGGTCACTTTTTTTCTCTCTTTTCTTCTCCTAACTTGTTTATTGGAAGCCCAAACGGAGTGAATAAGGTGTCGATGGAAGCTTGCGAGGATTTCCTATCCAGAAGTAGTCACATCTCGTAAAGGAGGTAACACTTCCTTCTCTAATTTTCCAATCAGAGCCCCATTTCGAACAGAGATGGGTTGGGGGGAGAGTTAGCAAAGGAAGTGGCTTTGTATTATGTTTTGTTATTATTTTGTTCAAGCCCATTTTTTTGATGTTTAGTGGCTTCTTGAGATCCCCTTTCTATAAGGCTGTTATACCCATACGACACTTTCAAAATCTGGACCCATTTGCAATCAAATTTTTTGTGGTTTTACTGGCTTTGCAAGTTGGAAAATTTAAACCTTGTCCAGTCTATTGATGTTAGATTGGTTCCATGCTTGGTTGAGTGAATGATTAGTTGAATTCTTATTGATTTAGACCTTTTCTTCCACCTTTAGCTAACCACACCCAAGGCACATTAGGTTTCAATGATGAAGGTGAAAAAAATGCCAACCTACCTTTACTTTGCATAACCTACCCTAGTTTCATTGACCACCTTTAATAGGTTAAGGACCCCTGTGGAAAAAGAAAAGAAAAAAAAAAGAAAAGAAAAAGAATAAAAATTGCAAAGCTTTGCCTTGAAACCCGAACACGGTCCGAGGGGTATATGGCCAAAACCTTTAAAGCTCGATGCCCTAAACCTTAATTGATTTGGGAGTAAATCGGCTTAGTGTTCGATTGCATGTGGGTGGATGGGTGGAGTTTAGCAAGTTGTAGGTGCTGGAGTCTCGAAATCATTCGAAGTCCGAGGTGAAACCTGAAGAGTTTGTGGTCGAAAGATCCTTATGACTTGGTGCCCTAAGCCTTAATTGGTTGGGAATCATCGGTAGATCCCCGTTACATGGACTTTGGTGAGGTCGATTCCTCAGCATTGCACCCTACAACACAAAAAGAATTGTGGAATAAGAGGTGGGTCGATACATTTAGGTTGGTTAGCATGCTAGGTGGTAGTGGTAGCTAGGTTGAAGTCACGGTTGTGAGTTTATTGTTCTGCGAGATAATCAAATAAACACTTAGATTTTGGTGGAAGTTTACGGTTGAGTCGCCGAGAAGGAAGCTCTTGACACTCGATTTGTATGACATTCATTCTCTCATGATAGTTATTGGACACGGCACGATGATTTTCCTTAGGGTTAGGCATTACTCATTCACAACCTTTTGGAAATATAATTTTTGTGAACATTATTTTGTTATCGTTATGTCTCTTTCTTTCTTTCTTTCTTTCGTTGCTAAGGGACTAGCAATGTGTAGGTTGGGGGTGTGATTAGTGCCCGAAGTGCTATTTTGAACCATTTATTATAGGTTTGAGTGCTTTTGTGTACTAATCATGCTAATTAACCCGATTTGCATTAAGGTCCCTACTATTTTAATGATCGCATTTTTGTGGCAAATTTTGCGAGTTTTGCGAGCTAATTATGCCAAAATTGTTGGTCGATCCAAGCACACGAAAGAATTCAAGTCAAACTTCGACATTGCGGATCAAAGAATCGGAGAGGAAAGAAGAGAAAAATGTGAAGAAAAACACCACTGCAGGAAAGCTTCTCCTGCGAGCAACATTTCATTTCCGTACTTTGTTCCTCCTGCCGTTCACCTTTGTCACGCTACACCTGTTTGCTTTGCTTTTGGTTTTTTTCCATTTTTACCTGTAATAACCTTAGATTTTGGTTTTTGTAGCTTCCCTTACAACGAGCATCTATATAAGTCTCGGTTATACAAATCCTTGAGACGGGAATTTCGGATATCTACACGATGTGGGAGCGGTTTCACATGACTTCCTTTTCCTTTTTCTTTCCTTTTCTTTTCCATTTTCTCGATTTGCGAGCCTCCTACGGGGATGACCTTTCGAAGGATGTTGGTGAACCTCTTCCTCCTTGAAGGACGGGTGTGATTTAGGGTGTGGAGGTAACTCACGGTTCCCTTGTTTTTAACGCACGTATTTATGGTTGTTTGTGTTCTTGCTTCTCACTTAGGTTAAAATCTCTTAAGCATGCTCTCTTTAATGTGTATTTGGCAAGCTTTTTGGGTTCAATGGACACTTTCACTAGATCCATTGAGGCTCGGGTCTAGTTGTCTCCTGCTAGTTATCGTGGAGTAGGGTTTAGAATGTGTTTTCCTTGTTAGGGACATTTATGCCCATTTAAATGCTATGTTTCAAGGGAAAATCATAGAGTTTAGTTTTAAAGCTAAATGAAGAGAGATCAGGTTCGAAATGACTATATGTGTCACCTCCCATTTCGAGAAAAAATACCAGGGACATATTAGTTTACCTTAACACCCTAAACCAGTGGCCTAACACTTTAAGGGGTTCTATTTTACAGTTTTTTTCTTGTTTTAGCTTCAGTCAGTGAACACCCAAAACCCCCTTGTTTTTATCACCACCTTAAAATCCAAATTTAATTCACCATTTTTGACTTCACTCAAATCATTTGTACGAAGAAAACCCATCCTGTGTTGAGCCACTGAACCCTTTATCTGCTACTTGATGGCTTGAGCTACGCGTGCAGGAGAATATAGGATATAAATTTTGTTGATTCCGGATCACCCTACTGTGGCACGAATCATTTAGTCATAATTCACTATAAGACCAGATCCAAATTTTGTCTAGATCATAAAGTTAGTATTCAACACGCTTCTCTTCATGGGAACGACACTTGACTAGCCATTACACTATGTGAACTCAACGCGTATACTTGCGCATGTGGGTCTGCATTTTTTTTTACCAACTTTTACACACTCACTTTTAGCCCGTCAAGTTTTTGGCGTTGTTGCCGGGGAGGAGTTTAGTGTTGATATTGACAACCGTGCCATAGATTGTACTTTTGATCAATTTTATTTTATTTAGTTCTTTTTACTTATTAATTATTTTTATTATTCTTTTTTTAGGTATTGTGCCTTATTTCATCTGTGCTGTGACTTCGTCTCGACTTCATACTTGTGATTTCAAGAAAGCAATTATTGTGCATGCAAAGACAAGATCTTAGGGAATTACTTCCATTCGATCTTGAACCAGAACGGACATTACATCGATTATGCAGAGAATTACACGCAACCCAATTTAAAATCATGCAGAATCAAGAGGATGAAGGGTAGTTCCAAGAAAGAAATGAACCAGAGGTGGATCAAAATGGACAGAATTATAGAGATCAGGCCACTCGATCGTTCGTATAGCCTAATAATCCGCATATGCTACTTGAGGAGTTCGCCTTACCGCCTACAGTTATTTAGTCAGCTATACGACAACCACTCATTCAAGCGAACAACTTTGAGCTGAAAGGAGTAACTTTGCAAATGCTCCACAATATACAATTTCATGGGTTGCCTAGTGAGAATCTGAATGCACATCTGACCAGTTTTATTGAAGTCTGCGACACAGTCAAATATAATGGAGGTAACGAGCTCTCGGATTGCCCATTCCCAGCGTCACTTAGCTCTTAGAAATTAAGCATTAGTTGACTAATAACCAAGTTCCATTACCTCATGGAATGACTTAGTGCATAAATTTTTCACCAAATTTTTCCCACCCACAAAGATCGCATAGCTGGTGTAAGAGATCAACACATTCAGACAATTCGAGGGGGAGAACTTGGCTGAGGCCTAGGAGAGATTTCATGAGCTACTGAGGAGATGCCCACATCATAGGTTAACTAGGTGGATGCAGGTGCACACGTTTTATAACGGTTTAAGCGATTCAACTAGGATAATCGTTAATGCCTCAGCAGGTGATTAGTGCCTAAAAAGTGCTATTTTGAACCCTCTTTATTATAGGTTTTGAGTGCTTTTTGTATACTAATCATTCTAATTAACCCGATTTACACATTAAGGTCCCTACTATTCTACTGATCGCATTTTGTGGCAAATTTTGCAGTTTTTGCGAGTTAATCATGCCAACATTGTTGGGTCGATCCAAACATGAAGAATTCGAGTCAAACTCAACATCATAGATCAGAGACCAAGAGGAAAGAAAAGCAGAAAATAGAAGAAAAATGAAGAGCAATGGAACCGGTAGCAGTGAGAGCAGTGCTGAAAATTTATTCTGTGGAATTTTTCGCTATCATAGCGAAAATTACTTTGCATAGCGAAAATTTCAATTTTCGCTATGACTGAATTTTCGCTATGATAGCAAAATTTCGCTATAATAGCGAATTTTCGCTATGATAGCGAAAATCCTTTGTGCATAAGCGAAAATTGGCCACTCTGTTTTGATCCAAGCGACTCAGTTTTTGGTTTTTCTCCTTTCCACCCTTATAATAGCCTTTGTTTTGGTTTTGTTTTGTAATTTCCTTGCTGCGCACACTATATAAGCTAGAGTCAAGGTTTGTAAACATCAATCGCCACGATAAATTTTGGAGAAGCTTTCGGCTCTCTCGTTTTCTGCAGTTCATTTTCTTTCCCTTTCTTTTCCATTTTCTTGGTTGCAGACACCTGAGGATGACAACTTGGAGGGGATGAGCGACTAAAACCCTTCCTCCTTGAGTAGAAATTTCTTTGGGAGTAGGATGAAGAGGCGATGGTGGTTCCCCTTTGTTTTCAACGACGGGTTTGACATTTGGTTCCTAAATTTTCAACTCTAGGTTTAAAGCTTTTGATGTACTTTCTTTGGCCAATACTTGTAAGAAGCTTTAGGGTTGATGTATTCTTAGCTTTAGATACAACGATATCATTAGTTGCTCTTTCTGAGCCGGAGGGTAGGTTAAGAGGTTATATTTTCACTTTGTAAATTACATCCTCTTTGATCAATGCTTGGTAATCTTTTAGGGTTCAGTGGATGCTTAATTTTAGATCCATTGAGATTCATTGGTTGCCCTTTACGAATCAATGTAGGATGAGTCAAGATTGATTTTCCTTTGGGCGGAACCATAAATGCTAAATAAATGCTTTCTATCAAAGGAAAATTATTAGGGTTTTTAGTTTTTAAAGCTAAATAAAGATCCGATTCGAGATGACTATATGTCGTCCTCCCAATCTGAGAAATGAACTCGAGGGACCTCTCATTTTGCCTTAGGATGAAAACCGGTAGCCCAATGCTTGAGGTTCTTTTTCTTATTTTTCTTCATTTTATTTTAGTTTGCAAACCACCAACTTTGTTTTATCACCACCTAAAAATCCAAACCAAATTCACCATTTTTGACTTCACTTAAATCATTTGTACGAAGAAAACTCATCCCTGTGTTCGACCCTAGACCGCTATACTGCAGTAGCTTGACTACGGCAGTAGGAGAAATTTAGGATACAAATATTGTTGATTTTATCACCCCTCTTTGTGTACGAATCAAATCGCGTTACTTGGATGGTGCCTAAGTGCGTCTGAATGAATTGTGGAACACTTGTGATCCTCATCACAATCTTGGTGAGTGCTTTTATATTTATTGTCATTTCCTTTTGTTTCATTAAAAAAAAAAAAAGTTCTTTGCGGATTATTGGGTGGTCTTGTGTTGCACATTTTTCTTTGCGGGATTGCATGTTAGGTGGGCTTGGCCCAGAATAAAATGGAACACCTAAGGGGAGAAACATTATAGTGAGCCGCACATGGAGTAACCACAAAACGCCGCCTGACAATGAGGACTACGAGGAACCTTCCATGGAAGTGACGTGACACAGAAGAAATCGAGCCCGTAGGTCTATGAGGAATATAGAGACCAGTAGGTAGTACACCCTCCTACGAGTGTTACCCCGACTTATGCCTCCTCCGCATACAATATACTCTTTGTCTCAGCCTCGGCCGCTGACCAATCTCCTAGTTGAGCAAGCAATTCCTAGACCATACCAAACTAGTGGGTGATGTTGTGGAAGAGCAAAGAAATTCAATGCTGATTGAGTAAAAAATTCATGCGTAGAACCCCTGGAACATAAATTAGATGGTTTAAGTGAAATGGATAAGAAAATTGACAACTGGTGTTCGTTTCAAAAACTTGCCAGCGAAGCTTGATCATCAAGAGGAAGAGTGCCTAAGTGACACCATGGTGGAGAGGCTAGGTATCTCTGACAACCACAAGAAGGCACAGTGAAAATTTTGAATCCTCGAACATTAGTGCTGCTTGTCGCATGGGAGAAGAAGGAAAGCGACCTCCCCAGTTGTTGGCGGGGATAGCGGTGGACGAAGCAGTGGAAAGGGACCCAGAGCCTATCGTTAACCAATCCCCATCATCTGTATCCTAGTGCCCCTTTGCCCGACCCCGAATAGCCCGCTGCGAGTGTCGTGCCAGCGCTGCAGCCGAGCCACAAACACAAGCACACCTCCCCAGAAAACCCATCTTTGATCCGTATTTGCTTGTACAAAATATTAGGAAGTTAATGGCCACTGGTAGAGCCTTTGCCACTACATCAAAGACACAAGCAGCTGCCCACATTGCATGGCACAACGGTTGGTTCGGGTGCTGGTTCGGGTTTGGAGCACCCGAACCTCGGCATTCCTGTAATTTGCGCGGTTCATCGGCTCCGAGGCTTAAGGAATTGGTTTGGGGGGGAGCATAGTCTCCCTACTTTTTGTTTAATTTTCTTGTTTTATTTTATTTTATTTAGTTTCTATAATTTTTCAACTGTAGATTTTCTACAATTTTTAGCTAATTTTGTTTTTTAGATTAATTTTTACTTTCTGCAATTTTCTTAATTTTTTCTTGCATTAATTTTCGGTTTGTGTGGAAATTTTGAGCTGAATTGAAGAAATTGCAAGAGGAAACAATAGTAGAAATGGAAATTTCGCAACTATAAGCGAAAATTCGCAATTCTAAGCGAAATGAATTTTATTTATCATGTGAGCCCGCTATATAGCGAAAATTGTGAATTCAGAGCCTAGCTATCATAGCGAAATTTCGCTATGATAGCAAATTTATCTGTGGCCTCCACAACGAGACAAAACAACGCACGAGTGAGGTAAGTAAAAAAAAAAAAACATTTGTTTTATTTTATTTTATATTAAAATAAATAAAAAATTAAAATTTTTTTTTATTATATATATATATATATATATATATATATATATATATATATATATATATATATATATATATATATATATATATATATATATATATATATATATATATATATATATATAAATAATAATAAAATAAAAAAAATTTATCTACAAAAAAATCGTTATTATTATTATTATTATTAATTATTTTATTTTTCAAAATTTCACCAAATTTTCGCTATCATAGCGAATTTTCGCTATGATACCTTTGTTTTCTTATTTTTGTTTTTGTTTATTCATCGCTTTCATCAAACTCCGTTTATGCGTTTTGTTACCGTTGGAAATCTTAGAAAGTGTAGAGATCCAAATATATTAGAAAGAACCTTTTGAAATTATTATGAAGGTGTAATTTAAAAATGCTCAAACTAGTCGCACCTCCCTCTTTTCTTCTTCTAACTTGTTCATTTGAAGCCCTGACGAATTGAATAAGGTGTCGATGGAAAGCTTGTGAAGTCTCCTATCAAAACGATCACATCTCATCAAGGGTAACGCTTCCTCCCACTAACTTTTCCAATCAGAGCCCATTTCGGACAGAGATGTTTGGGTTGGGAGAGTTAGCGAAGTGGCTTTTGTATTATGTTTTTGTTACTATTTTGAGTAAGCCCATTTTGCGATGTTCGAGTGGCTTTACGGGTCCTTTCTATAAAGTTGTTATATTATACAACTTACTTTTTCAAAATTTGGACCCATTTTGCAACCAAAAATTTTGTGTGTTTTGCCTAGCTCATAGCTTGAAAAATTGAAACTTTGTCCAATTCTATTGATGTTAGATTGGTTCCATGCCTAGTCGAGTGGATGATCAGTTGAACTCTTGTTGCTTCGACCCTTTTCTTCCACCTTTAGCTAACCACACAGTGCACATCGGGTTTCTTGATAACTTTGAAAAGCGCCTAGCCTCCTAAGCCTTACTGATAACCTACCATAGTTTCGTTTGACCACCTTTAATAGGTTAAGGACCCAATGAATAGAGAGAGACGATGTGTCTTCGAAATAAAAAGAAAAGAAAAAAAAAGAAAAAGAAAAGAAAAAGAAAAGAAAAATAAAAGAAAAAGAAAAGAAAAAAAAGAAAATGAAAGAAAAAGAAGAAAAATTACGGCGCTTTGCTTTGAAGCAGAGCACGGTCAGGGGTATATGGCAAAAAGCCTTTAAAGCACAGTGCCACTAAACCTTCAACGGTTGGGGAGTCGACTTAGTGTTCGCTACACGGGTGGATGGGTAGAGTTTAGCAAGTTGTAGGTCTTTGGAGTCTTGAAATCATTGTCGAGAATTGAAACACGGAAAAGTTTGTGGTGAAAGATCCCTTATGACTTGGTGCCCCTAAGCCTTAATTGGTTGGGAGTCATCGATAGATCCAGGTGCATGGACTTTGGGTGAGGTCGATTCCTCAGCATTGCACCTACAACGCAAAAGAATTGTGGAATAAGAATTGGGTCGATCTATTTGGTTGGTTAACATCTTTGAGTCGTGGTAGTAGCTAGGTTAGGGAGAGTCACGGTTCAGCAGTTTATTGTTGAGCGATCAAGTAAACACTTAGATTTTGGTGGAAGTTCCTGGTTGATTCACCGAGATGGAGGCTCTTTTGATACTTAATTTTGTATGGCATTCATTCTCTCATGATAATTATTGGATAAGGCTTTGATGATTTTTACTTAGGGTTAGGCATTACTCATTCACAACCTTTTTGAAATACCATTTTTGTGAACGTTATTTTGTTATTGTTTTGTATGTTCTCTCTTTCTTTCTTTCTTTCATTCTTCAAGGGACTAGCAATGTATAGGTTAAGTGTGATTAGTGTCAGTCTTATTTTGAACCACTATTTATTATAGGTTTTGAGTGCTTTTTGTATACTAATCATTCTAGTCTTTGATTTACACATTAAGGTCCTACTATTCTGCGATCGCATTTTGTGGCAAATTTTGCGGTTTTGCGAGTTAATCGCTGCTGACATTGTTGGGTCGATCGAGTATGAAGAATTCGAGTCAAACTCAACATCGCCGTCCAGAGACGAGAGAAGAAAGGAAAATAGAAGAAAAATGAAGCGAGGAAGTGATAGACGTAGCCAGTGAGGAACGATCTTTGAAAATTTCGCTATGTTGGAATTTTCGCTATCATAGCGAAGAATGCTGATATAGTGAAAATTTCAATTTTATTTATGACTGAATTTTCGCTATGATAGCAAAATTCCGGCTATCATAGCGAAATTTACTATGATAGCAAATCAGCGTGCATAGCGAAGAATTATGCGCTCTGTTTTGATCCAAGCGACTCCGTTTTGGTTTTCTCGCTTTCTACCCTTGTAATAGCTGTTTTGGTTTGTTTTTGTATTTCCTTGCTCTGCGCACACTATATAAGCTAGAGTCAAGGTTTGTAAACATCAATCCGCCGCCAATAGAATTTTTGGAGAAGCTTTGACTCTCCGTTTTCTACCAGTTCATTTTCTTTCCCTTTCTTTCTATTTTCTTGGTTGCAGACACCACTCGAGGATGACAACTACTGGAAGATGGCGTAAAACCCTTCCTCCTTAGTAGAAAGGCTGGCAGGGTAGGATCACGAGAAGGTTCTTTGGTGGTTCCATTTCATATCGCGGGTTTGACATTTGGTTCCTAAATTTTCAACTCTAGGTTTAAAGCTTTTGATGTACTTTCTTTAGCCAATACTTGGCAAGCTTTTAGGGTTGATGTATTCTTAACTAGATGCAGATATCTATTAGTTGCTCTTCACGAGCCCTTTGGAGGTAGGTTAAGGGTTATGTATTTTCCTTTGTAAGTGCATCCTCTTTGATCAATACTTGGTAATCTTTTAGGGTTCAGTGGATGCTTATTTTTAGATCCATTGAGATTCATTAATTGCCCTTTACGAATCATTGTAGGATGAGTGAAGATAGATTTTCACTGAAGGAACCATAAATGCTAAATAAATGCTTTCTATCAAAATGAAAATTATTAGGGTTTAGTTTTCAAAAGCTAAATGAAGATCAGTTAGGAGATGACTATATGTCATCCTCCCGATATGAGAAATGAACAGGGGACCTCGTTTGCCTTAGGACTTAAAACGTGTGATAGCGAGAGTTCTTTTCTTATTTTTCTTCAATTTATTTTTAGTTTGCAAACCACCAACCCCTGTTTTTATCACCACCTAAAAATCCAAACCAAATTCACCATTTTTGACTTCACTTAAATCATTTTGTATGAGAAAACCCATCTGTGTTCGACCACTGAACCACATTATCTTGCGGTAGCTTGACCTACGACATTAGGAGAAATTTAGGATACAAATATTGTTGATTAGTATCCTTTTTACTATGGCTGAATCAGTGGGGTGTACGATGAAAAAACTACAGATCAAGCTTATGAGATATTGGAAGATACAACCACTAATTCTAATTAGTTCCCTCGAGATAGATCAGTACCTAGGAAGTCCTTAAGCGAGTAGACATAGAGTTCTGCTGCTTCAGTAAATCATGTCGCCTGATTAGCTAAAGGCTCTGACTATAGAAGACGAGGTATAGTGAGATACGATTGAATAACCCTAGGAGATCTGCGAGTCTGCGGTGGTCAACCGCAGTACTATGGATTGTCGGTCGGGCGAATGTGATGAAAGCGACATAGTATGGCAGATGTGGAATAAACATGACAAGGGCAGTATGGAGTGGCCACATATCATAACGGTATCGAATGAAATTAGATCAGGTGAGGTTAAAAGAGTATGATAATAGAACAATCGAACTATGGTTGGAGGAACAACCGAATAGTATGCCACAGCCAGCTGACGAAACCACCACTGGAAAGTGGATTTGGAAGAAGCCTTAGCGAAATATGATGACTTCCGTAGCACATTTATGAATGAGGCGAAGCCACATTACAATCGGGCCCAACAGTTACAAAGCCAATCCACCTAGGTATAAGAATCAAGGGGGCCCGACTCAAAAACACGGAAGTGCAAATAGACGAATGGCCACATTGTTGGTAGCCAGTGTCTGATTCATTACCTAACAACTTCGGAGGTGAACTGAGACACGAAGGTAATGAACATGTAAGTTTGTCACATTGAGAAGTGGCGGAGAATTAAGCGATGCAGGGCACACTAGTGATAGAAGAGGTAGAGCGAGAAGTAACCTAGACCCGATCAGTGTGAGACCAGGGAAAAGGGAACAGCCTAAGAAAAAGTGGTGGAAGAAGCGAGGCTAAGATCAACTGACCAGCCAGGCCTTTGTCCCAAATTTCGTACCCTCAACGCCTGAAGAAGAATAAGTTGGATAAGCAATTCACAAAGTTTATGGAAGTGTTCAAGAAACTGCATATAAACATTCCATTCGCTGATGCGTTAGAACAGATGCCCAGTTATGTAAAATTCATGAAGGATATACTGTAAAAGAAAAGAAGATTGTCGGATTTCGAGGCAGTAAATCTCAGAAATGCCATTCTTCAAGGAAAGCGCCCTGAGTGAAAGACCCGAGCCAGATTTTACTGATATATCTTACCATCGGGAACTCCATCTTTGAGAGGGCCTTGTGTGACTTAGGAGCTAGTATAAACCTCATGCTGTTATCCATATTCGGATGATTAAGATTATATGAAGCTCGCCTAACAGAATCACCTCGAGTTGGAAGACAAGTCAGAAACAACTGAGGGTGATAAAAAGACGATTACGGTAAGGTAGACAAGTTTATCTTCGAGAAGATTTCATCATACGGACATGTGGAAGAGGGATAAGAAATACCCATAATCTTTGGGTAGACCCGTTTCGCCAACTGGCGAGACGATGATTGATGCGACGGGAGAGATGGGAATTGAGGAAAGCCCGGGATGATGAGGTTAAGTTCAATGTCTTTAAGGTTGTGCGACATCTGGCAGAGAGTGATACATGCTTCATGATAGAGATTGTGAATGCTATAGTGTCTAGCCATAGTGGTCTCACTGACCCTTTGGAGACTAGCCTGGTACAGAGTGAATCAGAAGAACTAGGAGAAGATGTCAAAGAGTATGTGAAATGGATGGATTCCTTCTAGCCTAATAGAAGGAAATACTACGAACCCCTAGGTGAAATTGCTCAAACGTTAGTTCCATCCTTCGAATAACCACCCAAGATGGAGCAAAAGCCATTACCTAGCCATTTAAGGTATGCTAATCTTGGGAATGTCTGCACGATTGATTATTTAAATCCCTCCACAATGACAACAAAAAGAAGATAAGCTATTGAGAGTACTCAGGGATCACAAGGATATGCTTGGCTGTACTTTGGTTGATTTAAAGGGGATTCATCCTTCTATGTGTATGCATCGCATTCTGCTAGAAGATGGTCATAAGCCAGCCGGTGGAAGCCGCGGAGAGTGAGATCGACCATGAAAGAAGTAATTACGAGGAATTATCAAAGTGGCTAGATGTCGGAATTGTTTATCCTATTCACGACCGATTGCATGGGTGAGTCCGGTACGGGTTGTCTTAGAAAAAGGGAGGAACAACGGTGATAAAGGCAGAGGAGAATAATATCACTATGCCTTCTAGAATGATCACGGGTTGGAGAATTTGCATTGACTACGAAATTGAATAAAAATTTACTTGAAAGACCATTTCCTTGCATTTACGGAACAAATGTTAGATAATTTGGCGGGAATGAATATTATTGTTTCTTAGATGGGTATTAGACTCTGATCGGATCACTATAGCCTCGGGGAGGATCAAGAAGACGGCCTTCACTTGCCCTTATGGTACATTCGCATTTGGTAGATGCGCTAGGAAGCTGTGCAATACACCAGGCACATTTTAGCGTTGTATGATGGCCATATTCTCACATATGGTTGAAAAGACAATTGAGGTGTTCGTGGACGACTTTTCAGTATTGGGGAACTCATTCGAAAATTGTTTGGAAAACTTGAGTTCGGCTCTTGTTAGATGTGAAGAAACCAATCTTGTGCTGAATTGGGAGAAGTGCCACTTTATGGTACAGGAAGGCATAGTACTTGGGTACTTGGGATTTCTGAGAGGAATAGAGACGACAAAGCTAAGATTGAGGCAATAGAGAAACTACCCCACCATCATCGAGTAAGGGCATAGAAGCTTTCTAGGACGAGGGGTTACATCAGTGATTCTGTCAAGTTTCTCCAGTTGTAAAACCCTTGTCGGTTGCTAGTTAGGGACACCATGAGGAGTGTGTCAGGCTTTTTCAGTCTAAAGATAAAATTGGTATCGGCCCCACACCATAGGTGACACCAGTTAGGACCTCCCATTTGAGCTAATGTGCGACGCCAGTGACTATGCCATTAGAGCAGTGTTGGGGCAGAAAAAGAGACCAGATATTCCAAGTGATTCACTATGCTAGCGTGTTTGAATGATGCCCCAGTAATTTATGCCACCATTGAAAGAGCTATTATTTGTCGTTTCGTAGCTGATAAATTTAAGGCCTACTTGAGTTGGCAACAAGGTAATAGTGCACATGACACTCAACCATTAAGTACTAATGGCTAAAAGGATGCTTGAGACTAATACGGTGGGTGCTCTATTGGTGACCTGAAATCCAGAGCAAGAGGGAATGAGAGCCTGAGTGTAGACCATACATCGCCAGGATTGGAAGGGCTACAGGACGAGGTGGGTTAATGATGATTTCTTAGATGAGCAGCTTTTAGTAATTGAGACACGAGGCAGTTCCATAGTTTGTAGATTATGTGATTATATTGTGAGTTATCAGCTGGAATTTTAGCTACTAGCGAGAAGAATAGGTTCTTTGCACATTTGAATCAACACTCTTGGGAAAATTTATTTTGTCTGAGCATTGTGCGAGATTAAAGTGAAAAGCGGTGTGTACTAGAAGATGAAATGGGTGCATTATCTAAATCATTGCCACGCCTTATCATGGGGGGACACTTGCAGAGACGGAGGGCGAATGACAAGGTGCTATTCGAGGTTTCTCTTGGCTATCTTGTTGAGGATGCACACTAGTTTGTAACTACTTGTGATAAGTGCCAAAGAATGGGTGGAATTTCAAACGGATGAACCTTTTGTCGCGCACAATTCTAGAGGTTGAGTTATTTGACATGGGATGGACTTCGTGGATTACATTCTCCATCGATCGATAACTTGTATATTCTCCCTTCTTTGTGGACCTAAATAAAGATGGGTGAAATGATGCAATGGCGCCTGAATGGTGCTAGTGTGGTAGTCAAGTTCCTTAAATGACCAATAATTTACACAATTCGGCACTCATGACATTGATCGCGGATGGTGGTATAATACGCAGCAAGGCGGTTGATAAGATCTTGCAAAAATATGGTCACGACGCATTGAACTTCACTTGCTTACCACCGGGAAAATGGATGTAGGGTGTATAAATCAGAATGAGTCCATTATAGAGAAAGCGTTGGTGATTCGAGAAAGATTGATTGAAAAGATTTGATAATGCTTTGAAATACGGATGTATTGACCTATTTAGGTATCAGCCATTAAATTAGTCTATGGAAGCTTTGTGTACTGATGATAGAACATATTAAGGTATAACCCGCTTCAGCTAAATTTGAACATGGATGTTAGTAAGGTATTCCGGAGAGCGGATCTGTTTGAGTGAGGTCGAGTGGAATTCATGATGAGAGACTGTGAGGAAGATGGATCAGGAGAAGAATGAAAGCAGCATAGTGACATCTTATAGGAAAGAGTTGTTTGGGTGTAATGAGTCTTGTTATTGATTCTAATTTGAAACTCTACCTAAAGGTTAAGTCAAATAGTCGAGGTCCCAGTTCACGATTAGTTCAGTGTTTCCTTATGGAGGGGTTGAGATAATACCATCGAGAAGGACGGTTCAAGTGATGCGAAGATTGAAACCATATTTTGAGAGAATTTCATGCAGAGAAAATAGGACACCATTTCGAAACACAGAGGCGGGACAATAAGGGTGTGAAGGTCACCAATAGTTTGATTATTTTTAGGTCTAAAGTCTTTGTCGCGTTGCGAGATGTCAGGCTAACGACGTTAAACATAGAGCTTCTTGGGAGGCAACCTAAGTATTGTGATATCTATCTCTTCGTTTACATTATTTTAGTCTTTTTAAATTGCTTTTGATACGATTTTCATTTTTAGACTTCTTACTTTTGTTTGTTTTTAATGTGGTATGGGTTTTTTAGAACCGAAGAGTCTGACCTGATCTCTAAGGAATGTCGTATTCATTCTGATGTAGGAGGCAGTCGTGTTTTAAAAAGAAGAAAAATTGGGACCATACTTTCTAGTATCTGCCAGCCATGGTTCTTGCATTGCATAGGAAAACAAAATTTTAAGTATCGACTTTCGGTGCACAGCAACATAGAGCTCTATACCGCTGCGAAGCCTTGAGCATAATTTTTGGTACACCGCGGCGTAGTTCTCGCACTTGCACGTAGTGATCTTCGCCACAGTGTGAGGCCTGCACGCTACGGATTTGGCCCCGCCCTTTCCTTTTTTTTTTTTTTTTTGTGGTGTTTTGCTTAGGTCTCTGAATGTACCACCATATTCCAGTGATCCTCGTCGAAAAGACAGCGATCAGGCTCCACCTCGCGGCGAGGCGGCACCAGCCTCGGAAGATCTGGTTGTAAGAGGCCAGAGAGCGGATTATCACGGTCGTTGTTTAATCGGCTCATTCTCTTGGAGCAACGGTTTCCCACCTCCAAGCATTCTTCCAGCTTCACTCATCCCGAATCGCTGGTGGAGAAGAGACGCTGCATGCGCCACTTGTCCCAGTGGCCCCCCGTGTTGAGGGTTCCTCCCGATCACGCCCAAGGTCGGCTTCTACGTCTTCTTAGAGTTAAATTAGATTGGTTTGGTGCTCGGGCCATCAACCAATCTTAGCTTGCTGGATGGCGACAATGCGAGTATAGAGCCATATGATACAGTTAGGCCCTTGATGCGAGCTCACTCCACGGCCGGGCGTGTGGAAGCGCCCGGCCATGGTAATTGATTTCACAGCACTGGATGTATACGCATGTAGCTGGTTGAGTATATTTCGTATTAAGGTCAGCCTGCCTTGCATGCAATATACGATTCGAGACAAGGCGATATCTCAGGCAGCCATGACCAAGGGGTTCTGTTGACATCGAATTGTTATTGACGAGTTGATTGATCGACTCGAGGGTACCTTTGGAATACTGATACACCTGCTCATTAGTTGTCTTGTTGGTTGAGGTCGATATTGGACTGCGAGGAAGCGGAGTCTGGCGTTTGCCTGCCGCGGCGGGGTGAGGCTCCCGGGCGACTGTTGAGATCTGAGGCCAGCTGAGGATAACATGGTGACCCCAGCTAGTCTTGAGCAACCTCGGGACCGGTGACTGCTGAGTCCCCTCCAGGTTGACTGGAGTCCACCGGACTAAGTTCATCAAACTCTCCCTGTGGTTTAGCAGCATATTAGGATTAGTCCTGGCACCATGTTGCCACGAGTGAGGCTTGGAACCTTCATTAAGTGGATGTACATTCGTGCCATCGAGACCATATCATGCAGCAGTCAGAAACAAACTCCTCTCTTTCCTTTGCAGCCATTGCCCACCACCAGCATTGATTCTCGACGTGTCTCTTTGCCTTTATTTTCTTTTTATCATTTGAGGACAACATTGACTTTAAGTTTAGGGGTGTGTGCTGTGTGAATTATCTGGGTTGGCTTAGTGTTTTATTTGTTTTTATTTTATTTTTTATCTTTGCATGTTTTAGGTGTCTTTTGGTCAATTTTACGTCGACAGTTGTTTTGTTTTTTTTTAGCATGTTTAAAGATTAGTATTGTTCGCATATGTACCAACATGTTGCATTTGGAAATATTATCTTTATGGTAGTTTCATTGTTGAGTGATAATTGTTCTCGGCCTTAGTTTGTCATGATTGTAAAAGGAGAGTCATAATGTCCTTGAGAAAGCACGTATTTCGATGAAATAGGAACTCAAGGTTGTTTGACAATGGAGGTACGTCAGTATAAAGTTGAGAATAACCGTAATGCAGGCGCCCCTTTAGATCTCGAAATCGATTCGATGGGCTATAGCGTACACACACGTGATCTTGGTGTCATGCGATCAGGACTCACCATCTGAGAGTTCTATGAATTATAACGCCACGAATCCCAGAAATACAGTAGTGTAACCGTAGGGAACATATGTGCACAAAGGAAGTATTATTGTAGTATTTTTTTGGGGTTGTTGTTCAGGATGAAATTGTGAAACGATAAATTAGTGAACCCGGAATGTTGTACTAGAAGAAGGGTAAAGTAGTAAATTGCCAAAAAGGATATGAAAACCATAATTTGAGAAGATGAGAGGCCATTATGAAAATAACAAAAGTGTTTTGAAATTTCTTGAGTGATTGAGGACCTACTTGAAATTAAGGTAAATATGAGACTATAAAAGGAGGGAAGACAAACAAAATATCACATTTGGTCTCATTTTGGCTAGGGCAAACCGTGGAGAGGGAAGAATAGAGCAAGGAAGAGAAGAAGAAGAAGAGGGAGAAGAGAAATAAGGTATGTTTTTGTATTGAATTATGTGTATTTTGGGTTTTTGGTATGATTTCTAGGGTTTTCCATGGAGATTAGTTCCTCCTTTTTCTAGAGTTTTGTGGAGAGATCATATTAACCCTAGAATTGTTGAAGTTATGTGGGTAAAACCCTAATTGGTGTAGAATAAACATGGAATCCATCATAATTCTATGGTTTTATATGGATTGTTGGACTTTAGTAAGAATTCATGGATTTTCACCTAGGGTTTGGTTGTATGAGTTCCCGACGCTAATCTGATGTTATGGTGTAGTTTTGAATAAATTCCATATTGGCTTTTGAGGTTTATGGAATGGAGAAGTTGTATGAAGAAATTGGTACAAAAAGAGAATAAAACGGCATTTGGGCAAAACCACGAGGTGTCTGGTGCAACGAAATTGAATGCAGGTGCAGCTGAGTGTCTAGGTACCACTTAACATAAACTACAGTGCAGGGTACCAAGATTAAATGTCTTAGAATTTTAACATCACGAGAATATGTTTGAAATGCAGGTACCAAACTATAGTAATTACCAGTACCACGGTGTCCAAAAAGCCAATTTTTGTAGTTTCGCATCTTCCAAGCCCAAATTCATGCAGATTAGTATGGAACCTTAATAAATGATTAAGATAGGTTCAAAGAAGAATGAAACTCAATGAAAATGCACCATACCTGCGCCTCGATATTCCTCCCGAGTGTGGTTTTTGTAGCTATCTGTGAATAATTAATGTTTTAAGTCGTATTTCGTTTGAGTGTGTAGGCTAAAAGCAAAGGCGGGAAAGTTGTGGAGTCGTGCTTTCGAGAGTATTTGGTAAACAAAATGCTGGAGTGTTCTAAATGGATTTTTCCAAATACTAGTGTATTGTATAAAGCCCATTTTACGTTGGTATTTAATGGTTTATTTGTAAACCTGTATTTTAAATGACAAATCAATGAGTTAGCAAGCAAACAATGGTTTTGATTTAAACCATATGTGAAAAACAAACAAGTAATGGTTTTGAATCTGTTCAACCATACTTTTAAAAAGCAAGCAAACAATGGTTTGAGTTGTAAAATACATATTTGAAGCCGAGAGCAAGCAAGCAAGCAAAAAGTATTTTTTATAAAAGCGGGCTGAATAGAAAATCCCTGTTTTAAGTAAGCATCTGGAGTCGGAGAGGTATTAGTCGTGCGGTGATGTTAGGACATCATTTTCATGCGTTTTAGATTTTCTTTGGTCGGCATACTTGGATTCATGCCTCATGGCATTTTAAAGGAGACCATGGCGTATGGTGATGTAGACCCGAGGTCATTCCATATATTCACCAGGAGAAGGGAATTGGCCAGGCTCTTCCACAGGTGATGTGGACGAAGTCCTTTTCCGCAGGCCTGATTGGAAGCCGGACTCTCGTGTTTACTAGGGTACAACAAGAAAGAAAGGCCTCCAGTGGTTGATCTTGGTTATAAACAATTTTCATACAGTTTTGAAAATCAACCAGCTGTCATGGTTGAGCCAAGCTCAGTGTTTTAATTTTAAAGCAAATGGTTGAGCCCGGGCTTTGTGTTTATAAAAGTTTTAGAAACTTTAAAAGCGCGGTTGAGCCAGGCTCCGTGTTTTATTTTAAAAATGGTTTGACAGGCTCCTTGTTTATAAAAGTTTTAGAAGACTTTGAAATGACGGTTGAGCCAGAGGCTCACGTGTTTATAAGCTGAAAACTTCTGCGATTTAGGCAGGGCTCTGTATTTATGAAAAGTTTTATAGCTTTTAAAGCGAAAGCAGTAAAGCCAAGCAGCGAGATTTATGAAAAGTTTTATAAAATTTTATGTAAGAGATTTATGAAAAGTTTATAAACTTTTAAAACAAAACAACAAAGCAAGCCGGTAATTATGAAAAGTTTTAGAAACTTTTAAAGCAAGCTCAAAGCGAAAACAAGGTTTTACGGAAAATGTCTTTTAATGAGAGTTTCTGAGTTTTGAGATATTTTAGAAAAGCGAAGCTGTTTTATAAAGCATACACTCAGCAGGCTCGTTTGGCATTTCATTATTTCTTGTTTTAAAAACTGTGCCGGTCTGAGCCGCGCGACATTTGGAGCGCGTAGGATTCTCGACTTTTTGTATCAATGTTGTATTAACAATCTTTTGTAAGGAAATACTTTGAATTTGTATAGTGGAGTATATGTATGTACATAGTATGGTTTTGTGAAAATGTGTTGAGCACAGACTCTTTTGAAAGAAACGTTCTTTACAGTTGCCATATTTGGAAAAGTGTAAATTGTGTTTTGCAGGTTGGAAGATATGTCCTTATTGCGGCTTATATGTTGAGATTTTACCAGTCTCTGAGATTGGAAAAAAATTTATGGAGTTTTTGGCAAGCGATACGACTTTGCTTCATAGGGAAATTCTGATGGTTAGGATTACGGTACAGAGTTTACTGTGAGATTAAGCTTAGAGCACTGTCGTTAGTAGGGGATGGGGGTGTGTCTGAACTAACAGGAAGTTAAACACCCACAAGTGATGGGACACCTTAGACAAAGAGGATCGCCTTTGAGCCCGAATATATTAAAACAAAAATTAAAGGACATGGTATGGTTTTTTGGAATAGAGTAGATCATCCGATGGAATCGGGGCATAGTCGAGGTGCTTTAAGCCTAATTCCTTGAGCCAAGCGGTAAGAGCCATTGAGCTTCTTTGCTCGCTACATGGAATGAAGGATGATGATTTCCACGGTCAAGGGCCTGAGGTTTGGTTAGTGTTCGAGGTGAAGTTTTAGGGAACAAAATGTCAGGATTATATGTAACATTTGGTGGAAGTCACAATGGATCATTGCGGGAACCCTCACCTAAAATCATCACTGACCAGATTCGGTCAGGCAAATTTTGAATGAACCGGTTTCGGGGTGCGGCTCATATCACGGGACTTCTTACACCATTTTTTTTTTTCTTTTTTACAAACAATATTTTCATACTTATGATGTTTATTTTACTAATAGACTACCAGTGGTATCCATTAAAGTTTATACACATATACTAAGTCCCATTTACTTATACAAATTCATATCTAAAACAAACATCAGAGATCGCGGAACGATCTTTGGTGAGCACCTATCTGAGATGGCCCATTGCACAGTGTGGAATGTCCTGTCCTCCTTCTCCTCTCTTGATTACCTACGGATTGAACACTGGTGCTAAACTGCAGCAGGTGAGACATATAGACAATTAACGACCAATAACAATAATCGCCATCACTATCTTTTTTACTTTTACTTATGCATATATGAGAAATCACATTCTTATGTGACTTCTTTCATCCTCATTTATACATGTAGATTTTGCCCTTCGATTCCCATATCATTATCTTTATTATTACTTCCATGTATCATGTTGATGAGTGCTTAAAACACTCAGATTACACTCGCGTCAGTCTCGCATTTTCATGTTGTTTTGTATTATTATCTGGTTTTGGTGTTAGATCTCTTATTAAGGTATTTATTTTGGAAATCTACAGGCTTGATAGAGCCAAGAAGAACATCTTTTGGAAGCTTTTGGAGCAATAAGGAGTAGCGGAAGCCGCGCCACGTCGCAGCGTCTCACGTCGCTGGCGTCGCAAATCTTTGGCGTGAGGTCATGTGGGATTAATGTTTTGGCGTCGCGGCGTCCCACGTCGCGGCGTCCCCACGCGTCGACCGTCATCCGTCAGCGGCGATCGGCAAATTACGGATCCATCATTAAATGCGAGGGGCTCAGGGTGCGAGGATCGAAGGGCGTGCGACGGAGAGCCAGGTGGAGAACGCAACCACCTGGACTTCAAGGATCTCCTTGAATCTTTGTATTGGATTTTCCTTATTATTTTGATTATTTACGAGATCACATGAGGATGTTCTTCATATTACTTATATTATTTCTTCCTTCATGATGTTCTAGCTTCTTTCTAGGGTTACATGAGCCATCACGAACGATGGATTAGAATTTAACACTCTATGTTAATCAATTGTTGTTAATTTATCACATCTGCTCTATTCACATATTAATTATATGATAATATCGCGATATTAACATACTTACAACGAATCAAGAGATTCGAGGTAGAAGTATTCGAGGGATCTGGTAAGTAACTGTGGGTCAGATAATAGAATGTCGAACTGAAGGTGGTTTTAGGGTTAGACATTTAAGCATTTCGAATCTGAAATTCGAGATAGAGATATACTCGATTATTCACGAAATAGGCGAATATATCGAGGAAGGGGATATCACAAATGGCGAATCCCACTGTATTGATATGTTATAAACAATCCGAATAACAACATCTTTAGAATAATCCATCGAATGTGACGGGGAAATTTAACCTAGGCTCCTGTTTATCGATCCACCAAAACCAATAGTTTTGAATTCTGATGATGCTTAAATTCCGTCACTAGAATCATTCATTCGGATATTGTCACGAAGCGGAACATCGTAGTCGATTCATCTTTCCACGTGGATCGATGCACAAATGCCCAGTACCTTTATATTACTTGAAACGTAGTGCACTTGCAGCGTATAGGCGTATATTTATACACACCACGTTTTGACTGTCCAGTTTTGTGGCAGATTAGTGACCAGTGATATAGAGTAAGTAAGCATATAGATAATATTCTGAATTTTTTTTTTTTTTTTATTTATTTTTAAATCTTTGGTAATTGGGTTTTGTTAGTTTGTGTGTTATTTCGGTCACGGGGTTTCGGTGAGTACATGCGGCAGTGGCAGGTTAACCAGCTTGTGATCGGAGCGAAGAACCTACATGGGTGCGGCGAGACGGAGACGAGCGATTAGGCATGATAGTCATGGAAACGAAGAACAAGATTTTGGCGTGGAACAAAGTAGGACCTGAGAGAAGCCCGAGCCCCAAATCAAAGCGCTAGGCCATTAAATACGGCCAGACGATCGTCGTGTATTAGATGAGTTCGTTCTACTCAGTTGTTAGGGCTGACAATGAATGGTAGCGATTCGAAAATGACAATTTTGAATTGAAACGTTATGATCTGAAATGCTTGAGAACATATTGTTGCCATGGACTACCAGCGAGAGTCAGACATGCATTTGATAGCGCCGAGTTTGCGATACCATCAAATCTGATACGGGTGCCCGAAGAAGCCACAGGTGCGGTTATTCCCACTTTCCTGGGGATAGGCGAGCATTGCTTCTAACAGTGACTGCTGGAACTCGTTCTACATAGGGCAGTGATACAAAAATTCCGACGGAGTGCTCCCGCAGTCAAAATTACCTGACCCCAGTGCGAAATCAATCACGTTTGAATGACTTGAAGGAGAACACGGCGGAAGCGTGGGTGATTCGTAGTTGTGTGATGTCCTCACGGCGACTAACCCGGATGGATGCGAGTCCACCTTCTGGTAATTGCATCTGACCCGAGCGATGATGAGATGCCTCGGTTGGAGGATCATTGATGAAAACCACGAACCGGGCGTATGAGATATTGGGAAGATGCTGACAACACTATCAGTGGCACAGAGGCTACAGTTCTCACTGATGGGTGGCCGAGATAATGATGTCCTCAATAATGCAGTAAAATCATGTACTTGCATTGCAGTTGAATAACGTGAGGAAACGGCTAATGCCATACGGACATTTGGAGCGTGTGAATTTTGTAGAAGTGGAAGCTATAAAGTAGGTGCAGTTGTCGGTCGAGGAAACCTACGTTGGGCGACCCGATTATGTGTCGGTCGATCGAATGTCTATTGCAAGGGCCGTGTAAGCAGTACAGTGGTGGGGCGAGGTAGGCGTAACAATCGATCTGTCCAGGCTGACCAAGGTATGGATGGCGGAATAATGAGGAACAATTTGCCCGTGGCAGGGATAATAGACCACCTCTGAGAAAAAGATGGACTTAGAGCAAGCCCTTGCACGAGGCCAGTGACCTCATTACGCCTTCATGGAATGAAACGAAGCGACATGCGTGGCCTTTCAGGTTAAACGATCAAGCGGCCTGACTAAGGAGTTTGGAGGCACAAATGGCGAATGGCAAGCTTACGGAAGGCGACGGGGTTCACTGAGCAATTGATGACCACAGAGGAGAAGGGAAAGAATCTTGCCAAAAATTTATCCTGCAGGAGTGGAAGAGTTGGAAATCCCAGAAGCCTTGCAGCGGTAAGAAGAGATTGGCCCAAAGAGCGAGAACAAAGCATCCCAGGCCGGATCTGAAACCCGAAGCAACCCCAGGGAATACGATAAGCGTCGAATAATAAAGTCGGGAAGGAATAGCGAAGCGGAATGAACGAGAAGAACTGTCATACGATCCAGTACCTCGGAGGTTGAAGAAAGGTAAGTGGAAGCCGGTTCCATAAGTTTCTTGGCGATCTTGGCTTACATATTAATATACCATTTTTGGAAGCATTAGAAAATATGCGGGTTATGTGAAATTCATGAAAAAAGATCTTGGCAGTAAGAAGGAAATTGGAAAAGTATGGGACCATTGCCTTAAGCGAAGAATACGGTGCCATCCTGAAGCTTCCCCATTGCAAGATCCAGGAATTAAATTTATATACCATTCTCTATAGAGGCAAAGTATCAGGAAGCATTATGTGACTTGGGGCGAGCATGACTTGATGCCACTCCGATGTTTAAAGGCTTAAGTTGGGAGAACCCAATCGACCTGTCAGGTTCTGACTAGAGATAGGTCTTATCGACATCCTCGCGGGTATAATCGAAAATGTCACAGTAAAAGTTGATGAAATTAAATTCTTTGTGAACCGTCATTCTAGACATGGAGGAAAGGCGACTTCGATTCAGAATTATACTCGGTAGACCGCTTCCCTATACCGGAGAAAAGCTCGAATCAATGTGCAGAAAATGACTGAAACTAAGTCGAGGAGAAGAGATACGTTTTCCATGTATTCCAGCTACGTGAAGCATCAGGCAGCGATCCAATGAAGATATCTTCCGGAACCTCGAATTATCTGAAATTTATGAGCGATGAAAAATTTCGAGGATAAAGCTAGCTTCTTACGTGAAGACAACGAGAAGAGAGCGGGCATGTACGGAAAATTATTTCATCCATGAACGCTGGGGTGTACACCTTTAAGAGGCAGCGTAAAATTTCCCCACTTTCTTCTACGAATATCGCACAACTAGTTCGGTGGTAGTGCGACATTAAACATGCGCTTCTTGGGAGCGACCAGTTTTCTTACTTTTTGAAGTTCGAGTTACATTAGATTATTTTCATCGATTTTGATTTCTAGTTGTGTTCATGATACGTGTTGTTGTGTGTTGATCTAATTTGGTCCGAATCTTTGAAGTGCATAACTTGCGAGTGTTCATCGTCATTGACCGATTTATAGATAGAGAAATTCTGGCGAGGTTTATTGCTCGACTAATCTTGGGTGCCTGCATCGCGTGCGACGTAGGATTCTCCGCGTCAGCGGCGTTAAATCACCTCTGCGCCCGCGTGGCGGCGTGGATCATCCGCGTCGCTGGCGTCGATTTTCGAAGCCTGCGTCGCGTCAGCGGCGTGAGATTCCGCGTGTGACGTCGTATTAACGACCCTGCATCGCGTCGCGGCGTGACGAATCATCGCGTCAGCGACGTCGCGATCGCTCTGTCGCGTCGAAGCGTGGTCCCTCCGCGTCGCGGCGTCGATTGGTAATGCCCTGCGCCGCGTCGCGGCGTGGGATTTCCGCGTCGCTGACGTGAAGCGAATATGCTTTCTCTGTCACGTCGCGGTAACCATGCGTGTGACGTGGGGCCCAGTTTAAACACGGAATCGGCCGTTTTTGGCCTTCATTCGCCTGAAACCTCCCCAGGAAACCCTAGCTCCTACCTTTCGTAGGCGTACGGGGACATTCGAAGCTACGTGTTCTCCATAGGTTGGGACCTCGTCTTCCTCGAACCCAGCACAAGTCACCCGTTGTAGCTAGTTTTGGATCATAGTGGCCTTTCCATGCTTGTGTATAGGTCTAGTTTAAGTACATTAAACCAGGGTTTATTTTGGTGTTTCATTAGTCTGAGTCCTTGTAGATTCATTTCGGGTTAACTAGGTTCTTTAGAAAGTTACTTTGATCCATATTGGGTCGTGTTAAGTCTTAAGTAGCTTTTTGAGTCCCCACTTAGTGTGTGCATTACGAGTGTTTGTTTTGTACAGATTAGGATGTACGCAGCGGCCGAGAAGCTGCTGCCGACGGGTGAGGCCAGAAATGAGGCCAGGCTCATGCCAACGCTCGCGTTTTACATGCCAGGATCTGTGGATCGGTTAGCATAATTTGCAGCCAGATCCTTTATTAGGAAGAAGAGTTTCCACCGCCCGAAGCCCGATTTTTTGTGGCTTGATCGAGGCCCGGGGTTGGCGTGCTTTGTCTTGACCTCGCCCGGTTTGCCATTAGCGTAGTTCGAGATTCTCGCCAGCAACCTCGCCTCGGCGTCCTCAAGGTCGAGGTGCGAGGTGTATTGGTCGACCGGTGTGGTCGATGTGCGCTCTATGGCCTGGAAGGCATATCCCGGGCCCCGCTTTCGTCACGACTCGCGAGCACCACGGCCTCATGAGGTCATCAGGAGTGTTGACGAAGGTCGGGTGGTGAGCGGATAAATCTTGCCAGTCCTTGCCGGTGAATTTCAAGGCGAACAATTTTGGCTACATTCCCTAAGGTGTGGCATCGCTATCGCCAGCGTCTTATCGCAGAAGCGACGAATGTGTGTGGTGAAGCGCCGGCGCTCCACCTTTCAACTTCTATTTATCTTACGAGGATGCTACCATTTAGCGTTAGGCGGGTTATCGAGGATGCCATCCTCCATGCTTAGGGATGCGAAAATAAAGCACAGGAAGGCACCTTTTACGATCTTAGAGCATGCGAAAACCCAATGGCGTTATAATGACAAATGAGACACAGACACGTCCTATCGAGCCGTATCGGTCGGCCAGGACCACTGGTGTCCGCGACTTTGAGTGTATGACTGGAACCACGAGCCATGGACGAGGATGAGCTTCACGGCTATAGGAGCTCGCTATGGATTCTTGGGGTGACACCGGAGGACATTGCTTGACCCTCATCTCGACCTCCTGTGCCCAGTGACCTCGGGAGGCGTCTCCCAGCCACTATGGGCCACGGGACCAGAGTGCTCTCCCTCACTTCGGGGTTTGGCGCCTTAGGGTTGAGACCCGGAGAGCAGCGTCCTCATTACACGGGACATGGAGGTGTTGCGCGTGCTGATGTGGACCGTTGGCCCGTCGGGCCATCGCCTACGGCGACGGCCGGACTGCCGGGCCGGCTCGCGCGGCTGGCTGCACAGGCCCACGCCCACCCAGCCCCCGCAGCGGTGATCTCGGGGGGAGTCACTTACCCTCACTCTGTTTGATTTTGGTGGGACCTTTGGATCTTTGTTGGGGAGAGGTATTTTGTTATCATTTATTTTCTAATTTATTTTGTTTCCATTGTTTTGGTGTTAGTAGTTTATAGCATTTTTAGTTGTTCGTATAGGAGTTGTGTTTTATTTTAGTACTGCATGCATCTGTAAGTAGTGTTTAGGTATTGTCTGAGTTTTGGTCTTGTTTGAGTTTTTTGTGCATTGCATTTTTTTTGCTTATGATTGATGAATCATTTGTTAGTTGTGCCATCTCATTTTGCATATAGTGATAGTTGCATACATGTATCTGTTAAAATTGAGGATCATTTGGATTGATTACTGCTATGAAGTGTTACGAGACATATATTCTGTGATACTCAGTAATTAGGTTGAATAAGTGAAAGGGCCCGGTGAACTAATTCCGGGTAATGAACTACCAATTCTCGAACCTATCCTTACACACACATTAGTGACTGCCAGTATGCATAGAGAAGCCCAGAACAACCACTGAGTTCAGTGACTGAGGAGATTCGAGACCATTCAGAGTGATAGGACACCTAATGAAGTTCCTTAGTGCAGGCCCAACCAAAAGAAATACAAAACAATAGAAAGAAAGAGAAAAGAAAAAGAAAAGAAAAATAGTAAAATAGGTATAAGTATAGGAATAAAGCGGGATCATCGATCGGAATCCAGGAACACGATCTGAGGGCTATCAAAACCTAATGCCACTGAGCGGTAGTAGGGAGTCGTGGCCTTCTTGCCCGTTACATGGGACGAGAAGATGGATGGATCACGCGAACCTAGGGCCATTGAGTTTGGTTGAGTGTTCGGGGTGAAGTTTGAAGGAATTGAATGCACAGTGCCCTTAACCCAGCAGTGGGGAGTCACCCGATGGAACCATTCTGGGGACATAACTAAAGCGCAGCACTAGGTTCTTTTCCTTTTGCTTTTGTTACATAAAAATTTCTAGTTTGTTGTCATGAATAAACAGGTGCGTTCGTATCCTTGTTTAGTTAAACACTTCTTCTAATAGGTAAGTTGAACTTAAGTTTGGGGGTATCGAATTTAGGCATATTAAAGGCCATCCGCGTACGAGCACGCCAGGGGGTTTAGAGATGGCCGGTAGAATGCTCGCCAGGAGTTGATGCTAGTCGATTTCACCTACTTGATCGAGAGTTACAGTCAGTATGGCATGCCTTCGAACATCGAAATGAAACATTGAGTATGCGAATTAGTCAGTGTTCATTATTTTTCGACATGAGCCTTGTTGTCTTAGTGTTAGTTGCATGGTGTCGGTGTGTGTGTCCTTGTCTAGAGTCGGTTCTTGCTTGGGACAAACAAGAAATTAAGTTTAAGAAGGGGGGTGTGATGAGTGCCCAAAACTTTCAGTTACACTTTTCAGCGTCGATCACATTTTCATGTTGTTTGGCATTATTTATATAGTTTTGGGTGTTAGATCTCTTATTTAAGTGTTTATTTTGAAATACGGGCTTGATGAGGCAAGAAGAACATCTTTTGGAAGCTTTTTGGAGCAATAAGGGTAGAGCGAGATAACGCCCTCGGCGTCTCACGTCGTGACGTCTGAGAATCACGACGTGGAGGTGACTATTACAGTCAACCATTTACGTCGCGGCGTCCGTCCTTGGCGATCCCACGTCAGCGACTTCATCACGTCATGACGTCGACTCGAATTACGGATCCCATCATTCGTCATTTCGGGAATGAGGGATCGAAGGGCGTGCGCGACGGAGGCGGAGTGGAGAACCTGCAACACAGACTTCAAGGATCTCCTTGAATCTTTGTAGTAGTTTTCCTTATTATTTTGATTATTTTACAGATCCACATAGGATGTTCTTCATTACTTATATTATTTCTTTCACTTCATGATGTTCTAAACTTCTTTCTAGGTTACATCAAATTTTGTCACGAGGGCGATGGATTAGAATTTAACCTTTCATGTTAATCGATTATTTGGTAATTTATCACATACGCTCTGTTCACGCATGTTAATTATATGATAATATCTGGCCAATATTAACATACTTGCCGAAGATCAGAGATTCGAGATGGGGGTATTCGAGGGGATCTGGGTAGAGTAGCCTTTAATGGGTCGGAATTAATAGAGATCAGAACCTGAAGGTGGTTTTTGGGGTTGAACATTAAGCATTTACGAATCTGGGTCGAGATAGAAAGATTATCTTTCGATTCTATTCCACCAGGGAAATAGCGAATATACCTGAGGGGATATCTGATAAATGAGATCACCTGACCATTGATATGTTATAAATGATCTGAGATAACAACATCTCTTTTAGGAGAATAATCCATCGAATGTGACGAGGGGAGATTTAACCACAGGCTCCTGTTATCAATCCACCAAAACCAATAGTTTGAATTCTGATCGATATTTAAATTCCATCTTAGAATCATTCATTCGGATATTGTCGAAAGCGGAGACATGCATTAGTCGATTCATCTTTCCACGTGGATCGATACTCGTACGCACTAGTACTATATTACTTGAAACGTGGCGTGCGCCTGGCATTATGGCGTATATTTTATACACCACGTTTTCAGCCTGTCACATGTCTTTTACAAGTTTTCAATTCATATCTTCTACATGTATGTCATATTAGATCATATTCGAAACAAACTTATACTTATACAATGGTAAATCGAAACATATCAAGTCATATTAAATACACATGTTGGGTCGATCAAACTAATACCAATTCATATTAGACTCTTATACATCCTGGCCAGAAGCCATTAATCCAACTCCTTTAGAAATTACATTTCATGATTTGGGATGCTAGTTAAATCCTTTAGTTTTTCGTTTTATTAAATTTTCATTTTTAAAGTGTGCGACGAATCCCCGACTTGACGGGTGGCGGATCAATGAGCGTTCTCGGCGTTTTCAATCAAAACATTTACGTCTTATTAAATTTTTATTTTTAAAAGTGTCGCGACGAATACTAACGACCGGTTGTGGATCAGTGGGCAGTTTACTCAGGTATTTTCAATTATCTTTCCAAAACATATTGTTTATGTATTCTCTTCGGACCTTTTAATTAAGCGCCCACTTCTTTTGACGATCCACGTCATTTACAAATTCAAAGACCTATAACCTTCACACTTAATAACATGCATTTACAAAATAATGCCATTTTATCCACATAAACTTCATCTTTGCAAATTTAGCATGCTTTCATTTACACATCATTTATAATATCCTGACATGCATTTTCAATGCGATAATCCAGTCAATTCAATTTATAAGATTTAAGTGTACATAAAAATCCCATTACACTACGTGAACATTTGGTTATTTCAGCATTTCTTCAATTCATTCTGTGATTAAGTTTAATGAATCGCTACTTTATCATCGATTAAGGTAATATGCACACATTTTACAATTGGTCTCCCATGTGGATCTTTATTTGGTGCACCCAGAGCATGTGGTATTACTGTCGATTCTCCCATCATGACGGATGCCGTTTGGTGCATCCAGACACGTGGTATCAATTATTCGGTTCTCCGTCATGACGGATCGCAGTTTGGGTACGCATCCCGAAACACGTGGTATCACTTGTCGGTTCTCCCATCGCCAGTGGATGTCGTTTGGTGCATCGGAGCATATAGTATCGCTTATTTGGTTCTCTGTCTGTGGCGGATCTTTAGTTTGGTACGCATCCCGACACGTGGTATCATGACCGGTTCTCCCGTCGCAGCGGATACCGTTTGGTGCATCCGAGCCGTGGTATCGCCAATGGTTTCTCCCATCATGCGGATGTCGTTGGTTGCATCCATTGCCTGTGGTATCAATTAAATGTCATACGCCATCAAGGCGGATCCGGTTGGTGAATCGCGAGTGGAACATTTCTTCAATGCCATACGCCATCATAGCGGATCTTGGAATTGGTGCATCCGCCCGAGTGGGACATTGGAAAATTTCGAGTGCCGCCATTGAGGATGGAATTGGTGCACATCCGTCGGGCGGTTCATTCGATATATCAGTTAATTACATTTATAGCCAGTTAGTTTAATGAATCCCATCTTTATCATCATTCGTATTCATTCGGTTTTCAAATATCCCATTTCCAATTTCATAATCACTTTCGTATTATCTTTTCAGATATACTCAATCTATATTACATTATTTCATAAACTCATTCACCATTCATGTATACTCATTCATGTATACTCATTCATAAATTCATTTACGTATACTTATTCACGTATACTCATTCATACACTCATCCACATTTTCATTCATGTATACTCATTCATAAATTCATTTACGTATACTTATTCACGTATACTCATTCATAAATACTCATTCATACATATTCATTCCGCGTATACTCATTCACCAAATACTCATTCATAAATTCATTTCATTATACTTATTCACGTATACTCATTCCTTACACTCATCCACATTTTCATTCATGTATACTCATTCATAAATTCATTTACATTATACTTATTCCGTATATATTCATACATATCCACATTTCATTCATGTATACTCATTCATGTATACTCATTCGCTAAATTCATTTTACCTATACTTATTCCACGTATACTCATTCATACACTCATCCACATTTTCATTCATATATACTCATTCATGTATACTCATTCATAAATTCATTTACGTATACTTATTCACGTATACTCATTCATACACTCATTCACATATTCATTCATATACTCATTCATGTATGCTTCTATCATTTGTTATCATTTTACGGTTATATGTATTAATAATCGCCATATCTTAACCACGTTATGTGTTCGCGACATATTTCCTCTCATGTTCACAATCATGTTTCAGTCGTTTTCATTTTCATTTTCCCTCTTAATCATTTTAGTGTTTCATGAACACATCTTTCTGATCTTCATTTTCTACATTTTCCTTGTTTCATGCCTATTACATGGCACTTCATATTCTTGTGAAATTATGATGTATAATGGAGATCACACCTCATTCATATTTTCTTATTCCTCCTATGAATTTACTTTACTTAGGAAGTGGAATCAATCCAATCGGATCATCAGCTAAAGTGCATAGCATTTTCATGCCAAGAACTAGTCGGGTTACCGGATTACACTAGAATGATTCGTATTACTAATTTTCCAGGATCTTAACTTCATGTTTGACTCTAGGTCATTGTACTATTTAAAGATAAGGTCACTGAGAGGTTTCTATTCCAACTGGAATCACCCAATTCGAACAGAAACTCAAGTTACGTCGAAACAACTTCCGGGTTGCTATGTTCAGCGGAACCAGTTAAACATGGCCACTTTGGTGAATTTTTAGGCCACTTAGGATAATAATTTGGCAATACCTATTCTTTAAGTTTGTTCTCCTTGATCTATTTTACGTAGCCACTTAGATAACTCAAGTTGGATGAGAAATGAGCAAGTGCCAAGCCAAAATCAGCCAGAGTGAAATTGAAATGACGCGAGTTTCAGAGTACCCCTAAAGTGTACCGGTACACTTTAACCAAAAAATGACCGGAAACAAAGTGTGTCGGTACACTTTCAAAGTGTCTGGTACAAGTCACCCCGAAAATGCCCAAAATGTGTGTTATCTCATTTTCCATATGTTTCAACCACTAATCAGCTCGCCTCCATATACACCTCGAAAACCATTTCAAATTCATCTTATGATCTCTTTTCTATTCAATTCTTCTTTCAATCTTCTCTTTTATTTCATAAATCCTTCATGACTTACTCTCGAAACCGCTCTAATATTAGGGTTATGATCCATACATAACCCTAACATGTAGATAGTTAGGGTTTATTCTAAACTCTAACTCAATTGCTTGCCGTCAGGCCCCATAGATCCAACCTCAGGGAGGTTTCATATGTTTCTTCTTCTATTAAGTTTGCAAACACTCCCATAATTTTTGAAGGTTAGATGGAAACCTAGCAGAACCAAGAATTTAGAGGTGATAATAATCACTATAGTACAGTGATCATTATAAATCTCATCCGATCAGTAGTCATATTCATATGAAAGTCAAATGTCCATACCAGAATCAGATTCATTGGGTGTTTATACACTGGATCAGCACTCATCTCTTGTTACTCTCACCTCTCTGTCTTCTCCTCCTCCTTTACGATTTTTTTCTCCCTTCCAAATGAGACTGACTTTGGTCTTTTAAAACCATGTTTCTTCAAGGCAGTGCTGGCTCAAATAAAACCATTTTGGGTTAACTTTCTTTATTTGCTTTTTAAGCCCTGCTCTTCTATTTATAATTAAAATTTTCCTTTATTTCATTTTGGCCTCAAATCTTCTTAATCCATGTCTTTTGGCTTACTTGGACAAATTACAATTTTGTCCTTAAGTTTTCATAACTTTTCAGGGTCTCTCGTTTAGTGATTCGCATTTAACTCACGAAACAATCAAATTATACTTACAAAATACCCTAAACAAGTCCGATAACTACTAGGGTATATTTCGGGGTGTTACATAAAACCTCTTGGTACTAGTACTCTTCCAAGTTTGTCTTAGAGTTAACCCCTTAGGGTAGTTCAGTGAATAAATTGAGTGCGTTCTCAATATTTTTAGTTAAGTTATTTCAAATAGGCAAGATTAGAATTCAAGTTTGGGGAGTCTCTTGAAGTCGAGCGTTGGAGACCACACTCCCGATCGCACTGAACTCCTTGGGAAAATTATTGTATTAAAAGGGGTTGACAAAGTGAAGCCCGATGCACATTCTTGAAAGTTGAATAACCTAGATAGTCTCTGGATCTATTGAACTTGGTCATGTTGACTCCTTCTTGCTAGTATCATGTGTACTAGACCCATATCGTTAGTGTTAGTTACGCTTTATTCTTGCGCGCCCTGGTTAGAGTTTGTTCTTACTTGGGGACAAGCAAGAAGCTAAGTTTGGGGGTGTTGATCGGATTGAATCATGCATGCATTTCAGTAAAATTTCTATGTGTTTTTATAGCCCAATTGCATGATTCACATTCATATTCACTAATATTGCTCTAATCCCCCACACTAATGTTTTTTAGGACATGTCGATATTGGAATAAAAAAGGAAGCTAAATAATAGAAGAAAGAACAAGCCTGAAACGGCAAGAAGTGCAACAATGGAGCCTCGAGTACATAGCAGTGAGGCACTCCTGTCCCATTGGCGCCCTTTGACATCATGGAGGCCCGCACATCTTTGCGATGGAACTGTTCAATAATTCAAGGCTGGTGCGTCAGCGGCGCCAGCCCCGCCGTAGTGGCATGGCGAGAATCTCCGCTTTCGAGCGAGGCATTAAAATTTTAATTTTTTGGGCATTGATGGGCGAATCCAGAGGTATAAAGAGCAATTTGAGGGCATATGGGGGGGATTGGAGGCGGATTGAAGACAGGAGACGGATAGAGAGGCTTGGTGAGCGGATTGAGAGATTGCAAAGGCGGCCTTACGTATTCTTTTCTGATTCATTTAATGAAAATCTTTGATGCATGTGAAATCACTTTGAACTAATTTTTCTCTCTAAGGTTTTGTCAACCCTAACTGCACCATTATGGATTACTACTTTAATTGTGGTTTATTTAATATCGATATGAATATCTGTAACGCCACGTCCCGAGAGGGTATACGGTACGTGTAACCATAGGGACGCATATGTGCACCAAGTGTCATTGTAGTATTTTTGGGAGTTGTTACTAAGGATGAAATTGTGAAATAATAAATATATTTAACCCGGAATTTGTACTAGTACAAGGGTAAAGTTGTAGATTTCCAAAAAGGATATGAAAACCATAATTTGAGAAGATGAGAGGCCATTATGAAAATAATAAAGTTGTTGTGCAAATGTTGAAAGATGGAGGACCTACTTGTAATTAAGGCAAAGATAAGATTATAAAGGGCATGAGACAAACAAAGCCCTCATTTTTGGTCTCTCGAACTAGGGCTTCACGTTTTAGTGGAGAAAGGGGAAGAGGAAGGAGAGGAAGAAGAAGAAGGGAGAAGAGCAAAGGTATGTTTTTGAATTGGAAACATGTATTTTGGAGTTTTTAGTTTGATTTCTAGGGTTTTCCATGGAGAATTAGTTCCTCTCTTTTCCTAGGTTTGTGTTGAGAGATCACTAACCCTAGATTTTTTGAATTCATGTGGGTAAAACCTTAATTGGTATGAGATAAACAAGGAATTCTTCCTATTTCTATGGTTTTGTATGGATTGGTGGACCTTGGTATGAATTCTTGGGATTTTTACCTAGGGTTTGGTTATAGATGTTCTAAACCACCAATACAAGTGTGGTGGAGTTGTTTTGGGTAAATTCCATGTTGGTTTTGAGGAATGGTTGTAAAAAGGAGAATGTTGGGTTTTTTAAAGGAAATGCTGTCAAAATTTTGGTAAAACCCCTATTCTTGTTTTGGTTATAGATAAAGTTATAATCATCCAAATGAATTGATTCAAATTCGTAAAGAACCATAAGAGATAGGATAAATATATAGAAGGACCAAGAGCAAATTGTATTTTTAAGGCTCCCAAATACGGACTGAAAGGTGAGCTCGTGTGTTCATTCAGTTATCTTCTGTTTGGGTATTGTTGTTGTAGTGTTTTGGTCTTCGTGGAGTTCCTCATCCAAATTGAGTGATTCAAAATTATGGGTAAAATATACTTCTAGTGGAATAAGTTAGCTGAAGGAAGTTCATGAAAATTTTAACCCCAAAGTGCCCAGAAATTTTTCAAAGTGGAGCTATGTGCAGATTCTGTTATGCCAATTTGAATAATCTAGATGTAAAATATAATAGCAGGTTTGGTGAGTCAAATTGGATGATTCCAATTGGAGAAGAAACCTTAGAACCATAGCTTCAAATGAGTAAAGAAACCATTTCCAATTTATGGAGTTAAGACCCCAGAAATCAAGGATAACAGTAGGTGATTCAGTGAGCTAACCAATTAGGCATAAAAAAATGCTGTAACTTGTGTTATGTGGTTGAGGGCCTTAGAGAAGGAATTTTAAATTGAAAATTTAAAGAGATGTCATTGGATATATAAAGGACTGATCTGGAGAGTTTCATAATGTTTGAGGTGGTTTGGATAGTACTGGGTAATAAAGTCTAGAGAGTATTGTTGGAAGGTTTGCCAAAATGAGTGGTTTTTGTTGAGGGCTTTTTAGGTACTCAAGGAGTAGAAATTGTTCAAATTTGGCTTTATATGAATGTTGTGTGACCCTAAAGTGACTTGCCGTGTGAAATGCGTTGGTTTTACTCTATACGTAGGCGATTAATGTTTTCGTCATATTCGTTTGAGTGTGTAGACTAAAAGCAAAAGCAGGAAAGTTGTGGAGTCGTGCTCAAGTTTTGGTAAACAAAAAGGTGAGTGTTCTAAACTCTATTTTTCAATACTAGTGCATTATTTATAAATCGTTTTACACTGGTATGTTATGGTTTTAAATTATTAAACCATATTTAAACCAGAAACGAATGGATTTTAAAGTATTAAACCATATTTCATAAGTATTATATTTTTTATAAATCGGGCCTTGTCGCTAAGCTAGATTATGGTGATGTAGACCAGGTCATTCCACCATATTCAGGAAAGAGGGAATTGAGCAAGAGCTCTTCCACAGGTGATGTAGACCAGGTCCTTCCTGGCCGCGGTTGAGCTAGGCTCCCGTGTTTACTTCGAAGTCACGATAAGCGAGAAAGGCCTCCGGTGGTTTATCTTGATTTATAAACAATTTCCATACAGTTTTGAAATCAACCATTGGTGCACGGTCGAGCCCAGGCTCCCGCGTTTATAAAAAGTTTTATAAACTTTTAAAGCAAGTGGTTGAGCCCAGGCTCCCGTGTTTATAAAAAGTTTTATAAACCTTTTAAAGCAAGTGGTTGACCCGGGCTCAGTGTTTATAAAAGTTTATAAACCTTTTAAAGCAAGCGGTTGAGCGGGCTCAGTGTTTATAAAAGTTTATAAACCTTTAAAAGCAAGCCCAGTTGAGCCAGGGCTCCGTGTTGATGAAAAGTTTTGTAATTTTTTAAAGCAAAGTAAAGCAAAGCAAGTAAAGGAGTTTATGAAAATTTTAGCAACTTTTTAAAGCAGCGGTTGAGCCGGGCTCAGTGTTTATAAAAAGTTTGCAAGCTTTTAAAGCAGCGGTTGAGCGAGGCTCCTGTGTTTATAAAAATTTTTATAAACTTTTAAAGCAAAAAGCAAGCGAGTGGTTTTATGAAAAGTTTTATAAACTTTTAAATGCTGATTGAGCCGGGCTCCGTGTTTATAAAATTTTATAAACTTTTAAAAAGCCAAAGAAACAAGCGAATTTATGAAAAGTTTATAAACTTTTAAAAGCCCAGTAAAGCAAGCGAAGCAAAGAGGTTTATGAAAGTTTTAGAAACTTTTAAAGCAAAGCTCATGAAAGCGAAGCAAAGAGGTTTATGAAAAGTTTTAGAAACTTTTAAAGAAACAAAGCAAGCGAGAAACGAAGCAAGTAAGTATAGAAAAGTTTTAGAAACTTTTTAAAGCGAGCAAACAAGGTTTAAAGGAAAATGTCTTGTAAAAGAGTTTTATAGTTTGAGATATTTTTAGAAAAGCAAACATTTTATAAATATCACTCCAGCAGAGCTTCGTTGGCTCATTATTTTGTTGTTTAAAAACTATTTTCCCGGTATACGGCATTGAATGCAGACATATTAGGATTCTCGACTTTTGTCGGTGTTGTATTAAATAGTATGTAAGGAAATGTTTGGAATTTGTATAGTTGAGGCATATGTATGTACATAGTTTTGTGTGCTGAAAATGTAGTAGGCACGGGGCTCTTTGAAAGAATATGTTGGTTGCCATATTTTTGAAAAGTGTACTAAAGTATATACGGGTTTGGGATTACAATACCGTATGCATTTGTTATCTTCATGAAATTTTATAAAATCTGGGTTTAGAAAAGGAAAAATTTTTATACAGGTTTTCAACAGTAAAGCAACATGAAAGCCGCTTCACAAGATTCTCTAGTAAATTGATACTTGGTGAGGGTTTATATGTGGGTGGTGGCACACACCATCGTAGTAGAAGTGGGGTGTGATATCTATAGTTTAGCTGCTTGAATTTAATCACATGTTTTTATTTTGCCAATTGTGGCATGTTAATGCTAGGAGTCTGATGTCGAGAGAAGATGACTCGTAGGACAGGTAAGCAAGCCTTAGTGTCAGGGGAATAGAGATATCAGCATTCGGGTGCTGCGCCTGGGCTTGCACATTGTGCATCTCGGAGTCAAGGGGTTGGAGCGGAGATGCAGTACTAGCGAGATAGACGGTTATATCTTGAGAGAGAATATCTTGTAGGCACGATCAACCCGCTAACATAAATCATATGGTATTTTAAATAAATTCACTATCTAGGTTAAAATTCATCAAGTGTGGTAGGCGAAGGCAAAACCCTAGTTTTCTCATCATTACCTTAAGTCGAATATTTAATATTAGGTTTTCTTTGAATAAGTTAATTTATTATAATTCACTATAGGACTAGATCAAATATTGTCTAGATCATCAGTCGATTATTGACACCTTCCTGTTGTTGGAAAGCGACACTTGACTAGCCCATACCAGCTCACGTGAACTGTTGTATATACTTGCATGCATTGGAGTGCATTTTTACGGCTTTACACACTCATTTGCAGTTCTCATTAAAATGAAATAACGAATTTTATTAAAATAAATAAGCACCCATAAATAAAAACTAGCTTTAGTATATGTAGCCTAAAAATCTCCCACTTAGACTCAGCCGGCGATGCCATCTCCTCTTTGCACGATATCTCTAATCGGAGGTACATGTGCACATGAAGCGAATCTTGATGTTGCGAAGGCTATAGAAGATCGATGAACACAACTATGGCTGAAACTACTGATGAGGATCATATTACGAAGAAGATGATCGGTCTTACGAATGGCCAGAGATCCTTGAGTTAGAAACGCGGGAATCTAGGTCGATATCATTCTCCGATCAACTGCTAGATTCCTTATGACAATTTTGCTTGAATTATAATATGAATAAACCTCAATGGACTTTGGCAAAATTTCTTAAAGAACTGGTATCAGCTGAGGAATCTTTTTCGCCGGTAACCATGCTTAAGTCTATCCAGATTCTCTTATCCATTGCAGCTCATTTCAACGATGCTAAAGGCTGTGATACTACGTATGGATTAACCTAGTTTTAATTCGAATATAGGAATGCATATATGCCATGGATAGAACGTAGGGTGTGCTGACCTCTATTTTGCAGTGTTTTGTCTCGCTATTATGGTCACATGAATGTATGATTTTGTGTGGACGAATGTTTATTTTATAATGGGTTTATTAAATTGCAGTTTATTTTGACGTTTTTTATCGCACTGTTTGTATAATTGTTATTGCAATTTTATTTTTCAATATTTTTTTTTTGTGTACTCCTTAATGGAGACGTAGATTAATGTAAATAAATTAGTAGCAATTTGTGAACTCCTTGATGGAGGCATAGGTTTTCCGTATCCTTTGTTGTTATTATGCGGAGGAGTTCATGGTGGTGCGATCATTCTTGGCCACACAAACTATACAGTAACATAGTTCATGGTGGCACAAACCTTACAATGGCGCAGAACATAACGGCACATATTAGGGTTGCGATTTTTGTTAATCTGACATTGTTGTTTTCCAAAGCAATGATGTAATATTCTAATTAATACGACCGATTCTAAATTAAAATTACTTAGTATGGCGGTTACATATGTTAAGTTATTTACAAGTGTCTTGGGCAGTTACATATTAAGAGTAATCGATGGGGCGTACACATTAGTGATCCCCGTTAGGCGGCGCCCCGAGCCACGGCTTCCAGTCAGTGTCTACATTCGATTTGCTTAGTGACGAGACTCATGATGCTTGATTTGAAGAGACCAAACCATAATAGTTGGGCTTTTATCTCTTTTATGATTATTTCTCTTGATTGGTATCTTTTTAATTTATTAATTAAGTGATAACTTGGATAATGGTTATTATGGATTTATGTTTAATTATCTAGATTAAAAATCACAATTTTGGCCATTAAGAATACTATTCCTCATAATCTCGAGAGATAATTAATGAACCACGTGCATTTATTGTTGGTTATTTTGATTCATAAAAGTGAATCTTTATAGATCAATAATCTTTAGTGAGTTGGATATTGCATTAGTGGCATAGTGAATAATAATTATTAACGGAATCCACGTCCTGTTAATTGGATTGATGATACCCCCTAGAGAATACTTATAAGTTTTGATTATGTCAAACCTTGTAGGTGGATTTTTAATCCGATATATCAAATAAGTTAAGTGGAAGGTCTCAAGGTGATTATCAAATGTTGATTAAATAAATATCTGTCTCTACTAAAATTAAGATAGTAATCTCCTACTACAACAACTGCCACTTTCATAGCATTGCCCATGTGAAGATAAATCTCTCATCAACTAGTGCCTTTGCTGGTGACAGAGTTTGATCCCCCGAAGAACATTTCTATGAGGTTCATCATCATATCATAGGATGTGGTCATAGGCGATCTTTGATGTTGCGGGAATATTTGACATAGTAAAATATAGCGCTTGACATCGCGACCTTAAACCATTCTTATAAGGTATAACTTCCCTATTCGGTTGCCGCTTTCATGGGTTTAGGCGGGCAAGGTGCGCGAGCACAGGCTTATAGTCCTCGACGGTCAAAAAAAATATCTAGGTTTCTTTTCCAATCAATATAATTAGTTCCATCAAGTTTATTTTCTTTAAAAATGACAGCAAGTGGATTGAAAGCCATAATAAAAACGTGAGAATCACACACACTTTACTGTGATAATAGTGGAGCAGTTGCTAACTAAAAAGGAACCTAGGACCCATAAGAAGGGAAAGCACATTGAGCGCAAATATCATCTGATTAGAGATATTACGCAAAGGAGGGAATAGTGGTGACAAGATAGCATCGTGAATAACACAGTGATCCTTTACAAAGATCTTACCGGCTAAGACTTTGATAGGCATGTAGAGGAATAGGAGTGAGATGTGTGGAATCATGGCTTTGAGTCTAAGTGGGAGATTGTTAGGGCTATATATACCAAAAGTCATTTTATTGTTATGGATGTTTATTTTATTTTAATAAAATTTTGTTACTTCATTTCAATGAGAATCTACATGAGCTATGTTTGCATTTAAATATCATGCATATGTGTCTTTTATTCTACATAGTAGATGATTTGGTGTGTAGAGTTCGAAACTGCATACAGAAGATCAAATCATCGTTTCTTGTGAATACTGTCCTAATGGTTCTGATCTAAATGGAATTTGACACACCATTGGTAAGATTGTAGCACAAAACTTAGGTAGAGTATCTGACTGTAAGAATAAGCTTAGTTCTAACTTCTTGGCGCTAGTACACTCGTGTGTATTGAGCAGGAATCAACTTGGGGGTAATTATTTTATCTTGACACATAAAATAATTAATACCTCATAGTTATTATGAATACTATTACTCTTGTCTAGATAATTAATAAGACACGTGCATTTATTGTTGGTTGTTGCAGTTCATAAAGTGAATCTTTTTATAGATCGATAATGCAGGTGAGTTGGATATTTGCATCAATTGTATAGTGAATATTAATTATTAGCGGAATCACGATCACAGTAATTGGATTGATTATACCCTTGAGGATACTTATAAGTTTAGTTATATATCCAAACCTTTACATGTGGATTTTTAATCCGATATATCAAATAAGTTAAGTGGAAGGTCTCAAGGTGATTATCATATGTTGATTAATCTTAATGTGGGGAGATTAATAAGTGTTAACTCTGTAAATTTTTCAGTGCTAGATAAGTGAGAGTGCGATTATAGATTCTTTAGTAGATGAATTATAAATTAATGCAATGATTATATTAATCTGACACCTGAATAAGTGGAGAATGAATTGTTAGAGTATATATAGTAAAAGCCATTTTATTGTTATGGATGTTTATTTTATTTTAATAAAATTTTGTTATTTCATTTCAATGAGCTATCTTTGCATTTAAATATTATGCATGTGTGTCTTTTATTCTTCATAGTAGATGATTTGGTGTGTAGAGTTAGAAGCTACGCCTGAAGATCAAATCATCGGTTCTTGTGGAATGTAAGCTATTAGTTATGATCTAAATGGAATTTGACACACCATTGGTAAGATTGTAACCATGAAATTCGAGTAGGTTTGTCTTGACTACGGGGAGATGGCTTAGTTCAACTTCTTGTGCTAGTACACTCGATGTGTGATGAGCGGGACCGACTTGGGAGTAATTATTTTTATGCGACACATAAAATAGGTAATGCCTCATGGTTATTATGAATACTATTACTCTTAATCTTGAGATAATTAATAGACACATGCATTTATTGTTGGTTATTTGATTCATAAAGTAGAGATCTTTATAGATCGATAATCTTGGTGAGTTAAGATAATTTAAAATTAATTGTATAGTGAGATCTTAATCTCACCCAAATCCCCTCTGCTTTCATTGATTCAGTATTCTGTGAGGATACTTATAAGTTTTGATTACATGTTAAACCTACGGTGTATTTTTAATCAGGTATATCAAATAAGTTAAGTGGAAGGTCTCGAGGTAATTTATCATATATTGATTAAATAAAATTGTCAGTAATTTACAATTTAATATCTGGTATATATAAATGTGTGTAACTTAACAGCAACCCATATATGTAATCTTAACATCAGGAGATAAATAAGTATTTAATAAAAAGAATTTCGAATTATAATTTGAATAAGTGAGGGAATTAATTATAATTCTTTAGTGGAGTGAATTATAATGAATGTAAATAAGTTCATATATTTACATTGGGAGCCCGAAATCCTATTTGCCTTTAGGTCCCTACCATAGCCTATTTATATGCCATGTTGAGCAGCCTTTACGTGTGGAGAAAATAATATCAGTCACTTTCTAAAACCCTAAAGGTAGCCGTCCTAAGGAGAGCATGAAGAGATCCAATCCCTCTTCTCATTCTTGCATTGGGGAATACGGTAGAAGGCTTAGAGGGTCGAGCAATCTGCAGTGAATCATTTTTTTTATTGAGATCAATCCAGACAAATCTCTTGGTATAGTTCAAAGCGTATCCTCAGCTTTGTCGGATTATTGTGTTTTTGTTTTGTAATCTATATTACACCTATCACCATGTTGAGAATTCAGATCCCACCTGAATTGGTATCGAGCAAGAGGCGTGATGCTGCGTATGGGTCTTGATTTTGACCGAATATAAGGAGAAATGCATATATGCCATGGATAGAGCATAGAGGTGTCTTTAACCTACATTTTGCGGCATTTGTCACCAGCTATTATGGGCACATGAATGTATGATTTTATGTGTGGATGAATGTTTTTGTTTTTCTTTTATGGGTTTTATTAAATTGCGGTTTTGTGTGGCGTTTTTTATCACGGGTTGTATAATTATTATTGCAATTTTATTTTTCGATCTGTTTTTTGTGTACTCCTTAATGGAAGCGGCCAGTTGATATAAATAAATTAGTAACAATTTGTGAACTCCTTAATGGAGGCATAGGTTTTGTGTCTTTGTTGTTGTTATTCGAGGAGGTACACATGGTGGGTGCGATCATTCTTGGCATACGAGACTATCTGATATCGTTCGTAAGCCTGAAACCTACGATGGCGCCTTGAAAACATGATAGCACATATTAGGGTTGCAATTTTGTTATCTGTTCTTTGTTTTTGCAGCTTGGCTGTCTGATGTTACAAATTAATCTTGAAACAGTTACAAATTAAGAGTAATTAGTATGAAGGTTACATATTAATTAGGACTGTTACATATTAATTAGGATTGTTACAAATTAATACTAGACAATTACAAATTAAAATAATCGATTATGTGATTTACATATTAATTAGATTTGTTACAAATTATCTTGAGCAGTTACAAATTAATAATGTCGATTATGATAGTCACATATTAATTATAGTTGTACAAATTAATATGACGATTTATAGATTAAGAGAAATCATTAGGAATTGTTACATTAAGTTGATTCAGTTAGGTATTTGCCCCAGGCAACTTCGATCGAAGTGTCTACGTTCGTTGCTTGGTGAAGCCAAACTCCTTAATGCTTCAGAGTTGAAGAATGACCATAATAGCTAGGCTTTTATCTCTTTTATGATTATTTATCTTGATTGGTATCTTTTTAATTTGTTAATTAGGTGATTACATGGATAATGGTTATTATGGATTTATGTTTAATTATCGTTAAAAATCACGATTTTGGATAATAAATATGGAACAAGAGATTAAAATTAATTTCATGTTTTAATATAAATTGTTTTCTCAAAGGGAATTGGAGATTTTATTAAAATTTCCTATTTATTAGTTTCCAATTTGTAATTTTTAATTTATTTAAATAACATATATATTAAAACCCTCATTCTTTCGAGCCAACTAAGTGGATGAGGAATTTATCAGTTTAAATCCTGTGGTCTCCATCCTTTAGTTTGTAAGTGATATGAGTGGTAGTGTGTTGGTATTGGTACCTTCCTCCTGTCGGACTAAGCTGATTAGTGGACTCAGTAAGTCTGAGCTTCTGAGAATAATTCTACTAATTATTAATGTGAATCCTTCTATATCTTGGATTGTTATGGAATAATAGATCTAGAATTAAGTGATGGTATACACCAAGGTTGTTAAAAGCCGGGGCTAGAGGCAGTAGGTTGACCAAGCAAGGGGGCCAAGGGATCGGGCAGATCTTGTCGGCCCAAGAGAAAACCAGATAAATTACCAAAACACAGGATAAACACACTTGACCCGGTAGGTCGAGTAGGCAACCGGATGGCCGGTTCGAGTTCGTAGTTCTCACTTTGTTTTTAATTGAATTTTTAATTAAATAAAATGGCTGTAAATTTGGAAAAGTTTTTGTTTTTGCCTTTTTGGTTTTCCAGTTTCTTCCCTTTCGAAGCGATGACCGAAGCGGCCAGTTAGCATAGCCTAACCCTACGCCGATCACGCCACCATCCACCATGTAGCGATCACGCCCTTTGCCACCATCGGCCCAGCAGATCACGCCACCCAGTCCTGCCGTAGCGACTAATCTCACTCCAGCAGACCCCTTATGATTTATCCTCTGTTCCAGATTGCTCCTCTCCTCTGCGCCTCTCCTCCCATACATTTCCCACCCACTGCGCCTCTCCTCAATGCCATTTCACCGCGGTATATATCGATTCCCGTTCTTCCCGATTCAATCCGTCTCGGTCGAGTTGTATCTTAGAATAATTGTCTGCCAGTTATTCTTGTTCATGTTAAAGGTTGAATGAGGATACATCGGTTGAGGGTCTAGGTCCATCGGTTTAGGAGTCTAGGTTGGCGAAGTTAAAGAAAAAAAAGCATAGCTCACAGTCTGGAAAGAAAGGAAATCTGAAACAAAATTTTCCTTGGATATCGTGATCATAAAATTACTTTTTGAATATTCTAAATTTGAATGAGTTTCGAAATTAAATTGGTATGATAACTTTGTTTGTAACTCAAAGTGTGAATGCTACTAAGTGATGCGGATTAACGAGATGAATGTAAAGTACTTAGAAGCGGCATGATTCCATGAGTAGCGGTCATGACGGCGGAGTCTCACGGGATGATGGAGACGAGAAGCCTTACAAGCGTGAGACCTTTGGAAAGGCACTAACATCTTATTATTAAGCCTTGTTGTTCCTTAAGTCATTATCACCATACCTTGGTAGTGACGTGTTTTGGTAACAAACCGAGATATTGACGATAAACATTAGAACCCACCCGCATTACTTATTATTTGAATAAATTATAATGCATCGATATAAATTTATATCACCTTCATGATTGCAATAAAGATCCCGTATGCAGTAGAGTGTTCATTTTCATCACGCCAATCTTTCGACCCTCAAGTTAAATATCAATGATCCATTGCGACGGGTCGATATTGAATCTAATTATTACTTTTAAAGCCATTTTGATATATATTGCATTGAAAATGCTTGATATCGATTTTGACAGTTCCTTAAAAGAGTCACTCTACTTTTTCTAGATAATTTCTTTCATAATCAAGATATAACTAATCACTAATGATCATGGTTGAACTCACGACATTTGTATGGGTTTGTTGCTTTGTTCTTCCAATAAGCATGCTGTTTTTTTTTTTTTTTAAATAATTGTTACATACTAGGACAAACCTTTCATGATTACAGTTTCGATTCACAATTCCATAGCTAATTCACTACATGTAATCAATTAAAATTTTTGCTTTGTTGAACCTATTTATTTCTTTTTGAGTTCCATTTCCTTTTGCTTTGTTTTGTTTATGTAATTTTATTGTTAGCATTAGGCTTTGTTGTCTAATTTAATTTGGAGCGTAAAGGACATTATAGTTTTATTTGGTCTAATTTGGACATTATGGCTTTGTGTGTTGTTATAGGAATGTGATATGAATTCACCCGATCTTAGAGATACCATCTGTGCTTCTACACCAAACATTATTAGAGTGATCGGCGTGGGGTCACTTCTACGAGACTGAGGTCGAATAGAAGACTACTACGTTTGCATGTATTGTGCAAGAAAGAGAGAAAGCCATCCTTTAAAGTGGAGGATCGATAGAATATGAAATATCATCGAGGCTTGCATTCGAATGAATATCATCCTGTAAAGTGTTCCAAATGAGGTGCGATTAGAGTCGTGATTATGTTAAACAAGGAGAATTGAAAAAGAAGGCCCTTAGGAGACACTTAATAATCGTTGATGATGTTGAAGAGGAGTCGACTCTGAAGAAGCGGCGTGCGAAGATGAAGAAGTGACATATGGCCAGCCCCTTGATCAAAGAAGAGCCAGTAGATAAAGAAAAAGAAAAAATGAGGAGAAGGGAAGAGAGAAGGCAATGATAGAAAGTACCACTTCTCAACCATCCATCAAATTGCATTTTCTAGTAAGAGTTAAAAATGAGCTAATATAGCTCTTGCTAAATGGTTTATGATGCATGCATTCCTTTTAATGCCATTAATTCTCCGTACTTTAAACACATTTATGTAAAAGCAATCATTTGTGTGGTGCTGATTTTGGAGGACCATCATATCATGATATGAGGGTCAATTTGTTAGAAGAATGCAAAAAAGAATTGGATTTTCTTATAAATAGTTATCCAAGTAATTAGAGGGATAATGGATGCACAATTATGGAAGATGGTTGGACTAATCAAAACCAGCGGACTTTGAAGTTAATTTTCTTCAATGTATTAATCGGTAGTTTAGTATTTGTAAAAATTTATTTGATGCTTGAATCTTTGTGAAAGATACAAATACTTTATTTGTTATGTTCTCTGAAGTGGTTGAATGGGTTGGGTCATCTAATGTGGTGCACGTAGTTCTTGACAAATATTTACTTATAAATTAAATGAAGTAAGCTACATGAGAAGTATAGTAATATTTATTAGTCTCCATGTCTTTGCTCATTGTTTGAATTTAATTTTTAGGATATCTGTAGCATGTCACATGTGAGTTCACTTGCTTCTAGAGCTTCTCATGTAACCAAGTTTTGTGTCTGATCATGGTGTCATATTATCATAGTTGAGGAAGTCGATGGGTTGGAAGGAGATTGTGCGTCCAGTATAACTCGTTTTGCCACAGCTTTTATCATACTGCGGGAGTCTATGTGAACACGGATATAATCTAACATCCAGCAGTAGGTAAGCGAGTTTTTATGGAGCATAAATTATCTGTGAAACTACCTGAGGAGACTTACATACCTGGTGTTTTAGATCCTGAGATTTTGGGATGAGTGCTTGATGATGAGTGGAGGTTGTTGCTCCAGGAGTTAGCGAAGTTCTTGCGTATTGTAGACTCTAATACAAAAAAACCTTCTTTGGGCTACGTTTATGAGAAATTGTATTGTTTTATTATAAATAGTTAAATACTTGATTAATTTTTGAGTTTGAGATTAATTTGGTTATTAACTTATTACTAATGTTACATTATTGGGTATATATTATTTTATTATGTTTTTATTTTACAAGGTATGCTTCGGACAAGGTTGGCTATACAAGAGACCTTCATGAATAAGAAGGATCTTTATCAACCATACATTAAAATTATTGATGATTGATGGGATAAGCATTTACGACGCAATCTCAGTAGGTTGCTTATTTTCTCGATCAGCGTTTCTATATCTGAGATAATTTTATTCAAGCCTAGCGGAAGCTACGGCCTTTACATGGTTGTAGCCACGGGAAAATATTTGTAGTATTGGTGTCAGAAACGTGAAAGGATAGGATATATCGGGCGCGAGGGAGTTCGCTAGATGATCGACGTGCTTATCGCAAAAACACTTCAACTGGTAATTTTATGCTTATATTACTAATTAATTTAGATTTGATTTTATATGACAATTATGGCTTGTTTATGATTATTTTACATAGATGAATGGTGGAATTATTTAGCCTTGATGCTCGTATTTTACAAAAAAAGTTGGCTATCACGACTGTAGCGACGACAAATCATCTCTGGATGTGAAAGAAATTGGAGTTTATTTGATCGCATTCACCTGAAGAGAAGGAATAAGGCTGGAGCCACGAAGACTAAATGATCTTGTTTATAATAATTATAACTTGCGACTCAAGTATGAGTAGATTAAAAACTACGTAGCCATTGACACTTGTTGATTTCTTGTTTTATAAGAGATTTAAATATGTTTTATCTTTTTATTTTTATTTGAAGGACTGTTTCACAAAACGCAGGGGTTATGATCTGTGGATATTGAGGATTGCATTGATACTAATGACTTTTGGATTATTGAAGAAGGAAATTCACGATTTTGGTGATGAAGAGAGTGAATAATATTATTAATCAGAATAATCTAGTTCCTATGCTTACTTGAGACTTTCCAATATTGTTCAGCGCCCAGTAATTTTCAAAATTTGTGTATTTATTTTATTTTGTTATATGTATTTATTTATTTTGATTAAATGAGTTATTTAAAAATTTATGACAACGATTTAGGAGTTGATATATTAGACTAATTGATGTGACTTGAGGATGGAGATAAGCGATGTCTAATTAATGTAACTTACTAACTATCTAATTTTATTATTATATATGAAGTATGAACTTATTGATTATATGTATTGTATGTATCGATGGAGTGCCTAAAACACTCCTTATTACTTGCAACGTCCGTCTTTCATTTTCGTTTTTACCTGCTTTTAGATTTAATTGCATAATTTTTTGTGTTTGGATACGATTTGAAGGTGATTGGTGTGGATGCGGCGTGCATGGGAAGCGAAAAGGCAGTTGTTAGAAGCAATTTTGGGAAGGCATTGCATGAAGATGCATTTGGAGCGTCGCGGCGATCCCACGTCGTGATGTCCCGGCGATGTAGCGTTGGGTGACCTCTGTGCAAGTCAACAAGCGTAGCGTCGCCGAATTCTCAACGTCGGCGTCTCCTGCCGTGGCGGCGTTGCAGCGGCGTCATCAGCGGCGTCGGTCGCGGATGTGCTTTGTGACATTAAAGAAAATTGAGGCGCGGATTTTGGGGTATCGGAAAACGTACGGACTAGGGCACTGAAATCAGAGCCGCAGCGACATCGATCTGGAAGAAGAGCCCGTGATTTGTATTGTTTCTTCGTTTTTTATTGATAGAACTGATGTTTTATATATTACATATTAATAGTATTTATTCATTGATCAGGTATATTCACAGATTTATATCTAGGTGTTTGTATGAACATTTGTCACATGTTCATGGATTAAAGATCGGTAATTTATGTTATTAATTTGTTTTATAAAATTTATTTGCATCTGCACCCATCTATAATTCAATTATATGGTGATGTCACGTGACATTAGCATAAGCATCTTGTCCAAAGTTCGAGGGTGGGTTATCCAGGGATGCGAGTAGAAGCGACCTTGATTGATTCGGTAAATAGAGATATTCGAATCCACGAAGGTATGTACGAGATAGAACATTTAAGAAAGAAAGTTTGAATCTTGAGTTAGGATAGAGATATACTCAATTCTATTCACGAGATAGGCGGATACCTCGAGAGAGAGGATATCTAAGTAAAGTAAGATCACCCTCGCCATTAACAAATTATAATCACATTTGAATATACTTATCTTTAAAAAATAATCCATCGAAGGTAGCCCGGGGGAACATAACCACAGTCTTATTCTACAGTGTTCATTAGGAGGGGAGAGCAATAGTTTGGGTGAAATTCACACGCCAGCGTCTTTTCCTGTCGTTTGTCGGATATCTAAAAGCAAATCTTTGTATTAACACACATCCTTGCGTGGATCGTCTCGTACCATTGTGTTACTATGTGGGGCTGGCGGCGCAACTGCGCTTTTATGGGCGTATATTTACCTGCGTTTTGGCAGCGCAGAGTTTTAGGCGCGATCTGGTTGGATAGGTTTAGATTGATATAGAATAAAGCAACAATTGATTATTGCTGGAAATTTTGTTTTTCTTTGTTGGCCCAAGTCTTGCTTTTAGTAATTGAAGTCTTGTTGACCGTGTGATTCGCGGTTAGATTTCGTTAGTACATGCCTGCCCAAGCGAGATCGGGTTGACCCGACCCCCAGCCCATCTGTTTGATCACGAGCGAGAAGAACTTTACGGTGCAGCAGGAGCATGGTCGAGGCAGTTAAATCTAGCGATCATGGAAAACGAAGATCGGAATCTTGGCATTGGGCGAAGCAGGCCCGGAAGAGGCGAAATGAAGTACCGTGCCGGAAGAGAATCGAGCACCCGGCCGTTTATACAGCGGATGGCCGCACATGTTGTTAGAGGTTGCCTCCGCTACGGTCGTTCGGTGATATAGAAGACCAGATTCAAGTAAACAACTGAGGTTGAAGCCGTTACGCTACGGTGCTCCGAAACATCTTGTTCCATGGGTTGCCTCGCACTTGGAACCCAAATATGCATCTGACATTCGCGGAAGTGCGCGTCGATCAGTACAGTAAGGTTGCGAGGAGGCACTCGGGTTGAGGCTTTTTCCAGCTCGCTGGGTGATCGGAGCGAGCATTTGACAACAAATTGACCACAGTTCCATTACCTCATGGAACGATTTATTTGAAAATTCATGACCAAGTTCTTCCCGCTTTCGAAAATTGCACAACTTGTGCAAGAAATCAATACTTTTAGACGGAGTTAGAGGAGAGCTGGCGAGGCATGGAATGATTTCAAAACTATTGAAGTGCAGCATCAGAGACTAACGGATGGATGCAAGTCCATACTTTTCTATAATGGAATTTGAGAAGCCTTGAAGGAGGAGAGAGAGAAGCTAGAGCAATTGATTGATGCCTCGGTGGAGGAACCTTAATGAAGAAAACCACACACGGACTGAGCCTGAAATTAGGAAGATCTGTGACCGAGCAGTTGTTTGCGGGTTCCTTACGAGCAGTTGAGTAAACCCGAAGGGACGGGAATGAACATGCTCAGAGCGGTTGTTATGTTGAGAAGTGGTAAAGAATTGGAGACCAAGGGACAATCCCAAGTTATAGAGGAAGGAGAGATTGAGAAAGTCATCCAGCCCGGTCATAATGAAGATGCAGATAAGGAACTGACCCTAATGAGAAGCGATCTGCGACACTGAAACCAAGGGCCAGCCTGCGGTTCCTTACCCACAGCGTCTAAAGAAACATAAAGCGGATGGCGGTTCACGAGTTCATGGAAGTGTTTAAAGTTACACATCGATATCCGGTTGCGTGCCTAGAGCGGATGCCCGGCTATGCAGAGTTCTTGAAAGACATACTATCTCGGAGAAGATTGGCTGATTTCGAAAGCAGTTAATAGCGAGAATGTAGTGCCGTACGCCCGAAGGCGCCGCAAAAGCTTAAGGACAGACGGTTTCACTTTACTATATTCCGGCGTGTACCATTGGAAATGCCATCTTCGAGAGAGCTCTTTGTGATTTGGGTGCGGCGGTAACCTGTTGCCCTTGTCCGTTTAAGCGTTTGGGATTGGGTGAGGCTCGTCGACCTCTGATCCACACTTCAACTTGCTTGCGTGAGTCTTTGGAAGCATCCAGGGAAGGGGTAATGAGCGTCCTCATGAAAGTTGACAAGTTTATAACTTCCAATGATTTCATTGTATTAGATATGGAAGAAGATAAAGAATACCCGTAATCTTGGGTGACGTTTAGCTGATGGCGAGGGCAATGATTGATGTTCGGAGGAGAATTAAAATTGAGAGTGCGGGACAGCCAGTCGAGTTCAAGCGTGTTTGAAGCGGTGGGGCGTCGGCCAGTGATACTTGCTTCATAGGCGAGGAATAGTAGAGGCTATGGTGTCGCGAAGTGGTCTCATGACCCTTTGGAGGCCTTCGCTGGTGGGTAATTGCGAGAACATGAGCGAAGAGCGAGGGAGGAATATGTTAAATGGATGGACTCTTTCGGACCCGATAGGAGGAAATGCCCACGAATCTACGGGTGAAGGGCGTACCAAAGCGCGGTGCCATCGATTAGACGACCACCCGAGATGGATCGAAAACCTACACCTAATGTTTGGAAATATTCCTTATCTTGGGGTAACATCCACTTTACCGGTGATCATCTCGATCCTTGGTGATTAGAGGGAGGAGAAGTTATTGAGATCTTGAGGACCCGTAAAGATAAACTTGGATGGTCTCACAGCCGATTTGAAAGGGTTCGATCCTTCCATGTGCATGCATCGTATTTTGCTCGAGATGGGCGCATAAGCCTTCCAGTGGAGGGGGGAGGGGAGAGAGAGGAGAGAAGAGGAGAGAGGAAGCACGGCGGAGGTTGAATCCTTGATAAGAAGAGGTGGTCGAAAGGAGGTATTGAAATGGCTAGATCTTTTGGTAATTATCTGGCTGAGACGATTACATGGGTTAAGTCCAGTTCAAGTGATGCAGAAGAAAGGAGGAACAACGATCCTTAGAATGAGAACAACATATTCTTGTAGCCATGACAGTCCTTTGGGTGGAGAATTTGTGATTCTGTTTGAACAAAGCATCGAAAGATCATTCCATTCTGGAGTTTTCTGAATCGGATCTTTGAATCGATTGGCGGTCGCGATCACTGTTGCTTTTTGATTGGTCTTCATTTACAAATCAAATTATTATAGCCGAAGATCGGGAGAAGGCGACAGCATTCACTTGTCGGTATGGGACATTCGCATTGATTATAGATACCGCTGGGTGTATGTCTTTGGCACTTTCAGCGATGTATGATGGCCATTTTCTCAGAGCATGGTTGAAGACAATCGAGATCTTTTCATGGAGCGATTTTTCGATGTCGTGATTCTTTTGACAATGCATTTGTTTGGAAAACTTGAGATCACGTATTAGTAAGATTTGTGGAGACCAATCTTGTGCTCAATTGGGAAAGTGCCATTTATGGTACAGAGAGGGTGTGTACTCGGACCTTGAATTTCAACAAGAGGGATAGAGGTCGGAGCGAAGGTGAAGCAATTGAAAAATTACCTCATCTCGTCGATTAAAAGTTCGACTTTTTAGGAGTCTGCTAGTTTTATGGCGCTTCCCTTGAGAATTTCTCCAGTGGATTACCAAAACCGTTTGTCTAACCTTACGGTCGAGGATGACTTTGTTTGATTCGCAGTGTTTGCCGGAGCATTTTCGGTGTTGAAGGAGAAGTTGATCTCGCTCTTGACAGCCGTGGCTCGGATTGGTCTTTTCCTTTTAAACATGTGTAAGCCATAAGCGATTTTGCGATTAGGCGATCTTGGGGCAGAAATGAGAAAAATTTTTCAGTGTCTATATCTGAGAAGGCAGAGCTTTGAATGATGCTCGATTGGAGTGTACCCTTTCTGAGAGAAAGAACTTTTGGCTCCTATTATTGTGTATGTATGCCACTACCACAAGCCACTGGCTGTCTTTGCCTTTGACAAAATTCGGGCCTTATCTTATTGGTAACAAGGTATTAGTCCACACACTAATCATTCTGCCATTCGTGATTGACTGACTTGACGCATCATCTTCTGCGATGACTAAGAAGGCATGAGCCTTCAGTTAATCCGTTTGGGTTCTTTTCTTTGCAAGGAGTGCATTTTTATCATTGAGATTAAAGACTAAGAAAGGCCTGAGGAACCTAGTGGCGAGATCATCTTTCACGATTGGAAGAGAGTAAAGTGATGATGATGATGTTAGTGAATGACAGATTTCACATTAAGGGAAACTCTCTTTGCTTCTTGAGGCAGAGGCGGTTCCATGTGGTTTTGCAGTTATGTGAATTATTTGGTAGCGAGTAGTCCTCGAGATTTAACATCAGCGAAAAAACGGTTTTCGCATGCGGGGGCACTACTATTGGGAGGAGCCAATCCTCTACGAGACATTCTGTTGACAGCGGTAGTTCGAGAGATGTGCAGGGGATGAAATGGTGATGTGCAAACCCTTTGTCACACTTTGTGGTGGACATTTTGGTGGCAATGACGGTGACGAAAGTTCTCTCTGGTCGGGCTTTGCTTGGCTACCTTATTTGAATCTTTCGTCGCCCGATATCCACGTGTAGTGAATGTGTGAATAGAAGTATTTCTAAAGAACCCGATAGCCCATGCACCGAATTCACAAGGAAATGAGCTATTTGACTTATGTTTGGATTTCATGGGACCATTTCCCCGTCTTACAACAACTTTGTATATTCTGCGGCGGAGTAGACTATGTATCGAAGTGGAGTGGAAACGGTCGACCGTACCAGCGATGCCAAGGTCGTGGCTCAATTTCTTCACAGCAACATATTCTCTCGATTTGGAACCCCTCGAGCACTGATCACAGATAATGGTACTCATTTACCGCAGTAAGGTGATTGACGGTTTTACAAAAGTAAAGGGGTGCGTCCCTCATCGCACGTCTCTTGCATATCACACGGCCAGTCAAATGATGACGGAGGTGTCGAATCGAGAAGTGGATTATTCTTGAGAAAACCGTTCGATTCGGGAAGGATTAGTGCAAAAGATCGAAGATGCACTCTAGGCATACCGCACAGCGTTTAAAACTCCTTTGGGTATGTCGCCAGATTCCGGACTTGTGTGGTAAAGCTTGCCGTCTTCGGTGGAATTGGGCATCGAGCCTCTTGGGCGACTCGGCGGGTTGAATATGGACCTGGTGCGTTCGCGGTGAAGCGCACAGTACATTTCGATGAACTGAATGAATTAGGGAGCAGAAACATGAAAGCGCTCACATTTACAAGGAAAGACAAAGCACGACCACGATAAACCACGTTACGAGAAAGAGTTCACAGCAGGACAACAAGTTCTTTTGTTCAATTCTAGCTAAAAGCTCTTTAAAGGTGGAAATGCAGATGGTCTAGGACTCACGGTGGCGAGTGCCTGCATGGTGGGCGGTTACATCCACGAGAAAGGCACATTCCGCGATCACCACCCAGGTTGAAGCGCGTGTATTTTTGGAGCGAGTTTCTTGCGAACAAAGCGAAGCGGGTCATTCCTTTGACCCACAGCCAGAGACGAAGTGTAGTAAGATTAGAGCGCTCGAGTTCTGCCGAGCATATTGAGATCGGGGCCCGTGAGCTAACGGCCGTTAAACGGCGCTTCTTGGGAAGCGAATGAGTTTTCACACTTTTTTACACCCTTACTCTTAGTGATGTTTTTAATGTTGTTTTCAGTGATATTGGGTTGCTGGTTTTGTCCGTAATCAGTATCTCTTATTTGATTGTTTGCCCACCGGGACTCATGACGAGTGCGAGAGTCAGGTGTGTCTGGGGAGCATCTGGTCTGAGTCACACGCTACAGGGAAGTTCCCTTAGACATGGGCTACTTAATGTGCAAATCTTTTGAAGCCTTCTATAAGTCTGACGTTGGATCCCAAATTGTGACAGTTTCATCATAGTAGTCATTTCACCCTTCTGCGGGCGTCGTGGCGTTAGTGATTGCAGCGTCTCCGTGACGTTGATTCAGTGTCTCTCGCAAAGGCGTCGCGGCGTTGATTTCCCTACGTGTCGGCGTTGAATTTTCTCACCGGAGCGTCGACGAGGATCTCAGCGTGGCGACATTGATTAATAGTAGTCTGCAGAGCGTCGCTGACGTTGATATCAGCGTCAGCGGCGTCGTTGTTGCGGTCTGGGCGTCGGCGGCGTTCCCAACGTCGCGCGGCGATTAGTATTTTTATCCTCTCACAGCAATGTGCGGCTGTTGCTTTGACGTCAGCGGCGTTACTATGTTCAGGCCCGTTTCACCTTGAGTTTTTTGTTTCTGCTGCCCCATTCGGGCTGAGGCACAGCACCTGTGATCTCACAGATCCCTTCACGGGGTCCTGCCCATGGTGGAGGCTGGATTTTTATACTCCAGAAGCGCCACATTTTCTGTGACACTCTTATCCACCAGTCTATGCCAGCCTGCCAGGTCATCCAACTCTGTGTTTTGACATCTCTTGGTTGCAACACCATTTAGTTTGGGAGTTCGTATTTAGTACCCATTTAGGTCTAGGGTGCATATTTGATCCACAGTTAGGTTTGTTAATTTACATTTAGGATCACATTGCGGTCACAGGAGTTGGCATTTAGGTCGCGTTAGGTGCGCTCTAGGTGTTTGTTTGTTTGTCTGACCCAGCTGGGGGTGCCACATTGGTACTCTTTCCTCACTTTTTACTAGCGGTCATAGTCACAGTCATATGCGGAAAAAAGGCGACGCCCGCAGCGAGGTCGGTCCAGTGAGGACGAGCCAGTATGATGTCACGCGGTTCGTGAATGAGTGCCGCCGTCGGTTCGGCACCATTTGCGAAGCAGCTCGTTTATCAGGAGAAGAGGTTTTTCCACCATCACGATGACTTTTATGCAAAGGCAATGGCGGCTAAGGGATGGGCGAGCTTTGTACGGCCGCACCGTCAATTCTGCGTCGTGCGGTGCAGAAATTCTCATGATGCAAGCCTCCGTCATAAGAAGTCACAGTGGGGGTAGTAGTCGATTTGGTGGGGTAGATCATCGTATTTATTATAGTCTGAATCATATGTCTTATACGGCGGATTGGGTGAAACTGCAGAGCTCTGACTACCGAAGTCAGGTGGGTCTTGACCTTTAATGGTAGGGGTGGGTGGAATGTTAATGATGAGGGCCAAATGCAGTCCGTTTGAGCGAACATTTAGCTATACTAGGTCGCATCGCTATCGTGGTGTGACCAGACGACCCGAGCGTGTGTGAAGTGTGACAGCGTGCGCATAAGCCATCATACCACATACATGCCGGGATATACCTTTTGATGTTGAAAAACGAGTTATAAGAGATCTTCTCTCCTGGCCAAGGCCTTGAAGATGAATATAGAGGTACCGCTTTCCTTATCTTTGGCTTATAAGCAATGGGTGCCCTCTCGGCTGGCATGAGGCATTAGCTCCACCCCATTAAAGCCATGTCTGTCGAGAGGACAAATCGGGTGTCCAGCCTGCACGGGCATACGATTACGACCGTGAGCCTCGGACGGGGCAGGCTTCATGACTATCAGGGCTCGTTTGGACTCTGGGTGATACCCGGGAGGACATTAACCGATCTAATCTCATCCCTCCCACCACCACCACCACGCGACCTACGGAGCGGCTTCTCTGTCCTCCGTCTCGGGGCCGGTGCTCGCCTTGCGGCGGCTTTGGCGCGTGCGAGATGAGACCGAGAGCAGGGTCCTCGTCACCACCTGAATATGGAGCGCCGAGGCTGATGTCGTCTTGTGTTGGCCCGGCCAGACCCGCTATTCTTGGCGTGGTGTCTCTCAGGCTCGGCTTGCCGACTTCTTGCCTTCCACGACGCCACCGCCGCGCCACGATGATCACGGGTTCTCTTGCCTTTCTTTGTTCTTCTATTGCGGGTGGGGTTCCCTTTGCTGGATATCTTGTTTACACACATGAGGGGTGTGGGGTGACACTCGAGTTTCGCGTAGATTAGTCTTCGTTTTTTACACACCTTTTAGTCTTTGTCGTTTATTTTCATTCTAATGCGTGTTGGTTTACATTTACTGCATAGTTAGTTTACATTTCATCGTGGTTATTTTTGTAGGATGCCAATCTCTTTAGAATAATGAGAATGTGGGTGTTTGTGTGAGTCATGTGTGTAAATTTTTACCGGGTTTATGTTGTGTTTGATTTATATATGCATTAGTAGGTTTCCATGTGATAGATGTGCATGTTGTGGGTCAAGATCAATTTGAATGAATCCACCATGGGCATGGAAGGATGCATATAGTGTTTTGATGCTGGTAATTAGGTTGAATAGGTGGAGGGTTTGGTGAGACCATGGAGTGGTGAGGCAGTTTCATCGTAGGTCTGTCTCTCTCTCTCTCTCTCTCTCTCTCTCTCTTTCTACTCTCTTTCACTATATATATATTATATATCTATATACTCTCATATACTATCTCTCTACGCAAAGCGGCGGCGGAAAGCGGAAGAAGAGCGAAGGAAGGCGACGGAAGAGAGACGGAAGGGGAAGGAAGAAGAGAGCGGGAGAAGGAGGAATCGGAAGGAGGAAGACAGATGCTCTACTACTCATATACCACTCACCTCTCTCTCTCTCTCTCTCTCTCTCACTCACTAATGTTGTGGAGGTGTGCATAGGTGCGGGGCCCGCTGCTATAAGGCTCGACCAGACCAGGTCCATATATCTGATGACATCTAGAGTGAGTGGGACACGATCAAATATATACTCCAACGCAGCTGTGCATAACATGCCTTAACACTATGCCTGCTACCACTTAAAATCTTCTGCTGCCATACTCTGCACTAAAGAGGATTGCCAGTGAGCCCCGAATAAAAATAGAATGATAATTTAAATAAAAATAAAAATAAAAAATAAAATATATATATATCGTGCGAATTTAGAATAAGCAGTGGGTAATCGATACAGATCGGGCATAGTCAGAGGGCCTTTCAAGAAGAAAGGCTTTGTGCCACTAAGCCAGTGGTAAGGGTCATTGACTTCAGCACTTCATGGACCAGGAAGATGGATTATTCCCACAGCCTAGGAGGAGGAAGGAAGAAGGAAGGAAGGAGAGGGCACTTTTTTGAGTTTGGCTGCCCCCGGAGGAAGGACATGGACAGACAGACCCATGGTTAGTGTTAGAGTGAAGTTGAAGGGGGAAATTTAATGTGGTGCCTGTGAGGTGGTAGGGAGTCTGATGGATCAGCTCTGGGAACACTCATATAAAACTCCTTGGAACTAGGTCTTCTTCATTTTTTTTAGGTATTGAGGAAATATTTAGATATTTAGGTATGAATAAAAAGGGGTGCGTTCTTATCCTTTCTTAATTAGTTTCTTCCAAATAGGTGAGTTGAGCTCAAGTTTGGGGGTATCGGAACCTAGGTATACACTAGAGGTCATTCATTCGGCCCCTTTTATAAGGTCCTTGGGAAAGGTTGGCCAGATACCATGGAACTTGAGGCACTAGTCACTTTTACCTATTTCATTTCACGTTTCTTTTAGATTTAATTGCATAATTTTGTAGGCTTTTGGATACTGGTTGGTGATTGGTGTGGATCACGGTGCATGGGAGGCGAAGCGGTATTTGGAAACAATTTTGGGCAGAGAGGAGCCATTGCATGAATGTTTGGGCGTCGCGGCGTCCCGACATCGCCCGACGTCAACGTCAGCGCGTCCCACGTCGTGGCGTCAGCGTCAGCGGGCGCTATTGCTTGGTCGATGCGGAAGAAGAGCCGTGAAGTTTGCCATTTATTTCTTGTTTTTTGACAATAGAATTGATGTTTTATATATATTACATGTGGTATTTCATTAGTCGATTATGTGTTTCTAGATTTATATCTAGGTGTTATTGAACCATCACATATTCATGGTTCAAAAGATCGATAATTTATGTTTTATTCATTTGTTATAAATTGTTTGCATACATCTATATCTATAATTCAATTAGCATGGTGATGTCATTGACATTATTAGCATAAAGCATCTTTGGAAATCAGATTTGAGATGAGGTTATCGGATCTGAGTAGAAGCGACCTTAGTTAGTTCGGTAAATAGAATATTCGATCTGAAGGTGGCATTTGAGTCAGAACATTTAAGCGTTTGGGAATCACCAGGAGTTGGGATAGAGATATACTCGATTCTATTCCACGAGATAGGCGGATATACCTCGAGAAGAGGATATCGTAAGTAAAGATCACTATATTAACAAATTATAAATACATTTGAATAATAACATCTTTAAAGAAATAATCCATCGAAGGTGAGGAGACATAACCACAGTCTTCAATACCGCAGTGATTCATTAAGAACAATATAGTTTAGTTGAAATTCCTTTTACTTGGCGTCTTTTTCACAATCTGTTTATTAGATAATATCTAAAAAGCAAATCTTTGTATTCAACTTTGTCCCATTGGATCGATATCATTCTCCATTGAGTACCCTTTATGCACTTGAGGTGACAGCGTACCTTGCATACATAGGCGTATATTTTACACTACGTTTCGGCTGTCAGGTATCTCTTTAATATGCTTGTTGGATGTATCTCTTTAGCAATTTTGTTGTTCGGTAGAAGAGAGTGCTGAGTTTATCTCTCTAAGAAAAGAGAAATATATTTTTATTTTGTATATGGCGGGTGCATCGAGTCGGTTGAACCAGGTTTAGGCAGGTTGAATAACTGACCCTTGACCCCTCTCCTCCCGGGTCAATGGTAGAATGCAAAAAACCTTGGTATACACTTATCTATAAATAATAGTATCCTCTTCATCTAAGTCACTACTATTATTTATAGGACCAAAGCTAAGTCATCTATTTAGTTTTGTTTGGCATAGATCGTTGCCTAGATAACAAGATTAATAGGAATTGGTCTATCTGAACAATTGTTGGATAGTAGACGTCCTCCCATCAAGGCATGCTATTCACATGATTGTATCGGTGCGGCAGTTCGCATTTTAAAATTGGTAGGAACCAATATTTAAAATGGAATTCAAAGTTAATATGCTCTTCTTATAATTTTAAATTATGTGATTCTACGAGTTTTATTATGGCTTTCAATCCACTTATTGTCATTCTCAAGAAAATAAACTTGATGGAACTAATTATATTGATTGGAAAAGAAACCTAGATATTGTTTTGATTTCTGAGGACTATAAGTTTATGCTCACAGACCTTTGCCCACCTAAACCTCATGAAGGGGCAATCGAACAGGAAGCCAAGCCTTAAAAGAAGTGGGTTAAGGATGATGAGATGTTGTGGTGTTATATTTTTGTCTTATGTCGAATATTGCAGCATCGACTATCGATCTATGCCCGACCTATCAATATGGTGATGAACCTCAAAGAAATGTTTAGGGATCAGACTTGTTCTTCTAGGAAAAAGGCAGCTTAGTGATGGGGAGATTTATCTTTGCATGGGCAATGCTAAGTGGCAGGCCCATTTGCGATGGGAGATTACTATCTTAATTTTAGTAGAGACGGTGTTTATTGAGTTGTCTTTATGTTTTCCATTAGAGGAATTTGATTTCGGTTCTAGTTTGGTAAAGGATGGATATTAGTTTTTGCGGTATGTTATTATCGACTTGAATAAAGATTTTATCTTTTACGTACATTGGTGGACAATCTTTATAGTATTAATCCTGTCTTTCCATCACTGTAAAAAAAAAATTGAATTGAATAATACTAATGTTTTGCCATGTAAGAGAAAGGGCCTTTGAATAGACGAGCACCTCTTTGCTTTTGCGCATAGGTCATATAAATGCGAGAAAGCGAATCTCAAGACTAGGTTCAGAATGGACCTTTGGGTTCATTGGAACTGGAAGCACTTCCAGTCTATGACTCTCGCTTAGATGGAAAAATGACTAGACAGCGTTTCACGGCTAAAGGTTATAGGGCCAAAGAACAACTAGAATTGGTTCATTCTGATTTATGTGGAGCCATGTGATTAGTGCTCAAATAGTGCTATTTTGAACCCTATTTATAGTATGTTTTGAGCACTTTTTGTGTACTAATCAACTTAAACTTGATTCATACATTAAAGTCTTTGCTTTTCCACCTAAGCTGGCATTTTGATGGCTATTTTTGTAGACTTATGACTAAATTAGGCAAAAATCTTCAGAATGACGCTAAAGCGAAGAATCGAGGCAGAACTCAGCTATGTTAAAAGTCGGAAAGGAAAATGGAAGGCGGGTGAATTTGGAACCGCTGCGGGGAAACTTTGCGGGGTTGCGAGTACGGGATGCGAGTCCCCAGGCATTCTGTGTTAATATTGACCTACAGGCAGCTTGCATGACTTTTTCTAAGCTACCCTCATGTATTTGTGGTGCCTCATACATTTTTGTATTTCCTTGTTAAGCGATTATAAGCCTTAGTGGGCTGTGTGTCTGAACAACTTTTGATCTGATAAACTTTTGGCACAAAGCTTTCATAGTTCCACTCTCCGGTTTCTCTCCACTGCTCATTTTCTCTGTGGCTTTACAGGCGGCGAGGAAGGCACGCGGGGATGTGACTGGAGGATGAGTGGCTAAACCCCTTACCTTTAGATTGGGGAAGGCTACTAGGTAGAAGGGATCTAAACCAATGAGGTTTCATGTTTTAGCAATTATTTTCTATAATTTATGGTTTCATTTTAAACTTTTAAAACAATCCTTAGTGTACTTTGAATGATTAGTATTTGATAAGCTTTTGGGTTCATTGGATGATTATTGCTATATCCATTGACATCAGTTTAGTTTTTCATCTGGGTTATTGAAAGGTGATTAAGGATGGCTTTTATTTTCCCCAAATTTTAGGTCTGATCCCTTCAAATTCATATCAAATAATTAGGTACTTGGTAAGCTTATAGGGTTCATTGTATGCCTTGTGTTGGATCTGGTAGTATTCATTCCCAGATTATCATTTTATTAGCTATTGTGGAAGTGAGTCGAGTGATGTTATTAAAAATAAAGACCATCAATGGGAAGCAAATGCCAATTTTTCAAAGATATTTATTTGAGGTCAGTTTTAAGTTAAATGAAGAGGCAGGTTCGGGAGATGACTATTAGTGCCATTCTCCAGTATAAAGAGAGAAGGACCACTGGAGAACCTTAAGTTACTTACTAGGACTCCGACCGGTGTTCTTCTTTGCAAGGAATTCTATTTTACATTTTACTTATTTTATTTTCGAGTTTGACTACTAAACCTCATGTTTTTACCAAACCTTAAAATCCAATTGAAATTCACCATTTTGAGCCAACTCTAATTCATTGTGCAAAGAAAACACATCCACAAGTTTAACCATATAAATTATTTTACCTTTGTAATAGCTAGAGTTACAACGGTAGAAGGTATAGAGTTTTATAAATTTTTTGATTTTGGTTGGGCGCCTGATACATGTTTACGTGCGAATCACCATGACTATCCAGGCTAGAGGTGGCTTTGAGTATTTAATCACCTTCATTGATGATTACTCAAGGTATGGGTGTATTTATTTGATGTGTCATAAGTCCGAAGCCTTTGAGAATTTCTAAGGGAGTGAGGGTGGGAAAGCGAGAGAGAAGCGTCTCGATAGCAAGTGCCGAGTCACATATTACAAATGGCCGTACGAATGTAAGTCAGTGTATCATTCCACCCAGAGATTGATAAGCGATTACGAATCCATTACCAAACACTAAAATTCCATACTATTTGGACTAAAGCTCATAGTGAAAGTTTTATCAATAACTAAAATTAAAATCCTATCTTGTGAATATATTCAAACTGACCCCTAAAACAAAAATAAATGAATAAAAATAAAATTGTATATAAAAGAATGGATTGAATCGAGTTCTTGTGAAAGCAAAAACTATCAATATGAAATACAATGAAATAGTTAATTCTAAATAGTAAAATCCATTTACTCTGTTCTATGTATGAATCAGTTGGCTGTCCCAAAAATTTCTAGTTTTGAGTGGATTTCTCATATTCTGCAGTTGACCCTCCCTTTGCTTCTCTCGAGAATGAATCGAACCAGCTACGTATTCCGATTCTCCTTGCAAGATTTGGGTATTTTCTTACCGATCACCAGCCCATTTGCTTTGTTTCTGAAGTGACATTGAACTTTGCTTTTCCCTTCTGAGATTTCGCAGGGTTTCCTACCATAAGTAGTAGCTCGACTGTGTGCCAGGATCTATGGGTTTATCCAGTTCCCTTGATTAGATCTAAGCTAACACGGGAGGATTAGACTTTACCTTTAGATTAAGGTGAACTACATGATTATTTATGTTGTTAAAATGCCCCTCGACTTCAATTATGAAGGCGAATGGGGTTACTAAAATGAACTCTGAGCTCAATGAGTTCGTCAATGGTAGTTGAACATGCACAGAAAGAATGCTCTCGACTCGGGAATCTCAGTATACGTGTCATGAAAGGGCATGCGGATATCGGGAGTAGGATCATTCCCTCGTGCCGGGTATTAGGTCTTGCTATTGAGACTTCTCCATTCAAAACGATGCCAGATTAAGTAAGAACGAACCCAATTAATTCTCTCTCCATAATTGTGCGAAAGGCGCTAAATGTAAATCCAAATCCGGTAAATCTGCTCACGTCTTTGCATTTGCTAATTAAAATGGAGCAGATCCTCATGACCACTTTGTAATTGATAAGCAGAGAAGAAATGAATTCGAAATTTATCATTCATAAATTTTCCAATGATAATACTTAAGAAAAATAATAGAACTAAAAGATCCATTTCTGCTCGTCTCTACCTTGCAGTTCGCATGTCAAAACAGAAAAATAAAAATCTACTCCTAAAATATACAACTGAGTTATAACTATACTCAGCACTACGGGTAGTGAGACGGAAAAACTACTTTACTCTTCTAAGAATTTATCTATTTATATTGTAAAAAGAATTTGGTAGAATCCACACAAATGCTCTAGAGTGGAACTTCAAAAGAAAAGCCCGGCTCTTCCATCTTATACTTCAGCGACCTCAAGTTGATATCGCGACGAAAGCGGATTCTCTTGATTGCTGGTAGTACGGTCGCTGACTTCTTCTTTAAGATTACCTTGATTTGTCCTGCCTTTGCTTTGATCGATTAATTAGCGACATGATTTTGTAGTCGACCTCATTTACTTTCAGTGTTCCTTAGGTGTTGATGTAAGCGACCTCAATTGCATGTATCGGCGACATCATTGTCTTCCCATTCTTCGGCAGGTTGACATCGATTTTAGGTTGCAGCCAGCGCTTTTCTATATTTGTATGTGGCTTATGTTGTGACTTTGGTTTCTTGAAATTACCAATTGTGTGTTTGAGTGGTCTTCTTGCCTTCATATGTTTTTTGATTTTATGTATATATCGCGACCTCCCTTGGTGATGCCAGCGACCTCTTCTTCCCATTTCTTTTCTTACAGTTTTGCAGCAGCAGCCTGGTTTCTACGTTGCAGCAATTTCTCCTTCCACACATTTTCCGGTCGCGACCTCGAGGGTGGTGTCGCCCGACCTCTCGATTTCTTAATTGATCTTCTTGGTGTGACTGTGAGTGAAATCGCGACATCATTTTCTAATCCTTGATTTGTAAAGGTCGCAAGTTCGGTTCTTGGCAAGTGCTTCATTGGCTCTAGTCGACCTTAACCAGAGCTACATTTTTGGTTGCACTTTGAATCTTAACGTTTTTATGTCGCGACATCCATAGTGGTATGACCTTAAATGAACCTTACTTTTTGAAAAACTGGGTTGCAACCTCTTTCTTTAAGACCTTTCTTATGACTTTACTAAACGGATGTATCGCGACACCAGTGGTGTCGCGACATCATCCTCTTCTTTTGTCAGCGACATCAAAGTGATGATGTCGCGGCGTGAATTTCTTCCTTAGATTATTTCGCTGAGTCTGACCACGTTTTTCGTTGCCATAGCCTCCTTCTTGAGTCACGACCATATTTCAAGTTTTCTATTTCTTCCTTCAATAAATTTGTTGATGTGACTTGGAATGGCTGGAGAAACTGAGCTTCTATGTGACTTAAATTTTCGAGTTAACATGAGCCTCGATTATTTGTAATTTGGTTTCTTACGATTTTGCTAGATTTGAGTTTTACCAACATGACTCTTTTAAGTAAAATTTTAGTTAATTATCCGCTACGCAAACAAATCAACATTTATCTCATAATATACTCAGAAAAATGGATTAAAAACTTAATGAGTTTTTAGACTCATCAATTACATCCCAATTGTCTACACCTAGTGTACCACAACAAAATGGTGTAGCAGAAATAAGGAATAGGACTCTTACAAACATGGTGAGATCAATGATGTGTTATTCATATTTACCTAATTCCTTATGGGGATATGCATTAGAAATAGCAGCTTACATTACAGAGTGTAGTATCATCTAAAAATTGATACCTACTACTCATTGAATTGTGGGCAGAATTTTGTAAACTGATCATTTACGATGGAGCTTTAAAGTTGCCATTTGTGTGTTTTGAGGAGTAAATAAATAAGATGGAACCAAGAACATAAGTTTGTATCCTTGTAGGGTATTGATTAGTGCCCAAAAATTGCTATTTTGGGCTGTCGAGGATAGGTTTTGTGTGCTTTTCACTTATGACGTCGTGCTCGATTAAGCGTTGAAGTGGTGGAATTTGCCAGCCTTGCCCAGTACCATTTCAGGGTTGTTTGTGGTTATTTTGCAGGTTTTTGTGTACCTCGTCCACTAAGTTCGGTGTGATCGATAAGAGATCATGCTAAACAAGAAGATTTGACTATTTTGGCCATGAACATGAAATTCGGTGAAGAAAGCGAGAGAGGCAGGAAATTGGTAAGAAGATCTGATGAGATCTGGTGGCATAGCGGTGAAGAACAGGCGACGAGAGAAAATTTATTTGGGATTCACGAAAATTTGCTTGATCATAAGCGAAATTTGCAATCTCGCAAAGTGAGAAATTTATGAATTATGAGAGCCCCATTTATATAAGCGAATCAACGTGCCTAAGCGAGGGTGCCAGTTCGGCTATCTTAAATATTTCGCTAGGCTAGCGAAATTTCTCTAGCTAGCGAAATTCACTGTGCATAGCGAAAATTTGTGATTTCGCTATCTACGTACAATTCGCTAAGTGCGAAATTTCGCTAAGTTGCTTGAAATTTATTTGGTACTTTCAGCTCTCCTTCATGAAATTTTTCTTTATATAAGCGAGAATTCCTTGCCACATTAATTTTGTGTACATTGTAATTCAATGCGAAAAAGAACGACCCCGTTTTGGTGTATTACCTCCTTGTCCCTTATTAGCCAATATTTTGGGTTTTTCTTTGTGTATTTCCTTTGGGTGGCCTATATAAGCCCCCGTCATTTTATAACCAAGCAATCTTTTGTGACTTATTATCTTAAATCTCATGACTAGGTTTAGTTTCTTTTCTCTTCTCTCTCCTCTTTTTTTTTTATCTTTCGTTTTCTAGTGCCCTGAACACCTCTTTGAGGATGACTCGAGATGCTTAGTAAGCCTCTTCATAGCTTTGAAGATGAGGTTAAGGCTTGGTTTTGGGGCGGGGCCAGTGTGTCGGGTCTCATGTTTTAAATGCTACAAGTAATCGTATTTACAAGTCTCCATATCTTCCAAATTAGGGTCAATATCATTTAATGTCACATTGGGCCAATACTTACCATGCTTTAGTAAGCACAGCTCATACTTATCAAGGATGCAATCGTTATCCTTAGACGGTCTTTACGAGCCACCGAAATGAGGTCGAAAGCGCTAGGGTTTTAAACCGAAAGGGCCGGAATGCATGTCGCCTGTGTCGACCAAATAGGAGTGTTTGGGGTTAGGCCTTTCTAGTTAAACAAAGATCCTAAGTATGGCTTGGACTATAGGTTGCTTGCCATGACAGCGAGTGATAAAACCCGAAGTGACATCATATACTCCCCATGCTATTGCCAGCGACCTAAACCTTCAAAGTTACCTTTTCACACTTCACTTTCGCTTACGCTATTCAAGAACCAAAACAACCTCCAATCGCTTTAAAACAAAATTCCAAAAATCCAAACTAAAAGCCTCACCATTTTCAACATTGATGCGAATCATTCCTAGGATGAAAACCCATCCCCGTGTTCGACTCTAGACCGCTATGATGCAGTAGCTTGACTACGGCAGTAGGAGGAATATAGGAATATAAATTTTTTTGATTCCGCTCACCCTACCGTGGCACGACCACGGCGCCGTCAGTCGGGGATGGTGCCAAACTACGATGATAAGTTACGTACTTGTGATCGACATCACAAGTGAAGGCTGCGACCTTTTAACCCTTTGAATCCTGCCGCCAGAATCGGCAAGTGTTCATCACTCGCGCAATCGCACTATTTTTGTTTTTCATACAATCAGTTTTAATTTAGCTAACCCTAACCCTTTTTGCAAGTGGACTGCGTTTCAAGCTGTGTCTCGCTGTAATGTGTTTATGCACCACCGGGAAAGAGAGACATCGTAGATTGCATAGAGTCGGGCACCAACAATTGAATAAGGCAAGGAAATCGTTGTGCCAAGTGACCAAATGGGATCCCCTACCCGGTGAAACAGCCAGAGTCACTGGCACCCCAAAGGATCCAGCCAAATTATAGTCGATGAGGGACCATATACACCTCCTAGAGTTGCTCCTTCTCGCATCATACCCCTCACAGATGTAAAGAAGGAGGCCTTATTCGTGCCTACTCCCCACATATCATGGTATATGGAAAAATGAAACCCATACACACATATAAGGGATTTCGAGGAGGTATGCACAACCTTAAGGAGTTGCACATGGACATGGATTCATTTAAGTCGAAAGCATTTCCATTAACCCTAAAGGACAAGGCCAAGATTTGGCGAACTCACTGAGGCCTAGAACCATAAGAATCAAGGGCCGTAGGCGTAATTCTTAAAGAAATTCTTCGTCTACAAGACTAACACACTAAGAGACAATTTACACCTTTGCAGCTTAAGATGGCGAGAGGTTCCTACCAAAGGTCGGGAGAGATTTATGGAGACTATCAAGCAGCATGCCCACACCATGGGTCGATACATGGATGCCAGAACCACTTCTGTGTATGTCTCCTGCCATGAAGCCAGCCTGGGAAACCATGTGTGGAGAGGAGATTTTCGAGTACATCCACGAAGCCATGGATTTTAAACTATGTGGCTGAAACTTCTAAGGGCTCGACGAACCAAACCTCGAGAGTAAATGGAAAAATGAGGCCTTTAGCCAACCCTAGAGGGATGTATAACGTCGCAGAGGATATAGAAATGAAGGCTAGAATTTCAACTCAGCTAGGAAGGCGGAGGAGCTGAAGGCAAAAGCTCCACGGCGTGTGTTAAAGGACTGAAAATCCCGCACAGCAATCCATGCTCACCCCCAAGCCACCGCCCACCCCGGAAGACGCATCCCATGGCCCCTTCAGTGAAGGATTTGATGTCAGAATGTGCAAATGCCGTAGGTCAATACAAGCCACCGCTACCTAATGCCCCATATGGAAATACTTACACCCACCGAGGAATCAATTCTAACCTCTCCCGAAACCCAATCCCCCCCGCTCGACCCCAAATTCGCCAAAACCACGCTTTGTTCCACTTCAACCACAACCACCTCCATTCTCATCGCCCCGTGGAACAAGCCATTTTAAATTTGAGTAAGGTGGTAGGTAACTTTGTGGAAGAACAAAAGGATCACGCAATACTGGCACAAAGATTGATACCGTGAGAGAGCACATCAACAAGAGAATGGGGATGGGCTTCGAGAGAAATCTTAATCGAAATAGACAACTTGCTATAGTGATCTCAATCACAAAGATCAACAATACTCTGGAGGTACAGGAGAGAGGAAGGTTCCCTTCCCAAACATTACCAAATCCAAAAGGAGTGCATGACGTAGGGTCATCCAGCACCAGAATGGATGAGGTAAAGGCTATAATCACTCCCGAGGGAGTGGAAAAGAGGTTGATCAACCAATGTCAAAACCCCGCTGAGGAGACCAGAGCAAGTAGAAATGGAGCCATAACACATTTTTCTCAAGGAGGACTCAATGAAATACGCGCATGCCACCCCATTTCACGTGCACTTAGAAGCAAGAAGAAGGCATCTCACAAAGGTGCATCCTAGAAGTCCTAAGGCGTGAAAGTCAACATACCTCTTTCGGGACATCATCAAACAAGTCCCCGCCATAAAGTTTTTGAAGGATCTTTTGCACAATCAAAAGGGTTAGCATTGAGAAGAAGGCATTTCTAACTCAACAAGTCGCATAATCCAAAGCGAGAACCTACCAACATATGATCCCTGATCTCCCACAATTTTCGGGCCAACATAAAGTGGACTAGCATAGACAAGGCACCAGCCGATTTCAGGAGCCGCCAGAACCATCGCCATACTCTATAAGCAAATTAGGTTTGGGTGAACTTAAACCTACCAACATTACACTATCATCGTCGATAGATCGGTGAAGATTCCTAAGGGGATAGTTGAGGATGTCTTGGTGAAAATATCAAATTCTACTACCCAAGAGACTCCCGTAGTGCTCGACACCGAGCCAATTGCAAATGAGCCCAATCATGTGCCAATCATCCTTGGAAGACCATTTCTGGCCACTGCCAATGCAATCATCAATTGCCGGAATGGAGTTATGCAACTTACATTTGGCAACACACCGAGCTGAACATATTCCATTTGAACAACAAGCACAAATTGCTAGAAGATGAAAATCAAATGACTGATGAAGTTGGTTCAATTGGTCAGCATGCAGGGAAGCTGAGTGTCCAGGAATTGCAAGAAATGGCCAGCCAAGTTGAAGCAGAGGTCTTGGTATTACCATCAGTAACCACTGAAGGGCAATTGCTCAGTTCAAAATCAATCAGTGAGAACCAAGCCAACAATGGGAAATCCAACACCAAGGAATCAGCTCAAGCCACTGCCGGGGTTGAGGAGATCATTCTCCTTGACCCTCCTTGAGTAATTTTGTGATATTGAACTGGTTTGGTGTTCTCAAAAACCGAATTGCAGTTCAATAAATTTTGGTTTTTAGTTTATTTTAGTCAATTTCTATAATTTTAGCTATTTTTAGTAAGTCTCTTAATTTAGCAGTTTTCCATTATTAGTAACTTTGTAATTATATTATAGTATCTTATATTAAATTATGAAGTAAAGCTTAATATAATAATTTTTATTTTTATTTTTATTTTTAATATAATATTGAATTTTAAACTGAAACTTAATTCTCTCGATGATGCAGTGTTTAGGCTCAAATTTCGCTATAATAGCGAAATGACTCTTCGGCTGCCTTCTGAGCTTTATTTAAACCAGGGGAGGGCCAAAAGTTTTCATTCTAAACTTTCCTCCCTCCCCAAATTTCTTCGAGAACCCTTGTCGCCAAGTAGCTCGAGCCACCGCCGCTGGCCACTGGCCCGTACACGCGACCGCTGCCGAGCCCCGATTGGTGACCATCATGACTCGTGCGCATCCCATGTACCGCCAAGCCACCGTGGATCGCGGCACCAGCTACCTCCACCGCCGGCACGACCCTGTTCGCACCAGCGCCCGTAGCCACAGCTGCCGAGCCCCGCTCCGCAGCTGCCTTCCTTGATCGAGCCACGCCGCAAGACCTCGCCGTGCCCCCCGATCCTCCGCTCGGGTCCCATTTCTTCGCCTCAATTTCGCCTCGCCCCGGTGTTCTTTTTCCACTACAGTTATGGTGCGTACCAGGGGTGGGTCCCGCCTCCGACCACGGGTCAGATTCAGTACCCCAGAGCGAGGAGCGGTGCACCCTGCCTGCACCTCGCACTCGCCATCCCGAGGCGCCCCCGAGGAGCCTCAGGGTTTAGAGATATCAGACGATGGACCCCCCGGCCCTCACCAAAGGCCTCTGGAGATCCAGAGGGCTCGGCCCTCCAAGCTGGCCCAGACAAAAACTGTAAAGGTCATCCTCATCTAGACCTCGTACCATCACCAACCATTATCGCCAGCTAGAGGCGACCTTCTTCGCCGCTTATCACAAATTCCAGGATCGTGGAGGTCGTTATTTGTCTGCACCCTATTCCTCGGGAACGTCGCTCATTCGAGACTTCCATGGGAGTCATTCTATGACGCCCGCTCCGATGGCTCATCACAGATTCGGGATCTCGATGCGATCGATCGAGCACTAATCCCTGCTACCATTCACGAGGCCGAGGCATATTACCCCCAGTGGTTCCTCTCGCAGCTTCCTCACCATCTTCGATGACATCCCGGGGGCGCCTAGTCCGCCCGAGCCCGCCGGCTCATCGACGATCGCCCGGAGTGCTAGAAAGCAAATGACATTTCGCAGCGCTAGTTCGACACCCGCAGCCAATTCAAAGGGTTATCGAGATCGGCTCACCCGACACCACCGGGGAGATGGTCCGCAGCCTTGCTCGAGACACCACCGCTCGGACCCATATTATTCCGAGGCGCCCGCCCCGATGCTCCCGGTCGATCACCCGTTCTCGTGACCAGCCTCTTCCCACGCACATCACGCACAGCTGCAGGGGGCCATCCCCGTGAGGTTTCAGACCGGATCTCAGAGGGATTCTAGTTCAGTCCCTCCGAAATGGGTGTGATGACCTTCTGATGCATTTTGAAGACAAGGTCCAATCGTAAGGGCCCGTTCGAGCCGAGAGCCTTCCATCGCCAAGCAAGCCACGATCCCGAGCCACGTCCCGAAAGCACATGAGCTTCCGTATGAGCCCCCGATTGAGCGGGAGGATTCGATGCCCCCAGTCCCGTCGATGGAGCGAGCGATGGTCATGCTCCATCTTTCTCCTCCAAAGAAGAGTGACTGTGAGGAGGTACCCGACCAGAGGCGCAGGACTCCCATAGGACGTATTAGCTCACCCCCGAGCCTCGAGATGGAGAGGAGTCCACTACCGCATCGTTCTCTCCTCCATCTCCTACTCTTACCTACTTCACCGCGTACTCGATACTCCCGGGCCCATCATTTACATCACAAAGATTCTCCGCAGCACATACACGCCGTCGAGAGAGCTAGCCGCCTGCTATGGATGTCAGATGTTCTTTGGCCACTACCCCGTGCAAAGACAGACCAGAGAGGTCAGTTCGAGCCGAGGCCACTCTAGGTCACTCCGTCACCCATGTCGCAAATTGCATCATGACACTGGGGTATTCCGCGCTGCTCCCCGACCAGAGCGAGTTCACTACGCAGCAGCCTCTTTGGATATGTTGGCAGCAGCAGCAGCTGCTACAGACCCACCACCACCACAGCAGTGAGGTGGTTAGGTTTCTTTATGTTTTCAGATAGTTACTAAATTTTATCAACCTACTTACTAATTTGTGTAAGATTCATGTATTAGCCATAGTAGTAAAGGATATATCTTTTGTATGTTTAGCTTTGTTATGCATGTACTAGCCATTTTGGCTATATCAAAGTTATACAAGTTATATATATATAGTTTACTTCACTTTTGCAAAATCTGCGGTCCCCATTTTCATAACTTGCTACTTTCAATCGAACAATTGAATTGCTTTAATTGACAATTCGAATTGCCTTTAATTGAAAAATTTGAAACCTTGCATGTTACCTTAATGCTAGAACAAGTCCATGTTTTTTTGAAGCAATTTTTGGTCAGCTTGAAGTTCCAAAGATTAATAACCTTTGAACATTCCCTTTAAGCTAATTCACACACTCCGCACATCGATTGTACTAATAGCACAAATTATTCGCTTCCTTTCACTACAGATAGCCTACTTCAGTATGTTGGCAACCCATGATAGGTTTATGTTACCCACATTTGGCACCAATGTAGTCTTCCCCAAAAGGAAAAGAAAAGAAAAAAAGCAAAAAGAAAAAGAAGTTAAGAAAGAAAATAAAGTCGTGACACTTTCATTTCTCAAAACCCGAGCACTGGGTCCGAGGGGTATATGGCGAAGTTTTCAAGCCCGATGCCTAAACCTAATTGGTTGGGAGTCATCGACTTAGTGTTCGTTACACGTGAATGGGTAGAGTTTAACGTGTCAGAGGTGCTTAATTCCCTAAGTCCTCTCGAGTCCCGGTAAAAGCCCCTGCAGTTTGCGGTCAAGGGATCCTTTTCGCTTGATGCCCTGTAAACCTTAATTGATTGGGAGTCATCGGTGACCCCTCGCTACACGGACTTTGGTGAAGTCGAAGTTTTAAGCATTGCACCCTACATTGTAGTTAAATGTTATTATGTAGCTTTTCCTATCTAGGTCAGTTCACGCCTTAAGGCCATGCCGTAGCCAGTTGTATAAAATAATTTTGCACTTTATTGGCTCAATCTGGTTACATTAGGAACCATTAGATTTTAGTGGAAATTCAGGTTGAATTCTTTGGATCAGATGTTGACCTAAAAATTGTTCTTATATGGTTTTTGCTCTCTCATGTCGGTTTGCAAGCTTGGTATCAATTGTTCATTTTAAAGGTAATGTCTATATGTATATACCCCTTTTTGAACCACAAACTTTTTGAGAAATCACTGCATGCATTTCCTTTTTGTTTTAGCATTGCTAAGGGACTAGCAACGTGTCGGTTGGGGGTGTGATTAATGCCCAAAAAGTGCTATTTTGAGTCCTATTCGAGATAGGTTTTGAGTGCTTTTTGCGACTAATCGTATCAATTAAGCCAATTGAGGTGTTCAGGTCTACTTAGTATTACTTATGCCATTTCGAGGTTATTTGTGGTTATTTTGCAGGTTTTTGTGTACCTCGTCCACTAAGTTCGAATTCGATATCGAGATGTGCTAAACCATGAAGATTGAAACTATTTTTCGGCCATCAAACATATCAAAATTCAGTGAAGAAACGAAGGCAAAGTGATAAAGAAAGGATGCAAGTAGAGACGCAAAGGGCATAGCAGAAGAACGTGCAACCTTAAAATTCGCCGGGATTGCGAAAATTTCGCAAATATAGCTAAAATTTCTGTAATCCAATAATTGAGAAATACTAAAGTTAGCGAAATTCGCTATAGCGAAACACGTGCCTAGCGAAATTCCTTCGCCATATTCTAAAATATTTCACAGTTAGCTTTTTAAATGATCGTGGCATAGCGAAAATTTTGTGATTTTCGCTTATCTCTGCACTTCCTCGGCAGGCACGAACTCACAGCTAGCGAAATTCGCTACTCCAATAAATTTTTCCCGCATAGCTAAATTTCGCTCGCACTTTGTGTAATTAATGCCAAACGACCCCGCTTTTGGTGTATTACCTTGTCCCTTGTATAGCCAATATTTTAGCTGTATTCACACTCATATTTATTTCTCATTGAACCTGGGCAATTCACTTCTACTTATGTATTATTCCCACTTCAACAATTTTGCTTTTTCTCTCTTCTCCCTCCTCTTTCTTTTCATTTTCTAGCCAAAACAATCTCTTTGAGGATGACAACCTCAAGAGATGCTTGGCTAAGCCTCAGCTTTGTGCTATGAGGGTCATAGCTTGGTTTTCAGGGGCGCCTCGTGTGTTGTCCTCATGTTTTAAATGCTACTGTGCACCGTAGATTTATGTGTCTCCATATCTTCCAAATTAGGTCAATATCATTTACCGGCCTGGGCCATTTTTAATAATACTACCATGTTAGTAAGTACAAAGGCATACTTGTTGTTAGATGCAATCGTTATTCTTAGATGGTCTTTACGCCACCTTAACAGTATCAGTTATTTGTAATAGAACTAGGTACCGGAATATTTGTCACTCATCATCAATTAAGATGTTTGTGGGGTCATTTATAACAAAAGATCTATATAAATATCATTTATAATATAAATTACAATGATATGATTAAACAACTAGAATATTAACAAGAAACACCCCATGTTGTCATTTATGATCGGAACTCCAAAAAATTTTCAATTTCACTTTTTTACAGTTATTCAATAACCAAACAACTCCCACTGTTTTAAAAACAAAATTCCAAAATCCAAACTAAAAGCCTCACCATTTTCAACACTGATGCGAATCATTCCTAGGATGAAAACCCATCCCCGTGTTCGACCCTAGACCGCTATGCTGCAGTAGCTTGACTACGGCAGTAGGAGGAATATAGGAATATAAATTTTGTTGATTCCGCTCACCCTACCGTGGCACGAATCAAATGCTTCGCTCGGGCCCTTCGTGTCGCGACCTTTAATGAGCCACGACATCATTTCTAACTTTGATTTGTAAAGGTCGCAAGTTCAGCCGCGTGCTTCTATTCGCTACAGTCGCCACCTTCTTTCAACCCCTATTTTTGGTTGCACTTTGAATCTTCTCCTCGCTTTTATGTCGCTGACATCATAGTGGTGTCGCGACATGAAATGGACCCTGCATTTGAAATCTCGTTGCAACCTATTTCTTTTGCAAAGACCTTCGTGGGCTTCATAGACAGATCCTTCGTCGCGACCGCAGTGGTGTCGCGACATCATTCATATTTCGCGTCATGACACTGCGATGTCACGACATGAATTTCTTCCTTAGGATTATTTCCTTTGGCCTCGACCACGTTTCGCCATCAACCTCCTTCTTCAAGTCCCCCGACTACTCTTGTTCAAGTTTTCATTTCTTCTTCAAAGCCGAATTTGTTGATGTCGTGACTTGAAATGGCCAATCGAGCTTCCCGTCGCGACTTAATTTGTTATGACCCTCAATTCTATCATGGGCCAGGTTTCTTTCCGGGATTGCTAAGATTCGAAGCCTCACGTATTTCCCGCAAATGAAATTTTAGTTAATTATCCACTCTTTCGCAAACAAATCAACATTTATTCTATTATATCCTCATGTAAATGGATTAAAACTTAATGAGCTTTAGACTCATCAATTGCTATCTCAATTGTCCCACACTTAGTGTACCACAACAAATGGTGTAGCGCAATAAGACAGATTTACAGCATGGTGAGATCAATGATGTGTTATTTCATATATTTACCTGGTTTCATGGGGATATGCATTAAATACAAATTACATTCTAAAAAATTGGTATCATCTAAGTCACACTTTAATAGCTCAATCGGGAGCCAGGCGCAAGCCTGTCTGTACTGACTAAAAGCTCAGCCATAGGCTAAAGGTAAAACTAAATAAGATGGAACCAAGAACATAAGTTTGTATCCTTGTAGGGTATCCTAGAGGAACCAAAGGTGGTTTGTTCTATAGTCCAAAGGATTAGAAGGTCATTGTTAGCACCAATGCCCGATTCTTGGAAGAGGACTATGTAATGAACCACAAGCCTAGAAGTAGAATTGTTCTAGAAGAATTGAGAGGAGATAGACCAGTACAAACTTCTTTAATACCCATAGTGTAAGAGGAAACACCACAAGAAAGTGTTCTCTACACCTCAACGCTCATCAGAGCGTGAGTGATTGTTTCAGACACGTGTTGATGTTGAACCTTGTGGTCCTACCATCAACATGCTTCATTGCAAAACTAGAGAGCATAATCTGATGTTTTATAAGACCAACATATGCACAACGCATCACCGATAAGGTACGCCACATGGAGTGTCTCAGTCAGAAGGAGGGTTATTCATCAACTCGCGGTATAACTCGGAGAGTCTTTTGACAGATCCCCATAAGCCAGATATTGATCCTCGTGAACTATGATGAAGCACTTATGATAAAGATGCGATTCGCAAAAGGTTATGAAATCTCACATGCAGTCCATGTACTCTATTCAAGTCTGAGATCTTATGGAACCACCCGAAGGGATAAAACCCATCGGATGCAAGTGGATCTATAACAAAAAGAGAGGAGTAGATGGTAAGGTTGAAACTTTTAAGGCAAGGCTTGTATAAAAGGGCTTTAAAAGAAGTGGATCGACATGAGGAAACTCTTCACCAAGAGCTGCGCTTAAGTCTATCCGAATTCTCTTATCCATTGTAGCTTATTTCAACAATGAAATTTTGAATATGGATGTAAAGACTGCATTTCTGAACGGGCATCTTGATGAGTGCATCTATATGATGCAACCAGATGGTTTCATAGAAAAGGGTGAAGAACACATGTTGTGCAAACTTAAGAGATCCATTTATGGACTTAAGCAAGCATCTAGATATTTGAATGCTCGCTTGGATCAAGCTAATAAATCTTATGGTTTTGATCAATGTCCTTATGAGTCCTATGTGTACAAAAAGTGTGATGGAAGCAGCGTGGTGTTCTTAGTGTTATATGTGGATGACATCTTGCTCATTGATAATGATGTGGGGGTATTATCTTCAGTTAAGGTATGGTTATCCAGCCAGTTTGATATGAAAGACTTGGGAGAAGCTAGTCACATTCTTAGGATTAAGCTTCAACGGGATCGCAAGCAAAGAATGTTAGGCTTATCACAGGCTACTTATATTGATAAGAATCTAGCCCGTTATAGCATGCAAGATTCCAAGAAAGGTTTTCTTCCTTTCAGACATGGAATCACTCTATCCAAGGATCAATGTCCTAAAACACCTAATAAGATAGAGAAGATGAAACTCCTATGCAGACCAAGAATAAGAAGCCTTATGTATGCAATGTTGAGACTAGACCCGACATCCGCTCGTTGTCGCATGGGCCGCCAGATATCGCCCCAACCCTAGGAAAGAATATTGGAGAACAGTAAAACATATAATCAAGTACCTAAAAAGGACTAGAGATTATATGTTAGTGTACCAAGAAGACAGTCTAGTACCTTTAGGGTATACAGACTCAGACTTCTAGTCAGATAAAGATTCCATAAAGTCTACCTCTAGTTATTTGTTTACCTTAGGGAGTGGAGCCATAAGTTGGAGGAGTATCAAGCAATCTTGCATTGCTGATTCCACCATGGAGGCCGAATATGGCAAATTCTCGTGAGGTAGCTAAGGAGGCAAGCATAAGAAACTATTGATCTAGGAGTGGTTCCCCAATGCAATTACCTATTGACTTTATCAGGATAGTGAGCAGCCAACTCAAAGGAACCTAGGACCCATAAGAAGGGAAAGCACATTGAGCCCAAATATCATCTGATTAGTGATATTGTGCAAAGAGGAGATGTAGTGGTGACCAAGATAACATCAACGTACAACCAAGTGTATCCTTTACAAAGAGCTACTCAGCCTAAGACTTTGTATGTGCATGTAGGGAATGGGAGTTGAGATGTGGCATCATGGCTGAGTCCAAGTGAGAGATTGTTAGGCTATATATACCAAAAGCCATTTTATTGTTATGGATGTTTATTTTATTTTAATAAAACCCTCGTTATTTCATTTCTAAGGAGAATCTACACGAATGTATGCATTTAAATATCACGCATGTGTGTCTTTTTATTCTACATAGTAGATGATTTGGTGTGTAGAGTTCTAGCTTTACGCATGTAAGACCAAATCATTGGTTTTTATGAAATATAAGCTATTGTCTGGCGCCTAAATGGAATTTGACACACCATTGGTAAGATTGTAGCACAAGACTTCGTAGATCCTGCTCTCACTACTGCGGAATGGCTTAGTTCCAATTTCTTATGTAATACTCTCGTGTGTATTGAACGGGACCAACTTGGGGTAATTATTTTATACTGACACATGGTTAATTATAATTAATACCTCCAACTTGGGGTAATTATAATTAATACCATGGTTAGAACATTATTATTTACTCGAGATATTTATTAGATAGATTGCGAGTATTTGCTGTTATTTTGACTAAAGAGGAGATCTTTATAGATCAATAACTTCAAGTAGATAGCGCATTCACCGTATGGTGAATATTAATTATTGGCTTAGTTCATCGCTGTTAATTCGATTGATGATACCCTTGAGGCTTAAAGTTTGATTATGTCAAACTGTGGATTTTTAATCCGATATATCAAATAAGTTAAGCGGAAGGTCTAAGGTGATTATGATATGTTGATTAAATAAAATCGTCAAGTACTTGATTTAATCAACTGCATCCGTATCGACCGTGGGGATATTGTTACAGTACAACAAATGTTGTTGCGCGTAGGAGTGCAATTATGATTCTTTAGTGGAGTGAATTATAATTAATGTAAATAAGTTCTTATATTTACATTGGGAGCCTAAAATCTTATTTTCCTTTAGGTCCCTACCGCAGCCTTTTTATATGCTATGTTGGGCAGCCTCTAAGGAGAGAGGAAAAACCTTAGAGGCAGCTGTCCAAAGAATAACATGAAGAGAGCCACTCCCTCTTCTCGTTCTGGCATTGGGGAATACGATAGAAGACTTGGAGGGTCGAATAATCTGCTGCGAATCATTTTTTTTATTGACATCAATCCGGACATATCTCTAGGTATGGATTCGAACTGTATCCTCATAGCCTTATTCGAATTGTGTTTTTCTTTTTTTGTGTAATCTGTATGCCCTATCACTATGTTCACAGGGAATTCAGACCCCTACAATTTGAATAAGGCTACAAGGATACAGTTCGAATCCATACCTAGAGATCTGTTTGGATTGATCTCAATAAAAAAAAAATGATTCGTAGCAGATTGCTTGACCCTCCAAGTCTTCTACCGTATTCCCCAATGCCAGAACGAGAAGAGGGAGTGGCTCTCTTCGTGCTCTCCTTTAGGCTACCTTTAGGGTTTTAGAAAGTGATTGATATTATTTTCTCCACCCATAGAGGCTGCCCAACATGGCATATAAATAGGCTACGTTAGGGACCTAAAGGAAAATAAGATTCTGGGCTCCTAATGTACATATATGAACTTATTTACATCCATTATAATTCACTCCACTAAAAACTTATAATTGCACTCCCTCACTAATTTGAAATTATAATTCGAGCCCTTTGTTATTAAATACTTATTAATCTCCCCATGTTAAAATTACAAATACCCGTTGATAAAATTAAATTTGACAATTTTATTTAATCAATATCTGATACTCACCTTGAGACCTTCCACTTAACTTATTTGATATGTCATATTAAAATCCACCTACAGGGTTTAACATAATCAAAACTTATAATTATCTTCAAGGGGGTATCATCAATCCAATTAACAGGACGTGGATTCTGTTAATAATTAATATTCACTATACAATTAATGCAAAGTATTCAACTTCATCGGGAGTATTATCACCTTTATAAAGATCTCCCTCTTTATGAATCAAAATAACCAACAATAAATGCACATGTCTATTAATTATCTCGAGATTAAGAGTAATAGTATTCATAATAACCATGAGGTATTAATTATTATATGTGTTAGTATAAAATAATTACCGCAAGTTAGTCCTATTCAATACACACGAGTGTACTTGTTACAGCTAGAACTAAGCCATTCCCGTAGTCACACAGACTCCATCAAGTCTTGTGCTACAATCTTACCAATGGTGTGTCAAATTCCATTTAGACTGTGAACCAATAGCTTATATTCCACAAGAACCGATGATTTGATCTTCTGTGCGTAAGTCGAACTCTACACACCAAATCATCTACTATGTAGAATAAAAGACACACATGCATGATATTTAAATGCAAACATAGCTCATATAGATTCTCATTGAAATGAAATAACATAAATTTATTAAAATAAATAAACATCCATAACAATAAATGCTTCGCATATATAGCTCTTACCAATCTCCCACTTAGACTCACGCAAACGCATGCCACACATCTCACTCCCATTCTACATGCCTATCAAATGTCTTAGCTGGTAAGCTCTATGCGATTTTCCAGGTTATCTCGTTGAAGCTATCTCGTCGCCAATTACACTTCCTCTTGCACAATATCTCTAATCGTATGATATTCGCTCTAACGTGCTTTCTCTTCTTATGGGTCCTAGGTTCCTTTGAGTTAGCAACTACTCCTTTAGTATCACAGTAAAGTGTAATAGGCAATTGCATTGAAAGAACCACTCCTAGATCCAATAGGAAGTTTCTAGCCATTGTGGAATCAGCAATGCAAGATTACTTGATACTCCTCCAACTGACCCACTCCCTAAGGTAAATGTATAACCGTGAGGTAGACTTTTCCGGGAATCTTTTATCCGACCGGAAGTCTGGAGCTCATATACCCAAAAGGTACTAGACTGTCTGCCTGGTAACTAACATATAATCTCTAGTCCTTTTTAGGTACTTGATTATATGTTTTACCGCTGTCCAATGTTCTTGCCTAGGGTTAGACTGATATCTGCTGATCATGCCAACAACAAAGCAGATGTCAGGTCTAGTGCAAAGCATTGCATACATAAGGCTTCCTACTGCAGATGCATAAGGAACTGCTTTCATCTTCTCTATATTATTAGATGTTTTAGGACACTGATCCTTGATAGAAAGGATTCCATGTTTCGGAAGGAAGAAAACTCTTCGAATCCCCGCATGCTGTAAATAGCTGAAATTCCTATCAATATAAGTTGCTTGTGATAAGTAACATTCTTTGCTTGCGATCCCCTAGAAGCTTAATCCCAAGAATGTGACTAGCTTCTCCAAAGTCTTTCATATCAAACTGGCTAGATAACCATACCTTAATTGAAGATAATACCCCCACATTGTTACCAATGAGCAAGATGTCATCCACATATAACACTAAGAACACCACCACGCTCATCACACTTTTGTACATACGACTCATCAGACATTGATAAAACCATAAGATTTAATGGCTTGATCAAACCTTAGTATTCCAAGATCTAGATGTTGCTTAAGTCCATAAATGGATCTCTTTAAGCTTCCAGACAACATGTGTTTTCTGCCTTTTCTTATGAAACCATCTGGTTTCATCATATAGATGCACTCATCAAGATGCCCATTCAGAAATGTAGTCTTTATGTCCATTTTCAAAATTTCATAGTTGAAATGAGCTACAACGGATAAGAGAATCCGAATAGACTTAAGCATGGCTATTGGTGAAAAATTTTCCTCATAATTGATCCCTTCTTTCTGAGTAAACCCTTTTGCTACAAGCCTAGCCTTAAAAGTTTCAACCTTACCATCTACTCCTCTCTTTTTCATATAGATCCACTTGCATCCGATGGGTTTTATCCCTTCATGTTCATAAGATCCTTGCACTTTGATTAGGAAAGTACATGGACTCCGCATCTCGCATTTCATAGCTTCACATAGATCTCGCATCTTATCCTTAAGTGCTTCTCACTACAGTTACAGGATTAGCATCTAAATTTCATCGTATCCTATCAAAAGACTCTCCTAAGAGTGTATACTGCAAAAGTTGACGAATAACCCTCCCACTACGATGAGACACTTTATGGCCGTGCACTATCGCTGGTATGTCAGGCGATGTTGATTTATATGTCTCATCACATTATGCTCATCTAGTCAGGCAACCTAAGATGTTGGATGGCAGGACTAATAAGGTTCAGCATCAACACGTGTCTCAACAATCCTCCCACTATGATGAGGTAATGGGATGTCAAGAACACTTTCTTGTGGTGTTTCCTCTTACACTATGGGTATTAAAGAAGTTTGTACTGGTCTATCTCTTCTCAATTCTTCTAGAACAATTCTACTTTTGGGCTTGTGGTTCATTACATAGTCCTGTTCCAAGAATTGGGCATTGGTGCTAACAATGACCTTCTGATTCTTTGAAATATAGAACAAACCACCTTTGGTTCCTCTAGGATACCCTACAAGGAAACAAACTCATGTTCTTGGTTCCAACTTATCTGTTTTCCCTTTCAACACATGTGCTAGGCAACCCCAAAGCCGAAAGTGTTTCATACTAGGCTTGCGCCCTGTCCACAATTCAGTTAGAGTTGTAGGTACTTGGTACCAAGTTTAGAATGTAAGCTGTTGTTTCTAATGCATATCCCCATAAGGAAATAGGTAAACTTGAATAACTCATCATTGATCTCACCATGTTCGTAAGAGTTCTATTCCTTCTTCGCTAACCCATTCCCGGCCAGGGTACACCAAGTGTAGCATACCTAGACGAATAATTGCTCCGACAAGTAGTCCCTGAACTCTCCCAAGAGGTACTCGCCACCACAATCAGATCGTAATGTCTTGAGACATTTATTGAGGCGCTTCTCCATTTCCACTCTATACCCTTTGAATTTCTCAAAGGCTTCGGACTTATGACGCATCAAATAAATACACCCATACCTTGAGTAATCATCAATGAAGGTGATGAAATACTCAAATCCACCTCTAGCGTGGATAGTCATGGGTCCACATAAATCAGAATGAATCAATTCTAGTTGTTCTGTGGCCTTATAACCTTAGCCATGAAATGTCGTCTAATCATTTTTCCTTCTAAGGTGAGTCATGGGATCGAGTTAAGCTTCCAGCTTCAAATGGTAACCCAAAGGTCCATTCTCGAACCGCCTCGAGACTGCTTTAGATTTATATGATCGACAAAAGCCGCTAGCGTGAGTGTAAAATTAGGTGGAAAACGCAAAACCGCAGCGCAAGTATACGCGGCCGAATGACACAGCCAGAGTGGTTAGTCAAGTGTCGTTCCCTCGAAGAGATGCGTGTTGACTACTGATTTAATGACTTTGAAAATATTTTGATCTAATCTTAAAGTGAATTCCGACTAAATTACTAGAATTAACAAAAACTTAAAATTAGATTATTGAATGATATCGATGATGAGAAACTTAGGGTTTTATCGTCTCCTACCACACTTGATGGTTGCCAATTCAATTAAGGACTTATTGAAGTATTCATATGAGTTATGTTGGTGGGTTGATCTTTCCTATAAGATATTCTCTCTTGAGATATATTTGCCTATCTCGCTAGTGGGAAGTATTGCATCTCTGCCTTAACCCCTCGACTCCGAAACGCCTAAATGTGCAAACCCTAGTGCCACACTTGCTGTCTGGAATATCTCTATTTTTCGACTACCCAAGTGTTGCTTTAACCATGTCCCTAGAAGTTATCTTCTCTCGATCTCAAACTCCCAGTTTTAGCATGTCACTTATCGTTTATTAATAACATGTAATTAAATCTAGAATTAAAGCAAACATATGAACTCATATTAATATTCAAATAAGTTAAAACTAAAAATCAATCCATCAAACTGTGGTTAGGGTTGACAAAACCCTAGAGAAAAGAATTAGTTCATCATATTATTCATTACAGATTGAAGAATCCGAATCATGAAGTAGGTCAGAGGAAGAACTACGTAAAAACCATCTTTGCGATCTTTCCGACTGCCTCTCTATTGATCTACCACATGGTCTCCTTCTTGTCGATCCAAAAAACCCCTCCTTCACTTATGAAAATCTTCCATTTTATACCGAGACGCACCCATCAATGGCCTTAAAAATAGTATTCTGAATGGAAGTTCCCCGTTGGAAAGAGATTCACATCACCGCGGCTGGGGCCACCTTCGCCTTGGAGAATCAGAGGCCCTCAAATTTTTTAGCTCCTGGTTCGCTGCGGTGAAGAGCTACGCCGCGGTGAAGGTAGATTCGCTGCTGCGTACCAGTAGCACTTCTGCTGTCCAGCTTTTTGTCATTTCTGCTTCTGTTTTGTTTTTCTGTCTTTTAGCTGCCCGTTTGTTTCCAACATCGCCATATTCTATAGAACAATATAATATGAGGGATTAGCGTAATATTAATGAAAATGACTGTGAATCATGCAATTGAACTATAAAGAACACCAAGAATTCAACGAAAATGCATGCATGATTCACCCCGATCAACATCCCCAAACTTAGCTTCTTGCTTGTCCCCAAGCAAGAATAGTCTCTAACCAAGGCACGCAAGAGTAACGCTACATTAATATTGACGCATACAAAGTTGTTACCACACGATAACAAAGAAAAGGAGTCCATATGTACCGCCCATTAGACCTAGGGCTTGCCTTGGTTTGTTCGACCATCGCGACCTACATTGTCTCGACAACCAAACGAGTCAACCCTCTCCGTTTGTGCTCAATACCTTCTAAAATAATCTACGCAGCTTGAGGTGTGTGATCTCCAATGTATAGATTTGACTTCACATCTCCCAAATTTGATTTTAACTTGCCTAGTTGGAATGGCTTAGCACAAAAGGCTGAGAATGCACCGAGTTATTCACCTACTCCAGCCTACTGGGGTTAGCTCTAGTAGAATCGGGAAAAGGCTGCCAAAAGTTTTCAAGGTGAGGGTTCCTATAGCAGGGATCCGTTGATGACTCCCTACCAGTTGGTTAAGGGCACCGGGTATTCAATTCCCCTCGAACTTCACCCCGAACACTCGCCCAAACCTTGAGGTCCTAGACTGTGGAAATCGTCCACCCTCTGTCCCATGTGGGCCGGGCAAGGAAGTCAATGCCCTTTCACCATTAGCTTAGGGCATTAGGCTTTAGCCTCGAATCGGTGCTCCTGATTCCGACATTTGCTAATCCACTTATTTCAACCTAAGCCCTTTTTTTTTTTTTTTTTTTTCTAACATCACCGGGAAGGAGATCCTCTTGCTACTTCTGTCCCACCACTCTATGTGTTTAAACCTTCCTGAAGTTCATGGGGATTCCCACGGTGAGTCCCAGTCAAGGCATACCCCGGGATCACGTGTGTGTGTGTGTGGTGGCTTATTTTTGAATTTGATGTCTTATGACGTTCACAAGGTGGGAGACAAGCATGGTCATCCTCAACTTCATACAGTGCGGTCCCTTTCGTCTACCAACCTCGGGGTCGCTATGTCATTGAACACTGGTTTTCGGCTATTACTGTGACTCCCCTTTTGTTGCCATCATGATTAAAGGTAAGGCGATGATACTCACTACTAACATTGTGAACTGTCGTATTATAATGTTGGTGCATGGGGGACTAGGCTTGGTCTTTAAACAAACTAACATAACCAAGATGAAACAAGACACCAAAAATAAATAATTAAAGAAAAATGAGGCCTAAAAAAAAAAAAAAAGATAAACTAAGGTGACAATAAGCTACAGATAAACTAATGTGACAATAAATTAAATCAAAATACTAAGTCAAACTGAACCAAAAATACTAAGGCATAAAAATCCACATCCCATACACCCATACCCCCAAACTTAAAACCCGACAAAGTGTCCTCACGGCGTAAAAGAAAGTAAAGCAAAAAAAGGTAAAGAGATACGTCCTAGAAAACACGCTGCAGGGCGTGGTGTGAAATGATAGCCGGGCTAATGAAATGAAATGATCTAGTCCCGGGGTTTGCACCTGATGGCGGCCATCTCAACCCTAATGGAGTCCATGTCCTGGCTCAAGGTAACCAGTGCTCCTGAGACTCATCCCAATAGGCGTCAAAACGGGTGGTAAGTGCATAGATCTGGTCGGCCAAGGACTAGGTCGAGCTAGAGGGGACTTCTGGGTCTCCGTCCACTGGGTCGCTCGTGCTAGGTGTAGCTGTTGGGACGTCCTCATTCGACTCGTCCGGGCTCCCGAACTTCGCCCTAGGTAATGGAATGGGAAGGAGTTGTCAGACCGCTTCCTTTAATCCAACATCGTGACCCCTACGAGCAAAGATAACTAGTGTGATCGAGAAGGGTGGATCTGTGGCTCCAGTCTCTTGTCGATCACAACCCCTCGTCGATGACCGTCCCAATGTTGAACTAAAACCCCTTGGTCATCGCATACAGGAGGATCGTCTTGTTTTTTGTGATTGTATAGAGATGCAGTGAAGGTTTAATCTTAACACATAGAAAAATTATACTCAAACCGCCTCAAGGGTGGAGCGCATCTAAATGTGGTGAACTCCGACCTTACCGACGAGTGGTGCTCCATACTCCCCGCCCCGTGTAAAGCCCCCCCATCGTTGCTTTCCTCAAACTCCTGTCCACAAATAATGCCCTAGACCCTCACTCTGGCCATCCCTCCCGTTGTACCGATAGATCCGTCGATGGTCCCGTGCCCCGAAGTCGACCCACCTACCCCAGATAAACAAAGTGGTGCCAACCCTGAAAGGCATGTTGGAGTGGAACTCGCACGACGAGGCCACCCAGGGGCCTGGGAGCACACGGGTCCGCCATCCTTTGTTCTAGATGGTACGTTGAAGAACGCGCTGAGGTAGGAAACCCCCGCCCGTAATGAACGAACGGTGCAAAGCGACTTTAGTGTAGCCGCCTCGCCTCCCGAGATTAATCGACGCGGGTTGTCTAGAGGGGGAGGTGCCGCCCGTGATTTGGAGCCGGAGCGGTGTCGTTTAGCTGGGACGGATTTCTTAAGAGCCATAATAGTCGCGGTCGGCTAGAAATCTACATAAAAAATGCACACCAGACAAGAGCAGGAGATGAATAGAGCGCACAAAAAAAGCGCGGAGGAAAGGGGAAAAAGGATCGCGGTATTCCTAGTATTTCTAATACGAGTCGCTCATTGCCGCGAAGGACCCCACGCGCCGCGACGGCTCCTACTTCAAGAACGACGAAGAGAGATTCACACAAGTGGCTGGTTGTCAGGCCTCACAAATGCAAGAAGCTGCCATTGGCCATGACCCGAGAGACGACTTCAAGATTGTTCTCCCTTCAGCGCAGGCAAGCTTCAGCCGCGGTGGGATTCTGTGAATGAGATTGAGTTTTTGCTCTTCGCTGTGGCGTAGAGGGCTATACCGCGGTGAACCAGAAAGTTTGGGAAACTGTGTTTTTGCCCTCTTCCTTTAAGACTCACCTATCTATTAAAAATAAGCACAGGTAGAACGCCCAAAACAAAAATTTTACCTTAAAGCAGTCAAAAGGAATGGAAGTCATACGAAGTTTAGGGGAAAGAAAATTCACAACGCTCAAGTTGCTCCCAAGAAGCTGCTATGTTTAACGTCGCTGGGGACGACATTCTTGCATCTCCATGTTGTATTCTAGAGGAATTGGGAATGCTAACACACCTCCGTAGTGCTCGAAATCGCTGCTCAGGGAGGATGGACTATTTTTGCTGCCATGGCCTTGATCCTCTGAAGTGTGACTGTGGTTAGGCGAGCTTCACCTAATCCCAATCGTTTGAATATAGATAGCGGCATGAGGCTGATACTTACTCCCAGATCACACAAGGCCTTCTCAAAGATGGAATTTCCACCGTGTACCTGTGATAGTAAAATTGTCAGGTCTTCAACTCAGGCGCTGCTGTAGGATGGAACCATACTCCTCACGAGGTTTACCGTCTCAAAGTCCCGATGCCTTTCTTTTCTTGGACAAGATTCTTCCATGAATTTCACATAACTCGGGCATCTGCCTAATGCACTCCAAATCCGAATGTTTATTTCAGCCAACACCTCCAGAAACTTGGTGAATTGCTTGTCCAATTTACTCTTCTTCAGGCGTTGAGGGTACGGAATTGGGATATTGGGTTCATTCTTGTGTGGTCGACCCTCAGACTTTGTTTCTTTTTCACCCAACTTTTTCTGATGGGGTTGTTCCCCAATTATTTACTTGGTTAAAGCAGATTACTTCTTCCGTCTCTACTCATCACCGGAGGTCGCCTGTATCGCTAGTTCTTTGCTACTCCTTATTGTGACAGCTTTTACATGTTCATTACCTTCTTGCCTCGCCACTTCCTCGTAGAATTACCCCATAATGCCCCCACGCTTCCATCAAACGGCATCTATCGCAAACATTTTTATTCTAGTTTCTCAACAGGTCGCCTGATTTGCTCAATCGGGTGGTTCTGGTTTTGCAATTCGCCTTGGTCTCATTCATAAAGACGGTGTGTATAGAGCATTTGTGCAAGTGTTGTCTGTCTACTTCTCTTCTTCAGTGGGTGGTCATTCACAGTGGCATGTTATTCTAACTATTCCTCCATCCATACTCATCACTTAACCGTCGATCGCCTCTCCATCCCCGGCCTTGATTCTGACTGACTCGTATCTGCCTGCATATACTGCCTCAATACTGCCCTGTTGTAGCTTGATTCTCGCTTAATTCAATACATTAGGCCCGCTCTACCCGTCATTTTCCCGACTAACACTCCACAAGACTGGCGTCGGCCCACCGCAAAGATTCACAAATTTCCCACGGATTATTCTAAATAGCATTTACTGTACCCTGTTGCTTCTGCAACTATCTAGTTAACTGTGCAACATGGTTTACCAGGTTGCTAATAACATCTATGTCTGCTCCTGCTAGGGGTTTCCTAGGTGCCTATCTATCTCTAGGCCAGTGATTAGTATTAGTAGCTATATCCTCCAAGATCTCATAGGCTTAGTCTGTGGTTTTCTTCATCAGAGCACCTCCCGTCGAAGCATCACTGATCGCCCACCGAGTCGCTAGGACCGCTGTAGAACATATGCACCCGCATCCACTTAATTAATTCATGATGTGACATCTCCTCAATAGCTCATGAAATCTCTCCTAAGCTCGGCTAGGCCTCCCCTCAACAAGCCTAAATGTATTACTGCACCACCGAGCTATTTTCGAGGGTGGGAAAATTTTGGTTAGAAATTTCTACACTAAGTCATTCCATGAGGTGATGGAGTCTAGAGACTGGCTGGTCAACCAGTGCTTAGCCCGATCACTAAGTGACAATGGGAATAGCCGCAGTCTAAGAGCTTCTTCTGTTACTCCATTATACTTGATTGTATCACAGACTTCAATAAAGTCGGCCTAATCGTGTGCATTCGATTCTCACCAGGTTGTTCCATGGAATCAGATAATATCGAAAGATCCCGCAAAGCTACCCTTTAACTCAAATTTGCCCGCTTGTATGTGGTCATCGTGATAGCCGACTAAATACCATCGGTGGCAAGGCAAACTCCCCAAGGAGCATAAGGGATTATCTGGCCGCACTGGGCGGTGTGGTGGCCTCGATTTCTATGGTTCTGGTCCATTATGTTCCACCTACGGGGTTCATCCCTATCATGAACCCGTCCCGGTCTACTCGATGCCGGCGATGATTTCTCAGCCGAGTTACGTGGCTTCTCTACGCACCGATGCAATGTCCACTCTAGTTCAGATCGGTCGGATGCGCCCCCGTGGATCTTGCTCAGATACACTTTAAATACTTTCCTAAATCACAGATGAGATCAAAAACCAAATCACAAACACGACGCAAAGTAAAGGAGAACACATAAACCAGGAATAAAAGTAAAAAGAAATTATCAAGAAGTGAGAAGAGCTAAAAAAAATAAAATAAAATAAAATAACATTGATCCAAAGTGCTATCTATGGCACGGTTGACAATATCAACACTAAACTTCTCCCTGACAACGGTGCCAAAAACTTGACATGCCTCAATGCGGAGCGTAAAATTAAAGCGGAACGCAAACCCGTGCGCGCAAGTATACGCGTCTAGTCGGGACGAGTGTAGTGGTTAGTTGTCGCTCTCAAGAGAAGCGTGTTGACTAATGATGCATCGATCAAAAATATTTTTATCCTAATCCTAAAGTGAATTTCGATCAAATTACTAGAATTAACAAAAACTTAAAATTAGATGTATCAATTATCGATGATGAGAAAACCTGTGGTTTAATGGTTTCCTACCACACTGATGGATGTCAATTCAATTAAGGACTTATCAAGTATTCATATGAGTTATGTTGGCGGGTTGATCTTTCCTACAAGATATTCTCTCGAGATATATATATTTATCATTTCGCTAGTGGATGTATCAGACCTCCGCCTAACCGACCGGGGTAAATGCCTAAATGTGCAAAACCCTAGCGCCACACTCCTCATGTCCGAATATCTCCTATTCTTCGACTACCCAAGTTTTGCTTTAACCATGTCCCCAGTTATCTTCGATCTCAAACTCCCGCCTTTAGCATGTCACCGCTGGCCAGACAATAACATGTACTAAATCCGTAATTGCTAAACATATGGAACTCATATTAATATTCAAATAAGTCAAAACTAAAAATCAATCCATCAAACTGCACAGGTTGACAAAACCCTAGAGAAAAGAATTAGTTCATTATATTATTCATTACAGATTGAAGAATCCGAATCATGAAGTAGGTTGAGGGAAGAACTACAGAAAAATCCATCTTTGCGATCTTTCCCGACTCCGTCTCTATTGATCTACCAATGCATGTATCTCCTTCTTCTTGTCGATCCAAAAAAAACCCCCTCCTTCAGCTTTGAAAAATCTTCCATTTTATACCTCGAGACGCGGACCCATCAATGGCCCGTAAAACAGGGTCTCGCGAGTTCGCTTTGGAAAGAGGACACGCCACTCGAGAAGCCACCTTCGCCGCAGAGAATCCGAGGCCCTCAAATTTTTTAGAAGGCTCCCTGCTCAATACGCGAAGGTAGATTCACGTCCGTACTGGGAGACTCATTGGTCCTATTATTTGCCCGTTTTGTTTTTCTGTCTTTTAGTTGCCCGTTTGTTTCCAACATTGCCATCTTCTATAGAACAATATAATATGAGGGATTAGCATAATATTAATGAAAATGACTGTGAATTATGAAATTGAATTACAAAGAACACCTAGAATTCAACGGAAATGCATGCATGATTCACCCCTATCAATGACCTAGGGCGTAAGTGCAAAAGATATGTTTGGTTCATTTAGGAAGGTTCCTTTCTCTTACATGGCAAAACATTAGTGTTATTCAATTCATTTTTTTTGTAGTGATGGAGAAAGAGGATTAATAATATAAAGACTGTCACCAATACCAAAGACAAGATAAATTTTTATTCAAGTTGATAATAACAAAATCATTAAACAAAACCGAATATCCATCCTTAACCAAACTAGAAACCAAAATCAAATTCCTTCTAATGGAAGGTACATAAAGACGATCCTTTAATAATAAATATCTTTCTCTACTAAAATTAAGATAGTAATCTCCTACTGCAACAGCTACCACTTTCGTAGCATTGCCCATGTGAAGATAAATCTCCCCATCACTAAGCTACCTTTTGCCTAGCAGAACAAGTCTGATCCCCAAACATTTCTTTGAGGTTCATCATCATATCATAGGTTGTGGGCATAGACTGATGCTGATGTTGCATAATATTTCACATAGAAGCCAAATATAACACCATGACATCTCATCATCCTTAACCCATTTCTTATAAGGCTTGGCTTCCTGTTCGATTGCCCCTTCATGATGTTTAGGCGGGCAAAGGTCTGTGAGAACAAACTTATAGTCCTCAGCAATCAAAACAATATCTAAGTTTCTTTTCCAATCAATATAATTAGTTCCATCAAGTTTATTTTCTTTGAGAATGACAGCAAGTGGATTGAATAACACTAATGTTTTGCCATGTAAGAGAAAGGAACCTTCCCAAATGAACCAAACATATCTTTGGCACTTACGCCTAGGTCATATAAATCTAAAATGAATCTCAAGACTGGTTCAGAATGGACCTTTGGGTTCATTGGAACTAGAAACACTTCCAGTCTATGACTCCTGCTTAGAAGGAAAAATGATTAGACGACATTTCACGACTAAGGTTATAAGGCGACATAACAACTAGAATTGATTCATTCTGATTTATGTGGACCCATGACTATCCACACTAGAGGTGGCTTTGAGTATTTCATCACCTTCATTGATGATTACTCAAGGTATGGGTGTATTTATTTGATGCGTCATAAGTCCGAAGCCTTTGAGAAATTCAAAGGTATAGGGAGGAAACAGAGAAGCGTCTCAATAAATGTCTCAAGACATTACGATCTGATCATGGCGGAGAGTACCTCTTGGGAGAGTTCATACTTGTTAGAACAAGGGATTACATCCTAGTTGTCTACACCCGTGTACCAAACGCAATGGTGTAGCGTAGTTAGGCGAATAAGACTCTTACGAACATGGTGAGATCAATGATGAGTTACTCAGATTTACCTAATTCCTTTTGGGGATATGAATTAGAAACAGCAGCATACATTCTAAACTTGGTACCATCTAAGTCAGTACCAACTACTCCAACTGAATTGTGGACAGGGCGCAAGCCTAGTCTAAAACACATTCGACTTTGGGCTTGCCCAGCACATGTGCTGAAAGGGAAAACAGATAAGTTGGAACCAAGAACATGAGTTTGTTTCCTTGTAGGGTATCCTAGAGGAACCAAAGGTGGTTTGTTCTATAGTTCAAAGGATTAGAAGGTCATTGTTTGCACCAATGCCCTGTTCTTAGAAGAGGACTATTTAATAAACCACAAGCCCAGAAGTAGAATTGTTATAGAAGAATTGAGAGGAGATAGACCAATACAAACTTCTTTAATAATCATAGTGTAGGAGGAAACACCATAAGAAAGTGCTCTTGACATCCCATTGCCTCGTCGTAGTGGAAGGATTGTTGAGATGCGTGTTGATGCTGAACCTTGTGGTCCTACCATCAACATGCCGGTTGCACAACCAGAAGAGCATGACCATGATGGTTTACAAGAATCAAGATATTTATCAAAGAACACTTATACAAGGCACGCACCAGTGGAGTGCTCCACATAGCCGGAGGGTTATTCATCAACATTTGCGATATACACTCTTGGGAGAGTCTTTTGACAGGATCCCTGATGAGCTAGATACTGATCCCTGTAACTATGATGAAGCACTTAAGGATAAGATGCAGATCTTTGGCAAAAGGCTATGAAATCTGAGATGCAGTCCATGTACACTAATCAAGTCTGGGATCTTATGGAACCACCCGAAAGGATAAAACCCATCGGATGCAAGTGGATCTATAAGAAAAAAAAGAGGAGCAGACGGTAAGGTTGAAACTTTTAAGGCTGGGCTTGTAGCAAAAGGGTTTTCTCAGAAAGAAGGGATCGATTATGAGGAAACTTTTCACCAGTAGCCATGCTTAAGTCTGTCCGGATTCTCTTATCCATTGTAGCTCATTTCAACTATGAAATTTGGCAAATGGATGTAAAGACTGCATTTCTGAATGCGCATCTTGATGAGTGCATCTATATGATGCAACCAGATGGTTTCATAGAAAAGGGCCAAGAACACATGTTGTGCGAACTTAAGAGATCCATTTATGGACTTAAGCAAGCATTTAGATCTTGGAATACTAGGTTTGATCAAGCCATTAAATCTTATGGTTTTTATCAATGTCCTGATGAGTCCTGTATGTACAAAAAGTGTGATGGAAGCTTGGTGGTGTTCTTAGTGTTATATGTGGATGACATCTTGCTCACGAGACCACTGGGTATTATCTTTAGTTAAGGTAATGGATATCCAAATGGTTTGATACGAAGACTCGGGAGAAACTAGTCAATGTGCCTGGGATTAATACCGATCGCAAGCAAAGAATGTTAGGCTTATCACAGGCTACTTATATTGATCGTATTCTAGCCGTTTTAGCATGCGTGATTCCAAGAAAGGTTTTTCTTCCTTTCTCGTACATGGAATCACTCTTATCTATGATTAAAGGTCCCAAAACACCCGACGAGATGTAGAAGATGAAAGCGCTCCTTATGCATCTACAAAGAGGAAGCCTTATGTATGCAATAAGTCTTTGCACTCGACCTCGATGACCGCTGGTTGTTGGCATGGTCAGCAGATATTAGTCTAACCCTGGGCAAGAACATTGGACAGTGGTAAAACATATAAACAAGATCTATCGATGGAAGCTCATTTTCCATGGTATGCAAACTTTTTAAACTATCTGGCATGCAATAGGTTACCCCCTGGGCTTAGTTCTCAATAGAAGAAGAAATTCCTACATGATGTTAAGCTATATCAATGGGACGACCCACTGCATTTTAAAAGATGCCTAAACCAAGTGATGAGAAGATGTGTACCTCAAGACGAACAACTGGAAATCCTATCTAAGTGCCACTCTTCCCATATTAAGGGCACTTTGGAAGCCAAAAGACAACTCAGAAAGTGCTTCAATTTGGATTTTTCTGGCCAAGCTTGTTCATGGACTCTCATCAACACGTTCAGAACTATGATAGATGTCAAAGAGTGTGTAATATTTCCAGAAGAAATGAAATTCCCCTAAACAACATTCAAGAAATAGAAATTTTCAATGTATGAGGCATTGATTTCATGGGACCATTTCCTCCTTCATTTGGGACATTGTATATCCTTCTTGCAGTCGACTATGTGTCGAAGTGGGTGGAGGAAATTGCCATAGAGAAAAATGATGTTAAAATAGTGGTGCAATTCATTCATAGAAATATCTCACCCGGGCCAGGCCCCCTGTCAGATATTAGCCGATTTAGCTGAGCCATTTACAATAGAGTCTTTGCCTCTTTATTGGGGAAGTATAATGTCCGACATGCAAAGAGTCTCCCATATCACCCGCAATCTAATGGGCAAGCAGAAATTTCGAATGAGGAAATCAAAGCAATATTGGAAAAAATGATGAGTTCATCTAGGAAGGATTGGTCGAAGAAGTTGGACAATGCTCTATGGGCATATATAACCCCCTTCAAAACTCCAATTGGCATGTCTCCCTTTCACTTAATCTTTGGAAAACCATGCCATTTTCCATTGGAGTTAAAACACCGTGCTATGTGGGCGATAAGGAACCTCAATTTCAACCTTAAAGAAGTTGGTGAGAAAAGACTCCTTCAACTGAATGAACTTGAGGAAATGTGCAATTATTCATATGAGAATGAAAAGATCTACAAGGAGAAGACTAAAAGATGGCCTGACAAGCACTTGCTAAGGAAAAAGTTCAATGTGGGTGACAAAGTCCTGATTTTCAACTCCAAATTAAAGTTATTCCCGGGCAAGTTGAGGTTAAGATGGTTCGGGCCTGTCACAGTCACATCGATAACCCTACATGGTGCAATAAGGGTGCAAACAAAAAATGGTCAAGAGTTCAAAGTTAATGGCCAGAGGTTGAAGCATTATTTGGATGAGAAAATTGCTAAAGAAATTGTGAACTACATTGATGTATAATTTTACTCAGAGCAACCAGCAAGTTGAGACACAAACTTCACAAGTTATCAACACTAAAAATATAAAGACTTCTGGGGAGGCAACCTAAGTTTTGTAAGAACCCCGCTTTTTCGTTTATTTTCTTACTTTATTTCATTTCTTTTTAGTTTAATTTGATTATGTTTTTGGGGATTCTTGGTTTGTTTGTTTGATTTGTGTGTCAAGTGTTTCAAATTCAGCACGAAAAGAAAGCCGGGCGGCTGACCGCTTAAACTCGAAGCTTTTAGGAGGGGAATCTGCAATTTGTGAAAAACATTACCTTTTTCAAAAGAAGAGGGAGCCATTGACTCAATTTGTTGTTTAATGGATTTATTGTAATTTGTGGGAAATGTGTTTTCAAGTGAAAATACTGGTCTCGCCGAGGCGGCCGCTTCGCCAAGGCGAACCCTAGCAAGTCCGGCAAGCCCCCGGGTTCTCTACATGGTGCAACCTTCGCCAAGGCGAAGGAAAATCTTCTCCAAGGTGAACAAGAATCCAAGTTTTGCACCCTCTTGGCGAACCCTCCATCAGAATTTTGGTATACCCTCGGCGAACCCTCGCAACTTCTCACCTTTAGGCCCCTTCGCCAAAGTGAAGGCAGCTTCGTTGAGGAGAAGAGCCTCGATGTTAAGGCACTTTAAAGCCAAACAGACCTCATTTTTTTCATTTCATAGTTATTTCCTAGCTTTCCCTCTCCAAGAACTTAGTCCTCCAAGTCGTTAATCTACCTTTTCTATGGCTCAAGAAACCATCCCGTAAAGAGTGAAGGGATGTGCTAGGAGCTCCCCGCACACCTCTGCCTCTTCCCGACAACCCCAAGAAGTTTATCACATGGGAGGCGGATAAGTTGTACCATGAGTCCCTCTATAATAGAACATATGTCACAGAGCGTGGTATCTCGGACTTAAACGTCGATTTCAACTTCACGATCTAAGAAAAGGGTTGGACTACATTTTGTGCGCATCCCCAACCTGGGATATCTCAATTGTTAGGGAGTTTCACTCCAACCTACAATTTTGGGTTGGCTCCATAATATATGTCCAAGGCAAATGGGTGGATTTCAGCGCTGCGGCGATTAACCGGGTGTACAACCTGGTGGACGATGATAACAATGCCTACATGGCACTATTTCAAGACACTGATTATCAGATGATCATGAGGTTCCTCACAAAGGGGAGGGGGTGTATGGAAACGCCATCCCTCCACTTTCAAGGTTACTACATTCCAGGTGAAATCCCTTAAGTCTGTCCCGAAGGTTTTGTACAACTTCATTTGCGCTACCCTAAAGCCCAACCTTCACTTCCACTCCACACACCCGGGAAAAATGATTCGTCGGCGTGATCGTCAGTATCGTTCGATGCTCGAAATGTCATAGAGAGAGGGATTATAGAGTCTACACATGGTCGATGCACCGGAGCCCTTATCCATCCCTCATTGATCACACAACTGTGTTGGCTCGCTCAGGTCCCAATGCATGGATCAGAGGATAAGTCCACCCACAGACTCCAAGTGCCACTCCCGAAGACTAAGCATGGAGATGCAGATGATATGGAAGCCAAAGAGAAAGTGAAAGAAGAGCTTTTAGAGGACACCGAGGCCGATGAGGCACCACGAGACCATCAACAAATGCAAATGCAGTTCGAGAGACTTGTAGTTCGCCAAGATGAGCTGGCCCGACGACAGTAGATGCAATTCGATCGTGTAGAGCGCAACACGACCTATATTGTCAGCATGATACAGTTCTACCATGGACCAGCATCTTTATCAGCAATACCATCATAGCCCTCGTCTCTATTCCAGCTTCTTGTATGGCCTGCCATACCTAAAGCAACCGATGGATCCGCCGACACGGATTCTCGATGACAAGCACCCAAAGATTTGAGGAGCTGGTCTCCCTACATCTGCTTTCAGAATGAGGACAATGCTAGTTTTTAGTTTGGGGGTGTTTTCTAGTACTTTTTAATATTTTCAATTTATATGCTTTTATTGGTGCTATCTAAGCAGGTGGAACAATTTACTCATTTTCTTTATATGCTTTATTTGCATACTATTTTGTGATATTGTAGATTCCTTTGTTTTATGCTATTTTGATTATATTTGATCCATTTTTAGTCATAGTAGCTTTTAAATGCAAAAAAATTTTGAGTAACTCATCCTAATGCCACCGTGCACAACAATTTTGAAGCATTTTTTTTGTGTAAATATCCAAATTGGCTTATTTTGTTGTGTGTGGGTCCGCTGTTGAAATACCGGAAATGCCTATGATGATATCAAATCGTGTTATTCTTTACATATGAACAATGTGAGAGACAGTGAGCTAAAAGTCAAATAGGATGACCATATAGTTGTACACTTAGCTATAGGTTTGCACTAAATCAAGTACAAGTCTCATATACCCTTGTTGTCCAATTACGCTTAGTTTAGAGAAAAAGTAGAGGGAAATCATGATGTCTAAGATTTCATGAGACTTTAGAACTTGCTCAAGTACCATTTGAGGTGAAATCCTAGGCAGCACATCTTTTAGGAAATGATGTAGGCCATCCTTGAAATTGGTTGAGCCTTTTTAGCCCACTAGTTATGTATTAACCCATAGTCACCCAGTTTGAGCCATAATAGCCATGTTCTATCTTGAAAACCAAGAACAAACACCCATATCCCGTTGTTTTTCCCGTCGATCAAGAACCCATATTTTACCCTTAACATGTCGTTGACAAAGCATAAATCAAGAGAAGGACATGTAGTCTAGTGGGAAGTTGGGATGAAGCGGTTTTGAGAAGAACAAAATGTCAAGGAATGGATGTTGAAAAGAGCAAAGAAGAAAAGAACTTGTAGGGGAGCAAATTTAACCTCGTAGCCTTCCTACCTTAAGCTAGTAAGTCTGTAGGGGTGTTTTAATACCTAATACCCCAAGACCAAGTGGTCCGGGAGTTATTGACCTAAAACTCATTACATAGGGTAGGTAGAAAGCTTAAAGAGGTTGAATATTGCACTGCTCTATACCTTTATGTTCAAAAAAAGAAAAAGTCTTGGTAATCTTGAAGAAAGATAGAAACAAACAAGTTTGAGGGTGAAATGGTATGCAAAACACATTGATTCTAATCGGGTTAAGTGAATGACTCAAATGAAGACATAGTAAAATTTTAGAGGATGAAGCATAATAATAGAAGAAGGAAGTGCTAGAGTGTTTCGAGTAGAATCTAAACCTAAATGACTTATTTAACTACCACCTCATACATTCCCCTAATTTCATTTAGATTGCATTCTGATTGATGAGGGTGAAACTACACACACTTGTGTTAGAACCTTGATCTAGGTGCAACTAGCTTATAGCCAGCCTGTTTGCTTTGAAGAACACGGTCTTGAAATATTATTTTCACGCCCGATTCCTGCCTGACCCGGACAGTGGATCCAACCAAGTTCGAGTGAGAACATAAATCGACTTCTTACCGCTTATCGACATCGTGGACCCAAGTCTCATATCATAATCAAAATATCATATACAAAATTACAAAATAAAACTACCACCGTAGTGGTGTTTATAGTGTCACATATACAATACTGAGTCCCATTTACATATTCAAAAACTATACATTTACATTTACTGATCAGAGCGCAGAACCTACAATGATGAACCCCTACTCATATGTTGGCCCGACAGAATGTGGAATATCGCTGTCTCTTTCTTCTGTACCTACAAGGATTAAAAACCCGTGCTAAGCTTTACGCTTAGTGGGAAACATAGGTAATATGCATATACACAGTTATAATAAGCATATAACAATAACATATATCAAAAATTTCATGCATTCATATCATGGACTTATACAAGTCTTATGCTTATAACAGGCTTATGCTTATTCGGATCTCCCGTAGGAGTTACAGAGCTTATTCTTATGCAGAACTTATACTTATAATAGACTTATGTTTATTTGGGACTCCCGAGTCCCGTAGGAGTTACAGAGCTTATTCTTATGCAGAACTTATACTTATAACAGACTCATGTTTATTCGGGACTCCCAGAGTTACGCAGCTTACCTATGCGTAACTTATACTATAATGTGCACTTATGTTTATCTCTGACTCCCGTAGGAGTTACAGAGCTTATTCTATGCGTAACTTCTATACTTTTTATACTATACTCATATTGGTCTGGTCTCCGTAGGGAGCTGCTGCAGAGCTTATTCGTATTCAGAAATACCCGTAGGTATTACAGATCAGAACGATACACCTTCATTTCCTCTTATTCATTATTCAGGTTATTATCATATAACTATGGGAATACCTAGACCAGTACTAATAAATAAGGAAGACACAACACAATAAGTATCTGAAGATACTATACAATACTGAAGTGTCGTAGCACAAAACAGGAGTGCCGAAGCACTAATCTGAACAGGAGTGTCGTAGCACTAATCAGGACAGGAGTGCCGTAGCACTAATCAGGACAGGAGTGTCGTAGCACTAATCAGGACAGGAGTGTCGTAGCACTAATCAGGACAAGAGTGCCGTAGCACTAATCAGGACAGGAGTGTCGTAGCACTAATCAGGAGTATCGAAGTACTAATCAGGAGTGCAGTGTCATTTAATACCTGGTCTTAGGCATTCCTATTATTATATGCATTCAGAAACTTCTTATCTTATTATTCGGGCATGTACTTTTGAGCCCCACTCCACTCGAGGCAAATGAGGTACTAGTACATTTTTCACTTAATTTCATTCTTTTCTATATTTCTGGTATGAGAATTTTAGCTTAAATAAGCAAAAATAACAAAAACATGGGCTACAGGAGCCATCGGGTATCGGGTACATCGACCTATCGGTACAAGTTCTACTGAGGGTCACTCTGCATGTGCCTGGGTCAGATCGTATAGTTTTGCTAATGCATTAGCTGTATTGGTACAGGTTCAAGGATGTACCGGTACAAGTCTCCGAAATTTTCCCATAAATGGTAATTTCACCATTTTTCATGCACATTTCTTCCATAATTCTCTTCTATTTTACTCCTCATCAAAAATCAACATGAAATCCTTCCAAACAACTCCACACCATTACTTTTAATTAGTCAAAGAATCCAAGGATTCATACCAAAGTTCACTAAACTTTACAACCTTGGAATTGTGAAGGATTCCATATTTCATTATGATCAACTAGGGATTTTCAACCAAACTTCCCTTAAATCTAGAGTTAGGATGTATTCCTAACAAAACCCTAGAAAAGGGAACCAATTTGATCTCCAAAGAAAACCCTAGCACTCCATACCCAAGTAGCTTGGGCACAAAAATCATACCAAAATCCATGCAAAAGTCATGTATCCATACCTTGGCTTGATCTCTCCTTCTTCTCCTCTTCTTCTCCTTCCTCTTCCTCTCCTTCCCGTAAGCCCTTGTTTGGAGACCAAAAATAACTCATTTTTGGTCTCCTCCTCTATTTATAGTGAAAGTTTTTATTATTTAGCCTTTTAGTCCTCTATTCTTCTAGGAATTACACTACAATTCCTATTATTTCTACTTTGGCCTAAAGTCTTATAAATTTATGATTTTTATGCCCCTTTTTGGAAAATTACACTTTTGCCCTTATAACTTGTACAATTTCCAGGTTTCTAAGTTTTCATATTTTCGCATTTAATTTCATTTAAAATTTTAATTTATGCCTACAAAATGCCAAACGTGTTGAAAACAACTAGGTATATTTCGGGTGTTACAATTCTCCCCTTAAAATAAATTTCGCCCTTGAAATTACCTCAATCGAAGAGTCGAGGGTACTAAATTCTCATTGTTGATTCGTTCTATGTCGCTTCTTCATACCGTGATGTTCAAGCAAAGCACTTTTACCAAAGGGACGCGACCTCAGAATCGTCTAATTTCACGATCTAGAATAGCTTTTCGGCTCTTCATTGAAGTGAAATCTTCTTACTTGTATATCTTGAACTCGGTAATATGTGCTATGGTCCGAATCTATATCCACGAAGCATAGACACATGGAATACATCATGGGATTCTGTCTAACTTTAAAAAAAGTGCCAAATCCGCACGCCATCGGTCCAACTCTTTCTAAAATCTCGTAAGGCCCAATGAATCGTGGACTCAGTTTCCCTTTTCTTCCAAAGCGGAGTAGCTTTTTCCACGGAGATACTTTTAAAAACACTTTATCTCCGACTTCATATTCTATATCCTTTCTTCAAATTGAAGATAAGACCTTGTCTATCAGCAGTAGCCTTTTAAATCTCCGTCGAATAACTGGAATCTCTTTCCTGTGTCTTTTACTAGTTCAGGACCAATAATCTTATGTTCGTTCATTTATGTCCAACACATAGGAGTTCTACATCATCTTCCATACAAGGCTTCATACGAGGCAATACCAATACCGGGACTCCGAGTTAACTCAAGTTATAAAGTAATTCCATGAGTGGAATATACCTATCCCAACTTTCCGGAAAATCTAATACACAACCCCGAAGAATATCTTCTAATACCTGAATCACTTTTCCAGACTGTCCATCTGTTTGTGGATGGAAAGCGGTGCTAAACTTCAATCTCGTACCAAAAGCTGACTGTAACCCTTTCCAGAACCTTGACGTAAATCGAGGATCGCGATCAAACACTATCGATACAGGAATGCCATGTAATCTGACAATTTCATTCACATAAAGGTCCGTTAAACGATCCATGGAGTAGTCAAGTCGGATCGGTAAGAAGTGAGCAGACTTGGTCAACTCATCCACACTACCCGCATTGCATCATCATGCCCCTGGGGTGAGGGAAACCCGGATACGAAATCCATTGTAATATTATCCCACTTCCATTGAGGAATTGGAAGGGGATTCAATAAACCGGATGGTACTTGGTGTTTAGTCTTTACTTGCTGACACGTCAGACACTTAGCCACAAACTCATAAATGTTTTTTTTCATCCCTTGCCACCAGTAGTACTGTTTCATATCCTGGTACATTTTATTATTTCCAGGATGCATAGTGAAAACAAAGATTGCGGGCTTTCATATAATATCTTCTTTTTCAATCTATATCATTCTGCACACATAATCTATTCTTATACAACAAAACTCAAATCTGTCTATAAAACTCAACTTGTCTCCAAACTCGACAAATCCTCATCTCAGAATTTGGCATCATTTTTCCGAGCATTCACTATCACTGTTTCAACTGATCATATTTAATTAAGACAACAAGGCTCCATCAAAAGTCTCCAATCATAATCTTTCAAAGTCAGTACAGAAATCATTTTCTCACTCAAGGCATCCGCCATTCGCTTCCTGCAAATCAACTCATGCAATCATAGTTCTAAAACAATTTTAACCACCGACGCTGCTCTCAAGTTCAAATCTTGCCAAAATATTTTACTCTTATGATCATGAAAATTCTACATTTTCTCATATAAATATGTCGCCACCAAAGCCAACATACCATAACTCCAAATCATGTGTGATAGTTTTCGTTCATGGGCTTTAATTACCCGGAAGTCACCACTTTCCCATCCACATCAACACGATCCCAACCATCCTCAAGCATCATCAGTATTAATCGTGGTAATCCTTACCCGGCGTAGGCTGAATAACATCGAAGTCAACCGCTTTAATCTTTCAAAACCGATTGGCACTTATCATCCTACTTCAAACTTCACCCTTCCGCAGTAATTTTGCAAGGAGATGCTATAACTGAAAATCCTTGCATAAATCTCCTATAATAACCTGCCAAGCCCGGGCGAGTCTCACCTTTGCAGATTCCGGGAGAGGTCAATCACACTGGTTTGATTTACTCTGGTCCACGACACTTTCTCTACAGATACAATACGGGTCTAGAATGACACTTCCTTAAGCCAAAAATCACATTTACTTAACTCGCAAACAACCCATTCTCTCTCAAAGCTTACAATACTATCCTCAAATGGTGTTCATGTTCCCAGGCATCTTTAGAATACACCGTGATGTCATCAATAAATACTATTAACAAATTGATCCAAATAGGGCAGAAAACCCTATTCATCAAGTCCATAATGCATCTTGAGCATTCGCCAACCAAACGGGGCATACTAAAAACTCATAAGCATGCATAATCTGCTCTCAAAGTCATTTGACATCAACCTCTTTCACCCGAGTTGGATAATATCCCGATTCAAGTCTATCTCTTTACAAAGATAATTGTTCACCCCAATCGATCAAATAAACTTCTATTCTGGCAAATCTGGTACTTATTCTTAACTGTTACTTTGTTTATTTGCCTAAGAGTCAATGCACATCCGGGAGATACCATCTTTCTTCACTATAAAATGGCGCACCCTCTAGGTGGGTATCACCAGCCTGACAAAACCCTTATCCAATAGCCTGGCGAAGTTGAGTTCTTTCAACCTTCATTTCAAATGAGCCATACTAGAGGGTGTCCCCACATCTGAAATGCTCCCACAACTTCAATAGAGGTCCACTCTTCAGGTACTCCTGAATCTTCAAACACACCATAACCACTAACAACAGAATATTTTCAGTTTGTTTGTTTCCTTTGAGTCAAGAATCAAGCCAAAAAGGCTTCACAACCTTTTCTCATGAAACGCCTTTCAGTAACCGACATAATTTTCGCATCGATTCATATCTGACACCGTATTCTTACTGAGTGGTCAATGATTAGTACCCAAATGAAGGTAAATATCGGCCTTGTTTATAGCAAGTCGTGTGCTTTCTTGTGCATTAATCTAATTTCAATAACTCCAATTGTTACATCGGTCCCTGGCCAGCACTAATCACATTTTGTAAATATTTTTAGTAGTTTTATAGTCAATGCCTTCATTTCTTCTGCACCTGACTCAAACATGAACCCGAAATGATTCAAGATGTATGATCAAACGAGGAATTTGAGCAAATTACTCAAGAAGGGAGGAGCAACCTGTTGAGGCTGAGGTCGCAAAATTCTGCAACTCAGAATTTCGTAACTGCAAAATTTCGCAGTTGCTAATTTTCGCAACCCGCAAACACCGGCCACCGATCGCTGATCCACTTGTCGTGGTTTTTGCTACAAGTTTGCCCTTATGTAATTTTGGTTCTTTAACACATTTTGTAATTTTCTTATACCGGCACCTATTTCCGCGACGCCAGAATCAACCCACCTTTGCATACCATCAATCAATTCCGCGAAATTAGGCACTGCTTCCTTTCCCACAGGCATTTTCTTCCTTCACTTTCTTGTGATATTTTTTTTGTGACAAAACACCCTCGATGATGACAAATCAAGGGATGTTAATAAAACCCCCACCTTGAAGTGAAGGCCACCGGGTGTTGTTTTTAGGCTTAGTCGTTCTCATGTTCTTTCATGTGGCGTATTTATGTATCATACCCCCCATTTCACCTAGTTAAAATCTCTCAAGCATGCTCTCCCTAATGTGTATTCAAGTTGGTTCAAAGGGATTTCACTAGATCCACCGAGGCCCGCTTAGTCATTTCCTATTAGTTATTGTGTAGTGTTTTTTTAGATGTTTCAATCGCTGTGACATTTATTTCAATCAAATGCCATCTTTCAAAAGGAAAACTCTATGGCTCCAGTTTCTTTGAAGCTAATGAAGATCCGTTCGAAAATGACTATAAGCGCCTACGCCCCTAACGAGGTGATAAAGCATCCAGGCATGTTGGTTAACTAGAACCCGCTTCCAAAGGTCTGAGACTTCAAGGATTTCTCTTAATCTTTAATCAAGATTGGCAACCATTCATACACTGTTTTCATATGCACCTTTATAAATCAACTAGAAAAACACCATTTTCAATGCTCGTGAACTTTCTCCTCACGAAGAAAACTCCATCTCGTGGTTCAACCCTAGATTAATTATATCGCAAAGAGTTTTGCTACGCAGTAGGAACTTGGTTATAAATTTTGTTGATTCCAATGACCTACTTCGCACAAACGAATCAGTCAGACATTTAAGCAGACTATTTTCTTTATCAATAACTATGGCCCTGCTGTCAGATAAACCAATCCATTCTTCTGGGCGATCAAATCTAAACTCAAAAGGCAAAGCAATTAGATCAACCGAGAATTCTATCATGGACCATTAAGGGACAATTTATACATACACATAACTCTAACACTATGCTCCTAGAGACTGTAACAAGGTGTCATAAACTATCAAATTTCATCAAGTAGTAGTTTATCACTCATCGTAATGTGTGGGTTCATGACAGATAACGACCTGATCAATTAAAGTATAAATCAATATCAAAGAGAGTGAATGTACTCGCAATAACCCTAGTATGTTCAGATTCTACCAGCTCTCATCAGATAAGTCTAAGAACAAATGAGCAAAGTGATCTATCCACCGTCTCTAAAGCATTACTTACCTTGGCGAGCCACTTCGTCCTCTACTCTACTCAGCTCCTGTGGAGGTACATTTACTTCTGTCACTCGGGAGGATTTCTAGAACTTCCTTATCCTCGCGGACAGTTGGCTATCATAAGATCTATGCTCCCATGATTCTAAACAACTCAAGCATTTATTGTTTGGTAAATACCACGGTGATAATTGTGGCATGGGCATATGATGCTTCCTTCGTCTACTAGATGCCTTAACTAACTTGTGTCATGGTAGGTCCTTGTCTCTACTCTGTAAACAACCCTGACGAATCAACTTGACTCTCTAGTTCTTCTTCAAGAGTAGAACCCCCTATTAAGAACTTTTTTTTTTCTCATTCTTCTTTCTTTCTCACTCTTCATTTCAGATTTCTCACCCTTTTATAGTCGCTGCACTACTTAATAAAACTCTGATATTCAGCAAAGTAATAGCCAGAGGTACTTTGATGGGATCAATAGCCTCCTCAAACTGCCCATTATTCCATCCTTTCAGAAGAACTAATCTATGGGCATATTTACTAAAGCGGTGAATTCTTTCTCATGTTCATTAGCTGTCATTTTCCATTGTCTTTAGTCAAGAAATTCTTCACATTTGACTCCTTGTAATCATCAATGACATACTTCGTATTAAACTGATGGCCAAGTAGTCATGTATGGCGGATGCAGGATTGAGTGGATTTCTCAAACCAACTTCCACCAATCATAAGTTGCACCTTGCAGCAATGAAATCGCACATGTGACCCAGCACACAGTCCACGGGACATCTCGCTTCATCCCCAGAGCCACTTTCAAGTTTTCAAAGCCCAAACCCGGCTTTATCGGACTCTTCCACACTTGTACCATGGAATTCTTCCACTCCCATGCTTTCGTATTGCATCCTCGAAGCTGGCATGAACATCAGTCGATCTGGAGACACCACTATATCACGAGAGACTTTTATCAATGCTCCAGTTAAAGCATTTTCAATTATCATTGACTCGGACAGACCGGAAGCAGATGGATCCAAAGGATTGACACTTTCAGCTGTTTCGTCTACAGCTTCCTGAGGTGGATCCATTCTAGATAATACACAAAACAAAGACATCTGCATTAGGCCAACACATTCTATGTAGGTATATCAGTAATCTAAGACTCTTTCGAGAAGCCTAAACTGGGCTGCGATGCAAACTTATGCGCCCCAGTTTAATCGGGCAGATTGGGATCCAAGCAGGATTCGAGGTGTGAGGAACATAAGTTGGGACTCTTTACTGCTTTATCAGGACATTGGTGGATGATCTCCACAACATAATCAAATATCATATACAAAATTACAAATAAAACTACCACCGTAGTGAATTGTTTATAGTGTCACATATCACAATCTTGAGTCCCATTTACATAGTCAAAAACTATGCATTTACATTTCTGCGATCGGAGAGCGCAGGCTCTGGGTGATGAACCCTGCTCGTGTGTTGGCCCATGAGAATCTGCGGAATATATTTATCTCTTTCTTACGTACCTGCGGTTAAAAAACCGTGCTAACTGCGCTTAGTGGGAAACGCCGTGTATTCATATACGGTTATAATAAGCGTATAACAATAACGAATACTCCGAGAGAATTTCATGCATTCATATCACTTGGACTTATATACAAGTACTTATGCTTATAATGACATCTTGACCGGATCTCCATTAGAACTGAGCTTATTCTTTATGCGAGAACTTATACTTATAACAAACTTATGTTTATTAGCGGGACTCCATAGGAGTTCACGAGCTTATTCTTATCTGAACTTATACTTATGGAACTGTGTTTATTGGGACTCGTAGAAATTCTGAGCTTATTCTTATCACGGAGAACTTATACTTATAACGAGGACTTATGTTTTGTTCGGGGACTCCGTAGGAGTTACATAAGCTTATTCTTATACAGAACTTATACTTATATAAACTCATGTATTTATTCGGGTCTCAAGTAGATTCTGAACGTCATTTAGAAATATATTAGGTATTACGGATCAAATGATACACCTTCATTTCCTCTTATTCATTATTCGAGGTTATTATCCGCTATAACTATGGGAATACCTAGACATTAATAAATAAAGGAAGACACAACACTAATAAATATCGAAGATACTATAATACTAAATTAATGTGGTAACATAAGCAGAGAGTTAAAGCACTAATGCGAGCAGTGCCATAGCACTAATCAGAACAGAAGTGTCGTAGCACTAATCAGGACAGGAGTGTCGTAGCACTAATCAGGACAGGAGTGTCGTAGCACTAATCAGGAGTACCGAAGTACTAATCAGGAGTGCAGTGTCATTTAATACCTGGTCTTAGGCATTCCTATTATTATATGTATTCAGAAACTTCTTATCTTATTATTGGGGCATGTACTTTGCTTCCATCGAACTCATCGAGGAGGCGAGGTACGGTACATTTTTCACTTAATTTCATCATTTTCTATACTTCTGGAATGCGAATTTTAGCTTAAATAAGCAAAAATAACAAAGCGGGGGCTGCGAGAGCCATCGTGAGTCTGATCTGCTTTGTGCAGTGCGAGTTCGAGTTCTAGAGGTTGTCTGGAAGTCGAGTTGAAATTTTGTATAGTCGATTTTTCTACTACACAGGTTATGCGGTGCTGAGGTTCGAGGTGTCTTGTTATAGGTCTCGAAATTTGCCTAGAAATGGTAATTTCACCATTTTCATGCACTTTTCTTCCATAATTCTCTTATTCCTCCTCGTCAAAATCAACATGAAATCCTCTAAACAACTCCACAATTACTTTAATTAGTCAAAGAATCCAGGATTCATACCCAAAGTTCACTAAACTTTGGAACCTTAGAATTGTGAAGGATTCCATATTTCATTATGATGATCAACTAGGGATTTTCAACCAAACTTCCATAAATCTAGAGTTATGATGTATTCTGCTGGAAACCCTTGAAAAAGGGAACCAATTTGATCTCAAAGAAAACCTAGCACTCCATACCGTGGCAGGCACAAAATCATACCAAAATCCATGCAAAAGTCATGTATCCGCCCACCTTGGCGATCTCTCCCTTTCTTCCTCTTCTTCTCCTTCCTCTTCCTCTCACTTCCAGTAATACTTGTTTAGAGACCAAAAATAACTCATTTTGGTCTCCTCCCTCATTATAGTGAAAGTTTTATTATTTAGCCTTTTAGTCCTCTATTCTTCTAGGAATTACACTACAATTCCTATTATTTCTACTTTGGCCTAAAGTCTTATAAATTTATGATTTTTATGCCCCTTTTTGGCAAATTACACTTTTACCCTTATAACTTGTACAATTTCCGGGTTTCTAAGTTTTCATATTTTCGCATTTAATTTACGACAATTTTAATTTATACCTACAAAATACCCTAAACATGTTGAAAACAACTAGGGTATATTTCGGGGTGTTACATTATTCATGTGTTTGAATGCGTAACTCCGAAGGCAAAATATTGCAAAGTACATTTCTCTACGGACTCAGGTTTTCTTTCCAATAAATTTGGAAAATGCGTTTTTGTCTTTGCTTAAGGACAAGAAAAACGTTAAGTTTTTGGGAGTTTGATAAGGGTGAATCGTATTAGCATTTATAGTGTGTTTCTTGTGTGTTTATGCAACTCAAATGCTAGATTCACACCATTATGCGCAAATATTACATTAACCCTCATCTGTAAGGTTTTGCGTATTGAAGAAAGGAAAGCAAGCAAGAAAGAGGGCAAAGAACAAGCAAAAACTTGCACTAGAACTTCTGCATGCAAGGCGAAGAGAGGCCTCAGAGATGAAGCTAAAGACTAAAGAAATCAATAGCCTCGGGTTCGCCAAGGCGAAGAAGAACCTTCACCGAGGCAAAGGCCTTCTCCAAGGCAAAGCAACCCTTCACTAAGGCGAAAGGGGAGCATCCTGAAGACCAAGGGCCTCGGGTTCGTCGAGGCGAAGCATACCTTCGTCGAGGCGAAGGAAGACCATCTGGATCATGGATAACTATCTTTGCCAAGGCGTAGGACACTTCCCCAAGGTGAAGGAGGTCGAAGTTGAGACAAAAATGCCCTCATTCTCAACCCCGCTTTTGGTCATTTTCCATATGCTATAAATATTGACTTGTAACACATCTAAAAAGGCTTGGAGGGGGCTTGGAGTTTACACATATCCCATCTTCTAGGGTTTCTCTCTAAGCTCTCATTTTCTAGGGTTTGTAAATTTTATTAGATATTTTAGCTTGTTTTTGGAGCTAAGTTGTAAGATCAAATTGTTAGAGGACTTCTTGTAGTGGTGGAGCTAGGTTTTGGAGGACTTCCATTTCATATTTGTTTTGTATTACTAAGCCAGCACTACATCTCTTAATCTTCGACTTTATGTTTGTATAAACATGATTTTGTTGGGTTTTGAGGCTACTATGAGTGGCTAGATCCTCCTCTAGGGTTGGTTGTGGACATTGGTGTTTGGCTCATGTATTATATTGAATGATTTTGTGAATATAATCTTGTGTTGAGGTTTTATGATGTGATTTTATGAATTTTCAAGTTTTATTCAATTTTTTTACATATTAGGTAGTGAAATTGGGGCCTAGAGCTCAAGGGTTTCCAAGGTGACAATTGAAATATGCCGCCAGGATTCGATTTTCATCCCCTAATATTGCGTAATTGATAAAATCAACTTACCCTAGTCAAAGAAATTTAGGAAATTAGAAAAGCCTAGTACTAGATGGATTTTATTATGAGGACATCATCTAACCTTATAGGATGATCGTATGGACCGAAAGGTGATTGTTCTGAACATAACTCGAGAAATTTCATTGTATGGACCGAGAGGTGACCGATGGAAATTCCTAAGGACTGAATTACCTTATAACAAGTAACACATTGTTTGACCTAGATGGACCAAAAGGAGAATAGGGATTAGGTGTGTGAAATTGAGGTGAGACTCAAAAAAGAGAACCTCATACAGAGTACCTTCGGTAAACATAAGAGTATTTTCATTGAATTAGCACTTAATTAATATAAGCCATAAATGCACCAATGAAAACAACCAGCCCTAGTGTTATTCCTTAAGTTTTTCTTACAACTTAATCCAACTATTTGCTAATCTTTTCGAGTAGATTTTTAGTTCAACTTAACTTCAGTTTTGAGTTAAAAATCAATAACAAACAGTACAATTCGCTTAAATATTAAAATTCTCGAGTAGTCAGGGTACTTAATCCCCACTTACACCATCCCTTCCCTGTGGGTTTGACATAGTAGGTTTTTAATTTGAAATCCATTATATTACTTGTGATTCATGCACTTGTGGATTAGGTTCTTTTAACCAAACTTTTATATAAACAAAAACAACCGAACACATCTCTTGTAGAAACGTATACCTCTACTCTTTAGCCAGACAAGAACGGATTAACCCACAAGTTTTATGTTGAGCCTTTCCCACTCACTCTCATTGGTATTATCTAGTTTGTTTCTTTCAAAACCTTATCCAAATCTAGCATATACAATGAATCATTCATATTACTCTGCCATAAGCCAAAATTATTCTGACCATCAAATTTTTCAACATCTACTTTTGCATTTTTTATCATTGTTTTTTACCCAGATTACATTATCTTTCCACATAACTACGTCTGTGAATACTAGGATAGTTCTCAGGAAAGATTGGATTGATCATCATAGTCCCATTTGGACCAGTCTTCTTAGATAGAACAAAAGTTCCCAGGAAAGGTTGGATTGGTCCAAATTATGTCAAAATATCAATTTCCTTAGACAAAACTTCCACAGATATTCCAGATAATGGAGCTTCTCAAACAAAACTTCCAAAAATATTCTAGACAATGGAGCTTTTCTTGAACGGATTTCAATTGTCAACAATTCAAGAACAAATTTTTAATGTGGAAGATCGAGCTACACCGCAACCACAAAGCATACTTACAACTTTACTTGAACATATTTCAACTATCAATAGTTTAAGAGCGAATTTATGATGTGGAAGATCGGGCTATGCCGTAACCACAGAGCATACTTATAAAAGAACTTAGCTCTTATACCACTTGTTGTGCAAACACACCAAATAATGCAACAAGTAAAATAACTAAAGGCATAAAAGAAAGAGAGCACCCAAAATTTAATGAGATTCGGTATAGATGCCTACGTTCTCAGGTGCCAACGAGCAACTTCAACTAATAAAAATAATTATAAACTTGGGGCCACAAATCAATTTCTTAAGAAATTGAGTCAAAAAGTAAATACGAAAGTAATCGGGCAATACTACAAATACCCTTAAGTGGATGTGGAAGAGGTGCATGTTTTACAAAGGTGTAAAAGCCTCTTCTATAGGTTAAAGGTATAAAGCAAAACTCATAACCTTCGATGTGAGATTTGCATAAGAGTCAAAATATAGCAAAAGTAACATATAAAGGCGTTCTTTTAATAGGGTCAACAAAGTGTGCTAAAAATACCTCGACAGCCTTTAGTCGGACCTGTGGTGGGGCCACTATATAAGCTCCTCCTATAAGTGCATGCTAAGGAAAACCACTACGTCATTTCCAATTCCGCTACCATACGTAGTCCATTAGAAATTTAGACTTCCCTCTTCAGGATAGCATGTCCTAAATCGTTTCCCTCTCTTTGTTTCACTCACCAGCCTATGCATAGCCCTTCTCCTAGATTCCTCACAGTTACTCTCTCTATCTGTCATTCAATCACAATATGTTCATATTTATTCCTCTTCCGTCAAATTACAAAGATTAGTTCAGGTGACATTTTGTTTGATTATTTCACATCAGATTTTGAATATTGCATTACAGGCGATAAGCGAATTCGATAAAACAGTATAACAACCAGTTATGCGAAAATGTAAATGTCTATCTTCAATCAATATTCAGTCTTCTCATTCTGTCAGACTGAATAAATATTTATCTTCATCCCTTCTTCTATTATCAATCTACTGCCAAGATTAGGTTTGGTGAAATATTCTTTGAGTCTACTCTTCTCTTAAATTGGCTTAGCGATTTCTTTTAACAATTAAATTCCTAGGGAATTTGTTGTCGTTAAACTAGAAATTGTTGCTTCTGAAGCTAAAATGTTTCATGGTTTATTTCTATGATTGCAAAAAGCGGATTTTGGAGAAGAAGGATCACATTCATGGATTTATCCACCTTCAAAGATCTAACTGAAGGATCAAAGACAATATTGATACCTTTGAGCTTATCCAAAAATATCAACCAGCTAATAAAGACAATCTCATATAAACATACCGGAATTTTTTTTATGGGATATATTCTCTTTTTTTTGTTTTGTATTTGGTGCTTCTTGTTTACTTCTTTCCATAACAACCCGGTCCAACCATGTAAATATTGTCTGCTTCGGGCCTAAGGGGCCTTCATGGCTAAAAGCATTAATGCATTGGAGTTGAAGGAGTCCATACTTATATAGTGCCAAAAGTTTCTCCTTATCAATATGGGATGCTATGACAAACACCCAGACCACAAACACAACGTCCTTGTTGTGTCCCATGGGTTCTGAGGCCAACGAGACTAACACCCCAGACGGGATAAGCGAAACGAGACCCTCGCATGAGTGCAGGGATTAGCTCCCGATGCCATTTGTAACGACTCGGCCCAACCATATAGATATTGTCCGTTTCGGGACTAAGGGGCCCTCACGGCTTTAAAACGCATCTGCTAGGTTGAGAGGAGCCCATACTTATATAGTGCCAGAAAGTTTCTCCCCTATCCGATGTGGGATGTGACACTTTCTTTCCATGAAAATCCTGTTGTCAGATGCCGTTAATAATTATTTGGTGTTTGTTGAATTTTAGCGATTTACTACGTGTTTCATGCTTGTTGTAGACAATGATCTAAGAATATCATTTGTTGCATACATTTTAATCGAATGAATGAAAATTTATCCCAAGCCGTTGATGAATCGATATAGTCCGTCAAAATGCCATGCACCAAAAGTCAATAATTCTAAGGAAATATAAGAGAATTTATGTATGAAAAGATTTTGCTAATGTGTATGGATTCTTGGGTGTCATAGTAAATGTTTCAGAAATATTTCAATAGTAGTTCCTTGTTAGAGCTTCTAATAAATTGGGTTACCAATTACTCTACCTTTCTTTTTTTGCTTCTGATGTTCAATTCTTCCATCTCTGTTTTTTTGCTTAATTTCCTCACTTTGTATCTATTTCTTCTTGTCTTCCTTTCCTTTTTGAATTCTGATTCATGGAAAATCAGTAGAATTTTCTACTAGACAAAGAATGTGGAGCACAAAGGCCAGGTTTTTTGGCTTTCCATTATTTTGATAAATGCGACTAAGTCCAAGTGTAACACCCCAACTTTGAACTAAAGTTGTTATGAACAATTCACATATAGGGCGCTAAAACCACACTTGTAAATGATAGATTCAAAATTCACGCTTTGGAATCCTGTTGTCTTGAATATGCTTAAAAAAATTTAAACTAACTTCATAAAAACAACAATTTCTAATGACATAAATTCCCCCTTAAAGTATAACAATATGTCATTAAGCTAACACCATCCAACAAGATAAAATTTTTAAAGCTAATAATCTCAAAACATAACATTCTAGCAATATAAATTCTCCAAATGATGTTTACAAACTTCAAACCCAAAGCAACAAAGTAGTCCAACAATCATACGTCTTTCTAACAAAACACTAATTCAAATAATTCTCAACCCTTATCCCTGCCTACCCCAGCATCACTTATCGTCAATGTCTAAGGTACCTGAAAATGATCAACAATAAGGAGTGAGCTAAAAGCTTAATAAGAAATTTTTAATGCAGTTTCATGGATCAAGGTTTTTTTTTTTTTTTTCACAAACTGGAGATATAATATATATTTCTCTTTTCCTCATAAATCTCATAAAATCTTTGAATATAATAAAATAAGGCACAAATATATTCCAAACCAATGTTCATCATATTTTATGTTCCTCAAATAATTTCATATCTTAATCAAATCCACTAATGTTTCAAAACACATATACCCATGGATTAAAAAAAACATATTTATTTCAAATAGAATGTCAACTATTCTAACCCGTTAACGGGGTCGTGTTGTCAATTATTATAACTCATTAACCAGGGTCGTTTTTATCAACTACTATAATCCATTAACGGGAGTCATATTTGTCAATCACTGTAACCCATTAACGGAGCCGTATTTGTCAACTATTGTAACCCGTTGATGGGGTCATATTTGTCAACTGTTATAACCCGTTGATGGGGTCATATTTGTCAACTATTATAACCCATTGACAGGGTCGTAGAAACAAAAGTCAAATATTTCCTTTATATTCCAAAATTCACAAAAATGAAAAAGTATATCTCCATAACTTTCAATTCTTACCATAAACATTCACAAATCAAATTTTCATACCAAACATGTATTTGATCCATGCATATGATTCAAACAAGTAGAAATTTTCAAAACTCATAATCACATATAATAGCCAAATATTTTGTTCTATAAGAAAAACTGCATTAATCTTCCTTACCTGGTATTCCAAGGTACTACCAAAAACCAAGAAGCTTCAAAGAGCTACAAATCACCTGAATAATATGAATAACATCCTATTAGAAAAAATAATCTCTTATTTTTATTTTTATTTTTCTAAGACAAAATATTTTGCCTAAAATCTCCGGCTCTTTAGCTTGAAAATTTCAAATAAATTAGGCTCTTTTCCATAAGAGCCTCAACATCGCCTATTTTCTAACTTTATCAATTCCTTAAATCCCAAAATTAAGGATTTTGCCATAAAACATGATTTTTGGTTGAAATTCCTAAATCTTTTATAAACAAGTGGTTCTTTGTAACTTGTAGGTAATCCTCTAGGGTTTCAAATCTAAGGTTTGGTAGTCCAAGAATCACCAAAATACATCAAATGTCAATTCCTCAACATTATGTCCTTCTTATATTTCTAAGGTTTCATACTTGAAAGTTTAGGTAACCTTAGGTTTTCAAATCTAAGATTCCAAGAGTGAGAATTTGCCCAAATACATCAAACATCAAACTCTAATCAAGTTTCTTGACTCTATGTATTCTAATCATTTTTAGGGTTTTATATTTCAAGTTTTAGAAAGCACTAGGCTTGTAAATCTAAACATTTGAAAACCCTAACTACTAAGAATTGACAAGGGAAAAAAATACTTACTTGGGGTTGATGTTTCTTGAAGTGGAACTACTCTCTTTGAAACCCTAGTTCATCTCTCCTTTTCTTGAGAGAAAAACAAAAAGAATGATGAAAAAGGTTAGGATTGTATAGGAAAACCTCTTTGTATAGCAAAACATTTCTATATTTATTAGGAGCCCCTTCCAACTTTGAGAAATTGCAAATTAGCCCCTCCTATTCCCCCCTTTTGTTTTTGTTTTTTTTTTTTTTTTTTTTTAAATTATGAGTATTACACAAAGTGAATGAGACAATAAAAAAAAAACTCTAAATTTGCTCTCATGTATATGTTGGGGAACAATTGCTCTTTTAAATGTTTTTCCTTTTTTTGTCCTTTGAATTTTTGCCTTGCTATCATCTTAATAAGGTCTGATTGGAGTTCAAGAAAAAAAGACCAAACATTGCTCTTCTTAATTAGAATAGATTTATGTATAGCTCTTAATTTTCCTTTTACTCATACTAATTCTGAACTTGAGTTTGGCTAAAAAGTTTGAATCAAATTAAGGGTTGATGAGATTTTTTTTGCAGGGGATCAGAAAGTGGGACACCTTCAATAGCCTTTTTTTTTTTTTGTTTGATCACCTTCAAGGCAAGAAAGAGAACTACCTATTAAAAAAAAGAAGAATAATACTCGGTCAAACAGAGATAGGCTATGGTGAAGGCTCGTGAGTCCATCGTGGTGTAGAAAGATAGAGAGAGTGGAATGTTGAGAGAGGTTTGAAAGATAGAGTGGAATGTTGAGAGAAAGGTTTGAGAGTTTTGTAGCATGCCATTGCTCTATGCATGGGTGATTAGTGCCCAAAAAGTGATATTTTGAGCCCTATTTGAGATAGGTTTTGAGTGCTTTGCTAATCGTATAAGTGAGCTTGATTGAGGTGTTGGATCCACTTAGTATCCTTATGCCATTTCGAGGTTTATTTTGGTTATTTCTGCGGGTTTTATACCTTGGGATTCGATATCGAGATATGTGCGAAGCCATGAAGATTTGACTATTTTTCAGCCATCACAAATACCAAGATGCAATAAAGAAATGAAGGGAAAAAATGAAAAAAAGTGATGCATTAGAGGGTGCGTCGTAGCATGATGAAGGCAGGCAACCCCGGGGGAAATTTCGCTATGATTGCGAGAATTTCGGGATGAAAATTTATTGGGATTGCGAAAATTTAAACAGGATTACGAAAATTTGCAACCATAGCGAGATTTCGCAATCCTAGCGAAATTGGAAAATTCGCTGGTACTTGAGAATTATTTACATAGCGAAAATCAACGTGCTAAGCGAAATTCTCCATTTTCGCTATCTCTCTAAATTTCGCTAGGCTAGCGAAATTTAGCTAGCTATGCTTCGAAATTCCTTTGTACCTGGCGAAAATTTGTGATTCATATCTGCAGGCAATTTGGCTAGACCTAGCGAAATTTACGTAAACTAATGAAATTTTAGCTATCTATGATTCTCACTCCATAGCGAAATTCACCCTTTATCCAATTTTGTGTAGTGTGCCAAGCGACCCGTTTTGGTGTATTACCTCCTTGTCCATGTATGAGCCAATATTTTAAAAACTTTCTTGTATTTTTCACGCTTTGGTGGCTATATAAACCCGTGATTTTTGTAACCACGAGGAAACCTTGGAAGAAACTTTAAGCAATTTTTGCATTTCAATACAGCCCGCAGCTTTCATTTTAGGGTTTGCTTTTCTCTCTTCTCTCTCCTCTTTCTTTCATTTTCTAGGTACACGAAACACCCTTGAGGATAATGACTGAGGATGTAGCTTCGCCTTATAACCTTGAAGGAAGGTGGCTAGCTTGGTCATGGGCGATTGCGAGGTGAGTCCTCATGTTTTAAATGCTACAGGTCTTGTATTTATGGCTCCCAGCTTTTCAAAGTGGGGTTGAATATCATTTAATGTCATTACTTTATTATGCTTACCATGCTTTAAGTGCAGTGCATACTTATTGTTAAGATACCTGTTATTCTTTAGATAGCCTTCTGAGCCTTGAAATGAGGTTAAGTGTTAGGGTTTCATTGAAAGAGTGTGAATGCATGTTACGTGTTGACTCAATAGGAGTGGTTCTAGGGTTAGGTTTTATAGTTAAACAAAAAGATCAGGTTATGGCTTTGACTATATGTCACTTGCCATACAGGGGATATAACTTGAGGACCTGCATAACCCATGTTATCAAGCTAGTGACCTAAACCTTGAGGTTACCATTTCACACTTTCATTTAAGCCATTCTGAGTTAGTCGATGAACCAAACAACTCCCCTTTGTTTTGAAACAAATCCACAAATCCAAACAAAAAGCCTGCCCACATTTTCAAACACTTATGCGAGTCATTCATAGGATGAAAACTCATCCCAGTGTTCGACCCTAGTAGCTATCTTTGCGAGTAGCTTGACTACGAGCGTGGGAGAGGCTGCATAGGAAACAAATTTGTTGATTCGGCTCACCCTACCGTGGCACGAATCAAATGGCGGGTGCGGAGTGGTGCCCAGGCTACGTATGATAGTTGAGCGTGTACTTGTAATTCACATTACAAGTGAAGGTGACCTTTAATTCTTTTTGAATTTCGGTTACAATAGCTATGATTTTCCACTACTGGATTCTTGCCCACTTTGTTTTTGTTTTCATCTGATCGGTTTTATTTTAGCTAACCCTAACCTTTTTGGCAAGTTTGCTAGTGTTCTTTGTTTTGTTTAAATTTTGTGTAACAGGTGTTTATGCACCAGTGGGACAGAGACACTTCAGGTAGACTACAGAGAATCAGTACACCAATTGAACAAGGTTGTGAAGTCAGTGTACACAGTGAAAACATGGAGCCTAGAGGCAGCCCGAGTCGACCAGGTGCAGAGTAAACCAGTGACTACCAGACCGCGGACCATCCGCCTCCTAGAGTCGGTGCCCGTCTTGCATCATACCCCTATTTGAAGATGTAGCGAGTGAGGCCCTGTTGCCTGCCTAATTTTCACGGTATGGAGAATGAAAATCCATATTCACATATAAGGGATTTGAAAGGGAGGTGTGCACTACTTTTAAGGAGGTATAGCAGGCATGGAGTTGCTCAAAATTTGAGCATTCAGATTGACCCTCCAGGATAAAGCCAAATATGGCTCAACTCACTTAGGCCGAGAATGATTAGAAATTGGGCGATCTTCAAGGCGAATTTTGAAGAAATTCTTCGAGTGCCACAAAGATAGCAGTTTGGCTTGATTACACCTACTCGGCCTATGACAATGAAAAGTTTTATCAGTGTTAGGAGAGATTCATTGAGACCATCAATGCTTGTCCACATCATGGGTTCGATACCTGGATGTTAGTGAATCATTTCTATAATAGTATGTCCCCTGCTATGAAGCAATTGCTAGAAACCATGTGTGGAGGTGATTTTAAGCGAAACCGAGGATGAGGCCATGGTTTCTTGAGTTATAATGGTACAAAACTTCAAAGGGTTGGGATGAGCCAAACTGGGAAATGGAAAATGGGGCCATCAGTCAACCTAGGGGAGGAATTTATACACTTTCGAGAGGACGCAAAATGAAAGCAAAAATCGACCTAGCTAGGAAGGTGGAGGAGTTAGAAGGCAAAACGACTCCGTGAAGTGCGGCGTGGTAGAAAATCCTGCACAAGCCAATCCATGCACCAATTTCCAATCCACTGCCCACCCAGAAGAACGGTATCCTATGGCCCCTTCAGTGAAGGATTTGATGTCAGAATATGCAAATGTCGTAGGTCAATATAAGCCTCCACAACCCAATGCCCCATAGTATGCCTCTGATTCAATTGGAGGAATCACCCCAACCTCTCCTGAAACCTAATCCCTGCCTATGTGCCCAGTGCAAAACCCACAGTTTGGTTCTATCTCAACCGGCCACCATCATCCACTTCTCCGAGTTGAACAAAGCGATCATGAATTTGAGCAAAGTGGTGAAGCACTGTGGAAGAGCAAAGGGATCAATGCACAATTGGCACGAAGGATTAATGCGTAGAAATTTTGCTTGAACAAAAGAGAATAGATGGGCTTGAGAGCAATCTTAATCGAAAATAGACAACTTCACGGTATTCAATCACAAAAGATCAGCAATGTGCAGAGTCGGGAGGAAGGTTCCTTCCCAAACATTGCCAAATCCAAGGAGTGTGAGGTAGGTTCATCGAAACAATTTGGAATGGATGAGGTGAAGAGTATAATAATCACCACTGAGGAGCGGAAAGAGGTTGATCGGCCCATGCCCAAACACATTAAGGAAACCCGGGAAAGGAAGAAATGGGCAGAACACATTTTACGAAGGAGGACTCAATGAAGCATTGCGTGCCTCAGTTTCCTGGCACTTAGAGAAGCGAAGAGGCATCCCAGCAAGCAGGTATCTTAGAAGTCCTAAGGCAGGTGAAGGTTAACATACCTCTTTTGAACATCATCAAACAAGTCCCTGCCTATGCAAAGTTTTTGAAGGATCTTTGCACAATCAAAAAGGGGTTAGGCATTGAGAAGAAGGCATTTCTAACTGAACAAGTCAGTGCCATAATCTAAAGCAAGAACCCAGTCAAATACAAGGATCACAGATCTCCCTGATTTGGAGTCAACATAGGTGGGACTAGCATGAACTAGAACCTTCTTTGGATTTAGGAGCCGGTGTGAACTCTTTGCCATACTCGGTGTATGGCTTGACGATTAGGTTTAGGTGAACTTAAACCTACCAACATCCTGCTTATCATTGGTAGATAGATCGGTGGTAAAGATTCCTAAGGAATAGTTGAGGATGTCACTGGTGAAAGTAGACAAATTCTACTACCCGTTAGATTTTGTAGTGCTCATTACTTAGGAGCGATAGCAAATGAGCCCAATCATGTACCAATCATCACAGGAAGACCGTTTATTAGCATAGTACAAATCATCAATTTAAGATGAGTCATGCAACTTACATTTGGCAACATGACATTGGAGCTGAACATATTTCACTTGAACAACAAGCACAAGCTGGTGGAAACTGAAAATCAAGTGACTGATGAAGTTTGTTCAGTGGGTCAGAATGCAGGGAAGCTTAATGTCCAAGAATTGCAGGAAATAGCCCAGCCCAGTGAAACGGTGTTTTTTATTGCCATCGGTAGCCCGCTGCGGGCACTTGCTCGATTCGAGAATCAACCACTAGGAAGCATATCGATACCTTGGGCAATCAGACATCAAGTTGCCTGACCCTCTGAGGGGTTGAGGAGATCCTCCTCCTTGACCCTCCATGAGTAGTGTGACTTTGGGGGTGGTTTGGTGTTCTCATAAACCAAATTACCTTCAAAGCAATTTTTTGGTTTTTATTTTAATTTGGTCAATTTCAATAATTTTGGCTATTTTTAGTAAGTTTCCCGATTTAGTAATTTTCCCTTTTAAGCAATTTTGACTTAATATTATTTTATTTTATATTAAATTTTTAGATATATTTTATATAATAATTTTAATTTTTATTTTAGTATTATTTTAATCTTAATGCTGAAAATTCAATCTGCCAGCTGACGAATTTAGCTATTATAGCAAAATGTGCCAGGTGACTCTTCGGCTGCCTACTGCTTTATAAAATGAAGGAGGGGAGTTTTTTCAAACACTTCATCTTCTTCCCACACGGCGCGTGCCTGGTTTCTGAGCAGCGTCACTCGGCCGCCCGCTGCGCGCCTGAATTGCTGGCCACCACCGAGTCGTGCGTGCGGTCGGTGCCCCTCCCATTGCGGTGTTCCTCGGTGTCACGGTCCACGCGTGAGCCACGGTTCGATACGTATCCGGGGTTCCTGCTATGAGTGCCTACGTTCATCCGATGGTGAGCCTCGGTTCGACCTCCGGTGAGACTTGATCCTTTGTCGGTAGACCTGCCCGATCCTTTTTCCCCTACGGCCATGGTCGCACGAGTGGGTCCGCCTCGAACCACTCGGGTCGAGGTTGATGCCGGCGAGGAGCGGGGCCGATGCAGCTCCGGTCCCAGAGGCCGGTCCACACGAGGAGCCTCGGGGGTTGGGGAGAATTACCGAGACGGATGGGACCGGGCCACTCGCCCGATTACCCTGTGAATCCCAGGAGGGCCCGGCCCTCCAAGCAGGCCCGTACTTCAGGACCGGGTGAGTCATCGCTCGTCGGGCCTCTCGGCCATGCCTTGATCCGTCGGCGGCGTCTGCCGCTCGTTGCTCGCGACCTCCGGGATCAGGAGGCCGTTATTTGTCGGGCACCCTATTCCGGGGAACGTCGCGCTTCATTCGAGAGACTTCCATGGGGAGTCATTCTACGACGTCCGACCTTTGATGGCTGATCCCAAAGGTCAGAGTTTCGATGCGGTGTCGGCGCTACTCTGTTTGCCGTTCATGGCCCAAGCTGATTTTATTACCCGGGTGGTTCTCACAGTTCTACCATTCGATGACTTCGGGAGCGCTAGTCCTCGAGCTTGGGTTCCACTATAGGCGATCGCCCGAGGTACTTAGGCGTGAGATATTTCAACGGCGTTAGGCTGCGAATCGTAGTATGCCAATTCGAGGGTTATCGAGATTGGTCTCACCCACCTCGGCGGGGATGGTCGCATTCTTGCGAGACACACCACAGTGGGCCAATGCCTTCGAGGCGGCTCCGCCTCGAATCTTCAGCGTCGATCACTGTTGAGACCGGCCCTCTTCCATTCTGACACTCGTCGCCGGCGTGGGGGCCGTCCTGGAGCTCTTTCTGGGATCTCGGAGGGATATTGGTTTAGTCCCTCTGAGCTGGTGATGACCTTCTTGATGCATTTTGAAGACAAGGTCCACGAAGTGGGGCACAGTTCGGTGAGAGCCTTCCCACTTCTTTGTTGCCCGACTCACGAGCCATGTCGCCGAGCACGCAGGCTCGGAGCCTCGGTTGAGCGGAGGGTTACGTGCCCTCCCGGAGTCCACAGTCGGTGGAGCGGCGATGGTCATGCCCGTATCTTTCCTCCTCCAGCAGTAGGACCAGGAGGAGGTACCGGATCAGGAGGCGAGGACTCCCACCGGAATGAATAGTCACGCCCACGAGCCGGGTGGAGAGGAGTCGATTCCACATATGTCTCCCTCCATCTCCTCCTCCGCATGCTACTTCCGCGGCGCGGCTGGTCTCTGGCCCATCTTATCTGGCCTGGCATTCTCGAGCACATACCACGTCGATTCAGGGAGCTAGCGGTTGGTATGGATCTTTATGGCATTCTTTGGCCACTACCCGAAGCAGCCTGAGACCCCGGAGGTGGCTCGGTGAGGCGCTCCCAGGTAGTGTCACTCCCGTGCTGCGGATCATGACCACGTTCGTGTCCCGCGCGTTCACGACCGAGAGAGGCGAGCCCCGCTGCGGCCGGCGGCTTCTTTGGATATGTTGGCGGCCGGCGGCCCAGTGGCTACGAGACCCACCACCACCACGGGAGTAGAGGTGGTTTGGTTTCTTTTTATGATTTTGTATAGTTATCAGCTTTATCAACTGCCTACTAATTTTGTGTAAGATTCATGTATTAGCCATAGTAGGCCGTGATATCTTTTGTTTGTTTAGCTTTGTTATGCATGTACTAGCCATTTTGGCTATATCAAAAGCTATACAGTGTTATATACAGTATTACACTTTTGCATATCACTTTTTGTGCCCCACTTTGTGTATCGATTTTGTCTTGATTGAGCAATTGAATTGCTTTAATTGGACAATTGAATTGCCTTAAAATGGAAAATTGAAACCCTGTTTGTCACCTTAATGTTAGAACAACTCCATGCATGATTCAGTTTTTGGTCAATTGTAGTTCCAGCGTATTCAACTTGAACATTTCCCCTTTGAGCTAATTCACACACTGCTTGTGTGGATTATCTTGATAAATTTTGTGAATTATATACCTCCCTTCACTTTTAAGTAGGCCTTAGACACATTATTGATCCATAATAGGTTTGTAATTTACCCATATATGAAGACCAATGTAGTCTTCAAAAGGAAAGGAAAGAAAAGCAAAAAGAAAAAAGAAAAGAAGAAAAAGAAAAATAAAGTCGTGACACTTTGCCTTGAAACCCGAGCACGGTCCGAGGGGTATATGGCGAAAGCCTTTGAAGCCCGATGCCCTAAGCCTTAATTGGTTGGGAGTCATCAACTTAGTGTTCGTTACGTGGGTGGATAGGTAGAGTTTAACGGTGTAGGTGCTTGATTTTTTGAAGTCATTGTTAGTCAGGAGTGGCTTTGTAGAGTTTGTGGTCGGTGATCTTTTGGCTTGATGCCACAAACCTTAATTAGTTTAGAGTCATCGGTGGACCCGCTACGGACTTTAGTGAAGTCGGGTTTAAGCGTACACCCTCTGATGAAGTCAAATAAAGAAAAGAAAAGTGTAGCTATTCCTATATAGGTTGTTCAACAGCTTAAGGCCATGCCAGTAGCTAGGTTGGGGGGAGGGGATAATTTTGCAATTTATTGACTCAATCTGGTTACATTAAGAACCATTAGACTTTGGTGTAAATTCAGGTTGGGAACCATGGATCCAATGTTGACCTCAAATTGTTCTTGTATGGTTTTGCCTCTCTCATGTCGGTTTTCAAACTTGGTATCAATTCTTCATTTTAAAGGTAATGCTTATTTGTATATACACCTTTTTGAACCATAAACTTTTTGAGAAAATCACTGCATACATGTCCTTATTGTTTCAGCATTGCTAAGGGACTAGCAACGCGTCGGTTGGGGGGTGTGATTAGTGCCCAAAAAGTGATATTTTGAGCCCTATTTGAGATAGGTTTTGAGTGCTTTTGCGCGCTAATCATATAATTGAGCCAATTGGGTGTTCAGGTCATAATCACTTATGCCATTTCGAGGTTATTTTGGTTATTTTGCAGGTTTTGCATACCTTGGGAGTTCGATATCGAGATATGTGCGGAGCCATGAAGATTGAAACTATTTTTCAGCCATCACAAATACCAAGATGCAATAAAGAAATGAAGGCAAAATGATGAAAAAGTGATGCAGTAGAGGGTGCAGTAGGCAAAGCAGTGAAGAACAGGCAACCCAGGAAATTTCGCTATGATTGCGAAAATTTCTTTGGGATGCGAAGATTTATAACCATAGCGAAATTTCGCAATCCCCATGAGTGGGAAATTTCGTAGGCTAAAGCGAAATTTCGCTACATGGCGAAAATCAACTGTGCCTAAGCGGGAATTCTCCATTTCGCTATCTCTCATAAATTTAAGCTAAGTTTGTGAAATTTCGCTATGCGAAATTCCTTTGTGCATAGCGAGAATTTGTGACTTCGCTATCTGTGCAATTTATTCAGGCTGGCGAAATTTAGCTAGGCTTAGCGAAAGTACATATCTAAGCGAAGTACACATTATCCTAGCGAAATTCTCACATAGCGAAATTCACTTCTAACTCGATTTTTGTGTAATTATTATGGCTTGACCGGATTTTGGTGTATTACCTCCTTGTCCCTTGTATGAGCCAATATTTTAGAGCTTTCTTGTATTTTCACACTTTGGGTGGCTATATAAGCCCCATGATTTTGTAACCACGAAAGCAGCTGGAAGAAACTTGATTTTGCATTTGTCTGACAGTAGCTTTCATTTACAGGTTTACTTTTCTCTCTTCTCTCTCCTCTTTCTTTCATTTCTAGGCGCAAACACCCCCTTGAGGATGACAACTCAAGGGATGGCAACTAAGCCTTATAGCCTTGAAGGAAGGTGGCTAGCTTGGTCATGGGGCGATTACGGGTGGTCATCATGTTTTAAAATGCTAGTCTTTGTATTTATGGCTCCGACTTTTCAAATTAGGGTTGAATATCATTTAATGTCATTACTTTGGCCAATACTTACCATGCTTTAAGTGCAGTGCATACTTATTGTTAGATGCCTTTGTTATTCTTTAGATAGCCTTTACGACCATGAAATGAGGTTGAGTGTTAGGGTTTCAAGCGAAAAGAGTTTGTGAATGCATGTTACTGTGTTGACTCAAATAGGAGAGGTTCTAGGGTTAGGGTTTATAGTTAAACTAAGATACGGTTATGGCTTTGACTATATGTCACTTGCCATAGCACGAGGATAAAACCCGAGGACACTGCATAACCCCCATGTTATCAAGCTAATGACCTAAACCTTCAAGGTTACCATTTCACTTTCATTTTAAGCCATTACAGGTTAGTCGATAGTAACAGCAACTCATTTGTTTGAAAGCAATCCACAAATCCAAACAAAAGCCTCACCATTTTCAAACACTTATGCAAGTCATTCATAGGATGAAAACCCATCCCCGTGTTCGACCCTAGACCGCTATGCTACAGTAGCTTGACTACGGCAGTAAGAGGAACATAGGAAACAAATTTTGTTGATTCTGCTCACCCTACCGTGGCACGAATCAATGGGTTCTGTAAGTGTTTGATTGAATGCCTAATAAAACCTCTCCTTTCTCTCTTTTACAATCTTTCTTGGGTTACCCTTTTTTGTAAATGAGAATGGTAGAGTTTCAGTCTCTGTCGCAATAGAGACAAGGTTTTTAATCCTTGAAAATTCTCAAACACTGAAAAGTAAAAACTATCATTGAAGAATAAAAGCCAATTTAATTTTAAAACATTGATTTTTTTTTTAAAGTACCCAATTTTATCTCCACTAGACCTGAACTTGGTCAGTTCCTTGCTTATGCTCATCATAGTCCTTAACCATTGATTTATTCAAATATAGAAGTAGAAAAAGTGGTCTTGAATGTTTAGAGATATTAAAGAATTAACTTTGATTTAAGTCACCAATAAATACAATTCTAGACATAAATTTGAAGTATTAGATGAACGCTGTGTAGCAGGTTACACTATGATGACTTTGTTGGAAAAAATGGGTTTGAGCATTAGGAATTAGCTATCTTTGAGCTAAAATTAAAATGGGTCCCACAAATCCTTTGTAGTAGGTCCACATGGGAATGAGTTCTCCTTCATGAGGAGATGAAAATTATCTATTAAGTTGCTCAAAACCATTAAGGAGTGAATTAGAAATTGCCTCCAAACATCACCTCTTGAAAATGGTAACAAAAGGTTTAAGCTTATGAAAAGGCTTGTGTCCCACATCGGATGGAAACAAGACTTTTAAAGGGTATATATATACCTACCTTGTAGTTGGGTTTAGACCTTAAGGGGCATCCCATTTTTGTGGAAAGGGGAGGACCTAGCTCATGCTTGGTTCACCACACATGCACACTTCCATGCCGACAGAGTAGGGTTCGGGATGTATATATCAATTATTTTAAACTGAAACATCAAAAAAGCTATTTGTCGTTTCTGTAGGTTACCATTGGGAGTCCAAACACCGTCGTTTTAGAAGTACTGTTTGACTGAATGGACGCCTTCTTCTCCACAGACGTGACTGTTTCTGTATAGACACAACCCTAGCCCAAGCTTCATGACTGTACCGAACAGTCATGACCGAGTCTATAAATAGACCATTCATCCATTCATGTTAATAGCTATTGCAACTATACACAATCTTGAGATACATCAAATGGATGTAAAGACAGCTTTCTTAGATGGTGACTTGGATGAAGAAATCTACATGGAACAACCCGAAGGGTTTATTGTTCCAGGTCAAGAAAAGAAAGTTTGTCGGCTTGTTAAATCCCTTTATGGTCGCGGCATAATACAATGGCATAGAAAATTTGACAATGTAATGATGAAAAATGGATTCAAAATCAACGAGTGTGAAAAATGTGTATATGTCAAGAACACCAAACATGGGTTTGTAATTATTTGTCTCTATTTGATGATATACTCATCATGGGTAGCAATAATGAAGTCATTAAAACTACCAAGCAAATGTTCAACAATAAGTTTGACATGAAACATTTACAAGTTACATAAGTGTATACTTGGGATAAAGATCTCTAAAACATCAAATGGACTAATATTATCTCAATCACATTACATTGAGAAAATTCTTAAGAGATTTAAACAAGATGATAGCAGTCCAATGAGAACACCTGTAGATGTAAATCTACATTTATCCAAAAATAATGGCAAAAGCCTTTCATAACAAGAATATGCCTGAAGCGATTGGCGGCTGTGTATGTCATGGTGTACGCCACAGACACCCAGCTTACGTTGCGACAAATTAGTAGATACATAAGTAGTAAGGTCAGGACCATTAAGAGGCAATAGTTAGAGTTTTCAGAATTAATTTGAAATACCTAAAACTATGGATTACCTTGCTCATAATATCGGCCCGTACTTAAAGGATGCGCGTGATGCGAATTAGATATCCGACACGGGCTAAAGTCCACAGTGGCTATCTATTTACACTTGGTGTGGAGAGGTGTCTTAAATCTTCTAAGCAAACGTTCATTGCTACTAGATCCGCGGTGGAATCACGGGTTTATTGCACTAAATAAAGCTAGTAAAGAAGGCAGTGAAGCCGTCGTTTCTTAGGAGATATTCGATGTGGCCCTGACACATTGCACCGCTATCTGCGTTCGTTGCTATAGTCGATCGACGATTAGAAGGCATAGAGTCATATATATAGCGGTAAGTCGACATATTCGTTGAAGACATATCTGGTAAGACAACTTCTCTCTAATGGTATTATGACCATTGAATACATAAGGTCAAAAGAGAATATTGCAGATCCGTTAACCAAAGGTTTCACCAGAGAGCAAGTAAATCATCGAGGGGAATGGGTTTAAAGCTTATTGTGGACCATTACCCGATCCACGGGCCGGCACGACTCGCTTTTAAATGGAAGGAAAAAAATGTGGATTGATTTTCGAATTTTAGAAAATCCGTCCTCGAGGAGGACAGTTTTTCTTTGGAGTCGCCACTTACTTTTTGTTGTTATTTTATAAAGGGGAAAACCAAGTAAGAACAAAAAACCCCAATGACTCCAGTATGGAAAAAGCGGTCTGCGAAAACTAGATTTCTGGGTTCGGGGGTCAGATTACCTATCGGGAAGGTACCTCATATGAAGTAGCACCCCTCTAGGCCCGGAACTCGGTCTCTGCAGTGAATTGGGTATGTAGGAGCATATGGGTCACGGTCAGGCCAGTCTCTTGACTAAACATACAACTTAGATCAGACCAACCTAATTGGTATCACAGCATGTAAAAACACTCAACGGGGCAAATGGCGCGTACTGTGGTCCTGACCAGCGCTACATAAGAGAGGTCGATCAGCTGAATGCATCCTGAGTAAACCGAATCAAACACCGTATGCGAATACAAATACCAACGACTAAGCATGTACGGGGTCCACTGGCCATGTATAGCGAGGAATAGATAGGGCAAATAATACACATCATACATCATGCATTTAAAACCAAATATTGGATCCTATATACCAAAGAAAGGCGAAATTTGAAAGGAGGTAAGTGGTTTGCTTACTTTGCTTTACATTCTTTAAAATCCCTGACTAAACCATACATACCAATCCCACATTGCCCACTACCTCACTTTGTTCAAACCAAAAGGCGAACTCGAGACCTAAAGCTGACCTACGGGTTTCTGAGGTGCTTAAACACGCCGTGATAGTTCGAGTTGAAACATGCTAAAATATGGGGGCACCGCCCCATGGTACATCTTACCGACCGGTTCAGATAGGTTTCAACAAATCAAACAGTGAGAAAACTCTGAAACTTTTGTCAAAACATCCTTCACGGACTCAGAATCTAATAAAATGAGACGGTGCAATTCCAACTAGAATGACCAAAAATGATACAAACAAGCAAGTACCTAAGTTTGCCAGATTCCCAGGAGGAGAAAGCCTAACCCAATGAACCGGCTGGTTAGGTTTCCCAACCCGATCCGGATGGTTGAGAAAAGATTTCAAAGCTTTCAAAACCTTCCTTAGAAAGTCAGGAATTCAAAAAAGATAAGCGGGTACAATTCGGAGCTCAGGCTGGCCAAGAACCAACACAAGCGAAGCAAACTACCCAAACTACCATTCCAGCAAACTGAATTCAATGAACCGGCTAATCTGGTTCTCAGCCAGTTCAGACTGATTTGAAACTCTACTTGTCAGACCCTTCCTCAAGGAGTAATAAATCCAACAAAACAAACCAGAGTATAAATCCAACTTCGAATGACTGAGAACCGACACAAACAGCGCAGACCGAAATCTTGTTCGTGGCCCGAGATTCGATGTTGGCTAATCAGTTTCCCAACCAGTTCATCAGTTGAAGAGGCTCTAAAAATTTTCATAACCTTCCTCAGGAATCAAACAAAAAAACAAACCAAGTAGAAAACCAACTCTGAATATTTGAGAAGCGAGCACAAAGCGGCGCCAAGACCCGAACTCTTTGTTTCGGCGGCGGTCGATCAACCGGCTAATCTGGTTTCCCAGCCAGTCCAGCCCCGGTTCTTGAGAGGCTCTCAAAATTTGTCACAAACTTCCTAAAGAGTCAGAATATAACAAGATAAACTATGATTGATTCTCAGCTCGAATGGTGAGAACCAACCAAAACAATCAAGCTCCCCAAACTGCCATTCTGCAAACCCTAACCCCTAATGAACCGACTAATCTGGTTTCCCAACCAGTCCATACCATTGAGGAGGCTCTCAAAATTTTCAGAAACTTCCTAAAGAGTCAGGGAATCTAAAAAAAATAAACGGTGATCGATTCTCAGCTCGGATAGTGAGAACCAATAAATAACCCAAACTACCCAAGCGCCGGCGAGAAAGCATTGAGAGCAGAGCTTTCACGTATGACGTGGCAGGCTCAAATGGTTGAGGAGAAACCTCAAATTTGATCAGAATGTCTATTAAAGAAATATAGTGGAGCCAGGGTATGTATCTTTTCTCTTCCACAAAGCGCAAAAGAAACCAAGCTAAGCATCAAGCCAGGAATCGACAAGCGTGCGTTTGAGCCGGAAAATGTCCACTTCAAGATCCTTCCACTTTGATCTTTCTCCTTTTATCACGATTCTCACCTCGGCATCACAGAACCTACGGTGTTTTCCACCTTCAAGCTTTGGAAGGGCCTCAATCAGTCTGAAACAGCTTCCCATTAACTCCTCTCCTTTATTTTCCATACAAAAGCAATATTTTTAAGATTTCGACACTTTCACCATAAGTATCCATGGATTCATAGTGGGCTGCATGTAACCCAATCCCAGGCCCAAAATGGACCTGATACTGCCCATGGTGAGCTTGAGCTTATGGGCCCGAGCCATCTATACGATTTGGGCTCCAAAATCACAAAAACAAGAAGCTCTCACTTTAAAGCAGCCTTCACTTAGATTGAACGGTACTTGACAGTCCATCGGGTTGAGAAAATTATGGCTTTGATATAATGTTCCACGAGAAGAATAAGGAGACCAACAAAAGCGATTGCACCGTGAGTCGGGATGAGGGAGATATGGTCGTAACAAAGGAGTGCGCACCAAATCACCCCAAAAAAAAGCGATTGTCATTATCACGTCTTGCCTTGATGAACCAGTCAAACCGATTAGTGAAGAGTTGATAAAATTATCGAATTTTAACATAAACCTCCTTAGAAAATAAGGAATCTAACAAAACAAACAGTGAACAATTCTGAGTTTGGACCAAGGAGATATGATCAAAACAAGTTCAAGTGCTCTGAATGTGACATACTCTAATAAACTTTGATTGAGCTAAAACCTCGAGGGGCCCACTTGCTTTACTATAGCACGATGCGATAACTAAAAAAATAAGCCATGATGACATTCTAAAGTGAACTACATATGCATTCAGCGGACCACACAAGCCACCCAGGGGCTCAGAAATGAGGCCCAAGCACAAAGATTTTAATGGTATTATATAGGAAACGATGGGTGAGTGTGACACCAATAGGATAAATGCAAGTGTTGAGGGCCAAAATTGAAGTGCAAATATGCCTCTTGATGAAGTGAATGAATATGAGTGAATCGTAGGTGCGAGAAGTGCAAAAGCTGTGTAAGGAGTGAAATGGCTACAGTGAAGAACGAAGATGACGACAATTTGTCCCTTACTTGTCTGAAGACTAGCAGACGAGTCACTCAATTGAAGGACTTAAAAGAAAACTAGGCACAATGCACCGTGAAGATGAGTGATCCGAGCACAATACGAGAGAAAGATAATGAAATCAGGGGCGATCTGCTTGGGAAAGGTAGGATCGGAGAGTGGGAAGGTAAAATCGGGGTGATCACCGGGAAAGGTAAAGTCCAGGCAGTATCGAAGAAGGTAAAATCGATTGAGTCTTAGAAAAGTGGGATCTGGTGATGCAGGGAAGGTAACATCAGGTGGTCTGAGGAAAGGTGGGATCCGGTGGGTATTGGAAATGTGGGATGCGGCGTGCGAAATGTGGGATCTGGGGCAGTGCAGAGGAAATGGGATCCTTGAGGCGAATCTTAGGAAGGTAACATCAGTTGATCTGGGAAAAGGTAGAGATCCAGAGCAAGTATCGGAGAAGGTAAAATGCGGGTGAGTACCGGAAAGGTATGATCGGTGATCTTGGGAGTGTGGAATCACGGGCGAGTGCAGATGTGGGATCCGGGCGATTCTGGAAGAGGTAACATCAAGTTGAGTGGGAAGGTGGGATCAGAACGGAAGTGGAGGAAGAGGTAAAATCCCCCAGGGTGAGTGCGGGAGAGGTATGATCGAGGCGATGCGGAGATGTGGGATGCGGGGCGGGTACGATGTGGGATGCGGGAGTGAAGTGTGGGATCAGGAGCGAGTGCGGGAAGGGTAACATCCGGGCGAGTGCGGGAGGTATCAGGGTTAGTCTGGGAAGGTGGGATCAGGGCAAGTGTATGGGAATGGGATCGGGGCGGTGCTAGAAATGTGGGATCTGGCGGTACCGGAAATGTGGGATGCGGACAGTACTTCAAAATGTGGGATCGGCGAGGTACCGGGAGGTAACATCAGGGTGAGTGCGGAAGGTAACATAAGGTTGATCCCCAGGAAAAGGTAGGATCGAGCTAGTCTTTTGGAAATGTGGGATCTGGCAGTACCAAAAATGTGGGATGCAGAATTGCGATGTGGGATCCGAGGCAGTACCGGAAGTGGCTATCCCAGGGTGAGTACCGGAAAGGTAGGATCCAGGAGAGTATCGGAGAAGGTAAAATCCGGGTGAGTACCGGGAAGGGTATGATCAGAGCAAGTATCGGAGGAAGGTAAAATCAGTTGATCTGGGAAGGTAGGATCCGGGCGGTACGGAAGGTGAAATCGGGCGATCTTGGGAAGGCGGGGATCAGGGCGAATGCAGGAAGGTAGAAATCCGGCTGATCTGGGAGGAAGGTAAAATCGGGTGAATGCAGGAAGGTGGGATCCTAGATCTTGATCTAGGAAATGTGGGATACGAATGATGCCTAGAGAATGTGGGATGCGGGCGAGTGCGGAAATGTGGGATCTGGTAGTCACAGGAAGGTAACATCAGGGGTGGAGTGGGAAAGGTAGGATCGGCGAGTATCGGAGAAGGTAAAATCAGTTGAGTCTGGGAAGGTATGATCAGAAGCGAGTATCGGAGAAGGTAAAATGCGGGTGGAGTACCGAAGATGGGGAATCCAAGTTGGTGTCGGAAGGTGGGGGTCGGATTGAGTCTGCAGAAGAGTGGAGATCAGTTGAGTGCGAGAGAATGGGAATCAGTTGAGGAGTCTGGGAGAAGGTGGTATAAGTTAGTCAGAATGGGGAATGCGGGTGAGTCTGAGGAAATGGAGATCCGGTTAGTCTGGGAATGGGGTCCAGTTAGTCTTAGGAGGTAAAATCCGGGGAAGAGTACCGAATGGGAATCAGTTAGTCTGGGAAGGTAAAATCAGTTGAGTCTGGAAAGGTAGGATCGGAGTCTGGGAATGGGGAATCGGGTGTGATGCAGGAAGGTAAGGAATCGGTGTTCATAGAATGGAATCTAGGTGAGTGCGGAAAGGTGAATCAGTTAGTGCGAATGGAATGCGGGTTAGTGCCGAAATGGGGAATCAGGGTTGATGCAGAATGGGGAATCGGGGTGAGTCAGGAAGGGTAGAATCGTTGATCTTTGGAAAAGGTAGGATCCGGGTGAGTACCAGAGAAGGTAGGATCCGGGTGAGTACCAGAGAAGAGCCCGGATGAATACCGGGAGAAGGATCGGAGAAGGGTTAGAATCCGAGCAAGTCTGGGGAGAACCACCCAGTTAAAAGGGATAGGGGATGCCAAAGCTAAGACTCTGAACAGAACTAAACTGAATGGGGATGACTAAAACGAAACCCTGAAGACATAATGGGGAAACTTAGGATGTAGCAGTTGAGATGCGACCTTATTAGCGGAGGTATGCCCAGTGTGGCGTCGAAAGTGCCACAAATGATAGCGAGAAACCAAGAACTTAATAACAAGACGGAAATAAAGGGGTATGCCACAGCGGGCCAAATCTCACAAATGTGGCCAGGGTGAAGAAAGGGGTTATGCCTCGGTCTAGGGTATCAACGCCATGTCAAATCTCATAACTACACATGCGGTCAAAGTCGGAGAAATTTGAAAACATCACAATCACTCATTCGGTAGAAAAAATCATCCATTTCATTCCACCCAAAAAAGCGTATAGGTATGCCCCGGTGTTCCTCCCGATATGCAAGTGCCTTGATGAAAAAACTCTGAAATAAATTCACGAAGAATTGTCGTGCGAGCAAGCGAAGCAGAAGACAACATATGGGGTGTGCGCCGGTGTACCCTATTGGGTGTGAATATGGCGAATCTTACCCTAAGTGGCCTTTGGCTTCTGTATGAAGAAACCCAGCTGTATGTGGAGCATACTCAAACTTTGATGCCAAAACATCTCTAGGCGAAATGGGCTGCCAGTGTACATGCGTACGAGCCAATGCCAACATGAAAGGATAGGGGTATGCCCCAGTGTGAACGTGTCAAAGCATTAAGCTAATGGGCTATCCATGGTCCCGACTCTCTATATCATCTATATCTGATCATGGACCTGAGGCAAGCAAACTAAATGGAGAAGCAATATGTGACCCTCGATACTTCCCAAGAACAGAGACCTGTCGACATCATGTACTCAATCAGTAGATAGAACCTGTCCATATAAAATGCTTGAGCGAGCCACGAGATCTCATGGTCTCGGGGGTGGTCTTCTGACTCGGACCGTAATGTGGGTCGGGGGTGAAAGGTGAATGACATGATGGGAAACAAAGGCCCAAATACGATAAATCTTGCCCAAACCCTTGTGTCAATGTCAAATATCAAAGGATCCATGTGAGCAAGAGTGACTCAACCAACATCCCAGGAATGAACAATGTGAAATGACAAGTGAAGTGCACGAAAGGACACGTCGGCAAAGTGAAGGCGATGATCAATAAGAGTAGAAGTGATAAGAAAATGATGAATGGATAAAGCAGAAAAAAGGAAGAAACAAGCTGGGATACAAATGTGGCAATGTATGACAATGACGAACAACTCATCTCAGGAACGTCAAGTCAAAGCAAGTCACTATAAGATGGGAGTGGTGATGCAGGTAATGATCCAGGGACCTAGTGCGAAGCAAACCAAACCTGATACCCAATGTGTTACCCAAATCCATGGAGAAAGATCGCACAATGCTTTCACTCAACCCTCAGAGGAATAATAAATCTCTCAAACCTAAATGAGTAACGAATATTAAACAAACACACTTTTTTTTTTTTTTTTTTTTTGCTTTTGTTTTTTTTTTTTTTTTTTTAGGCGTCAGACAGCTAAAGTAGGTGAATGCCATACTAACACAATCCAAGCCCAGAAAGAACCTCAAACCTCTAAGCCCAAATGGTCCCTCAAGCCTAGAATCCGGATCAAAACCTATAGGCGGAATGAAGGGTGTGACAAACTGTTGGTAGCTCTGGGATGAGAGCATGTCATAAATCATACAAGGAGATAAAAGTGAAACAAATAGAGATAGTAAACAAGACTCAAAGATAGATGGTATGTGAAGATGCAAAATGGAAAAGAAAAAAGAAACAAAAAGCAATGATGCGAAAGAACAAACAAAGAATGTCACAATGCTCATAATGCTCCTGTATCCGAATAATAAATGAAAAGGCGCACGGGTAGCCCCGACCAATTCGAGAAAAAAGTATGCAAGGCAATGAAAGAATAGGCCATAATAAACCGCGTGAGGCTCAAAGGGCTAGCAATAGGATATATCAATGTATGGGTGTGTAATAGGGAATATGGCTACTCAAAGTGATGGTCACCCATCCTCTAAACATGATCTCAAGCGTAAAACCTCTTCAGTTGATCCACGTTGGTGGCTGCGTGAGGCGGATTTTAGATTACAAGTCATCGACGGGCTGCTCCTCTTGAGTCAGGTGCTTGGATGACATAAGGCCCGCTCTAATTTGGTCTAAACTTACCTCTAGAATTCGTTGATCCAATCCCGGGGACCTTGAGACTAGGTCGCCTTTTTGAAACTTCCTAGGCCTGACCCTTTTTCCAAATGCACGGGTCATTTTCCTCTGATAGGCCTGAACATGATCTGCTGCCCTCAATCTCCTCTCATCCAAAAGGTTGAGCTGATCATAACGGGACTGAGCCCACTCAGTCTCAGATATCTGATGCTCTAATGCTATTCTCAAGGATCCTATCTCAATTTCAACAGGCAGCACTGCCTCCATGCCATATACCAAAGTGAGTGTAGCGGTTGAAATACGAAAGATGCGATAAGCCCACAATGCGAAGGGCTTCTCTGACCAATCCCTAGAAGTCTCAACCATGGTCAACTCCTTACACATTATTGGGGTGCATGCTACGATCCTACAGTAAAATAGTCAACTAACTAAAAAGTGTATGGGCGAAAGGGATAATCGAATGGAACCCCGGACAAGTGAGCTCTTACCCTCTCTCTACGCAGTCTGCCATGTGTCGCGCATCATCCGCCCTTGGGATGTAACCCAACCCATAAGATATGTCATGATAAACTATAATAGTAAACTCGCGTATTTGCTGGCGACGACCCAATCCCAAACCAGGCATATAAGACATGTCTCTCATCATGCTAAGCACGAAGTCTTTCTTTGTCTTGGTCGAATGACGCCGTTACCATGTCACTGCGATCATCCTCTAGGCTAACAACCTGAACCGTGAATGTAAGCCAGGTCAAATGTAAGTCATCCTTCTTTGTGGGCGTCTGCCTTAACGGTTCGGAGAGTAATAACATCTCTATCGGTACATATCGTGATAATTGATGAGTGCCTAAAACACTCATATTATACTCGCGTCGGTCTTTCTTTTTATCGTTTATTTGATAGTAATTTTATAGTTTTTATGGCTGACTCTGATTTGAGTGTATACGGTTTGGATGCAGTACATTGGGCGAAAAAGAGCAGCTCTTGGAAGCATTTTAGACAATGGACCAAAGGCGAAAGTGGTTGTCACGTCGCGGCGTTCCGGCGCATCGCGACCTCCCTACAATCGCTGACGTACAACGTCCGCGGCGTCCGGGTTAACAATGCAGTCAACAAGTGGAAGCGTGCGGCGTCTCAGCGTCAGCGGCGTCTCAGCGTCCGCGGCGTTGCAGCGTCCGCGACGTTACTAGCGTCGCTGACGTCGTACGAGATACGCCCTCATCATTAAAAGCGAAATGGGGCTCGAGAAATCAAGGGGTAACTCGGGAGGCATACGAGCGAGAAGGCACGAATTCGAAGCGATGACCGAACGAAGTGCGGGTTTATCTTGTTTCTTATTTTGGATATTAGAATTATGTTTTTTAATGCTAAACATTTTGATCTTTTCACTCAGTATGTTCTAGATTTATTTCTAGGGTTATATTAAACCCTGTCATATGTTGATGGATTAAAGTTTGATCTTTTATATTATTCAGTTGTTTATCAATTTGTTATATCTGCTCTATTACTGTAATTCAATTATATGATAATGTCTGGCCAACATTAGCATAATCACACTGGAGATCCGAGATTCGAGAGATGAGGTTTTCTAGGGATCTGGATAGAGTAGCCTTCAGTTGATTCGGTAAATAGAGATATTCCGATCCTGAAGGTGGCATTTGGGGTTAGAACGTTTAAGCATCTCGGAATACTGAGTTGAGATAGAGATATACTCAACTCTATTCACGAGATAGGAGGATATACCTCGAGAGAGGATATCTCGTAAGTAAGATCACCTCGCCATTGACAAATTGTAAATACATTGAATAATAATATTTTAAGAAATAATCCATTAAAGTGACGGGGAGATATAACCTAGCCTTCAACTCCAATAATTCACTAGAATCTAAAGCTTCGATCCAACTTTCACATATTCACCTTCTTTCCTAAAATCATCTCTTGGATATTATCTAAAAAGCGAGACCTTTGCTGAGTGATACACTGTCCTGTGGATCGATCATGCATGCGAGTGGTACACTATATTGCGGGGCGACAGCGTGCAGCTGCATGCATGGCGTACATTTTATACAGCGTTTCGGCTGTCAAGTTTTAAGGCGCCGTTCTGCAGTGGGGTTTAAATTGATATAGAGAATTAAGCAAACGGATATTACTGCGAGAAATTTTCTTTACTTTGTTTTGTTATTTTTCTGAAGTCTTGGTAATTTGGTTTTGTTAGTTAGGTGTGTTATTACGAGTATGGGTTCGGTAAGTACATGCGATATCGAGATCAATTAATCAACACAATTTGATCTACGAACCCGAAAGACTTACGCACGGTGCGTAGAGAGCGAGAGGAAGCGGAGCAGTTAAGAAATCCGATAGTCGCCAGAAGCTTTGACGAGATCTTGGCATTGAGCGGGGCCCGAACCCGCAGAGGCGGGAAATGGGAATCATGAAGGAATCAAGCACCCAGGCCATTTATACAGCCAGATGATCCTTTCATGCTATTAGATGAGTTCGTTTTACCACCAACCGTTGTTTGACAGCTATCAGACGACCACCCATTCAAGCAAACAATTTCGAATTGAAGTCAGTCACAGTACAGATGCTTCAGAATATCTTATTCCATGGACTACCCCATGAGAACCCGAACATGCATTTGACTAACTTCCTCGAAGTTTGCGATACTATCAAGTACAATGGGGTTACTGAAGAAGCTCTCAGGTTGCGGTTATTCCCACTTTCACTTGGAGATAGAGCGAAGCGGTTAACCGATCGACCACGGTCGATCACTACATGGAATGATTTAGTGCGAAAATTTCGACTAAGTTCTTCCCACCTTGAAAATTGCACAACGTGCGAGATCAATACCTTTGGACAACTAGAGGAGAACTGCGGCGGAGAGGCACATGGGGCAATTTCACGGTGTGCGGAAGTGCCCGCTGCGTGACCGGATGGATCTGAGTCCACACGCTTCTATAATGATTACGAGAAATCGCAGCTAGAACAATGATTGATGCGAAATTTGGAGGACCCATGATGAAGAAAACCACATGTACCAAGCTTATGAAATCTTGAAGATCTTTGCGACCAACACTAATCAATGGCACAGAAAGGCTACACACCGTAAACACGATTGGGTGGCCACGGATAATGAGTCCTCAACAATGTCCCGGTGAATCATGTAGCCTTGGTGACTAAGCAGTTAAATAGGCAGCAAGGAACCGAAAACGCCATCCAGTTCTTAGCAGGAGTTATGTGAATTACGTGGTGGACCGCACAGCAACACGGAATGTCGATTAATCCTCTGATGAAGCGAAGCCCATTCTCGTGTCCGGTTGTCAGATCAATCCTACTTGACAAGGACGTATGGAGCTTGATTCTCAGAATCGAATGGCGGGGCCAAGGGTGAAACAATAATCGAACCGAGAATAGTGAACAATCAGGATATGGGTGGCGGAATAATCAGAACAATACGTTGCTGAGCTAGGAACTAGTGAACCACCCTCACGAGAAAAGTTGAATTTAGAACAAGCTCTTGCACGGATGTTAACCCATTACTTGCGCTATGAATGAGACTAAAGCAAACATCTTGAAGCGACAAAAGCAACCCGGTTGAACAATCATGGCGGTGAGAAGTTTTGGAGAGCACAAATGGTGAATGGCAAATTCTTGTGAGAAGGCAGCGGGTTCCTTCTAGAGCAATTCGGAGGTCAACTTGAAGATATGGGAATGAGCATGTTCGCGGTCATGCGAGAAGTGGGAAAAGAATTGGAAATCGGTTACAACCCCGGTCGTAGAGCAGGTTAGAGGCGAGAAGGTCATTCCAGCCGAGGCTTAGATGGTGCGAGATAAACGACCTCGGGAAGCTGAGTCATCGAGAGAACTCCTTCTTGGCCTTGAGCCCGGCTATACGGTTCCTTACCCCTGAGCGTCTCAAAGCCTCAAGCTAGATAGAAATTCCACGAAATTCGTGATTATTGTTCAAGGCGCATATCAATATCCCGTTTGCGATGCCTGGCGGATGCCCGAGTTATGTAAAATTCATAGAAAGACATCTTGTCCCATAAGAAGATTAGCTTATTTGGCTTAATTGAACTTAGCGAGAATGCGGTGCCATCCTTGAGGCGCATGAGAAGCTCGAGGACCGAGGGCGGTTTCACTATCCCTTGCACCATTAGGAAATGCTATCTTTGAGAGAGCCTATGTGATTTGGGTGCGGCCATTAATCTTATGCCCTTATCCTACGGGTACTCACGTATCGAAAAGTTACGTAGTACCTCTTGGGTACTCACCATCGACAAGTCCTTGTCTCACAGACAGTTCTGTAGTACCCTCACCAATTTACTCTTTGTTTCTGATTAAGCTCTGTGTTACCTCTGGGCCTCACAGTATCACGAAAATGTTACATGTAGTACCTCTGGGTACTCCTGTATTTGGTAAGTTACATTGACTCGATTTGGTTAAGCGTAGTACCTATAGGTACTCCACGTCTCTGATTAACTCTGTCTCACGATTAACTCCTGTCTCACGATTAAGTCACATGTCGATGGGATTCAGTCATGTCACGATTAAGTTACGTAGTACTAATGGTACTCCCCGTATTTAATTAAGTTACAGTACATTTTGATTTAGTTCTGTAGTACCTATGGGTACTCCTGTCTCTGAATAAGTCATGATCTGATAAGTTCCGTAGTACCTAAGGGTACTCCTGTATTCGATTAAGTTCTGTAGTACCTACGGGTACTCCTGTATCTGAATAAGTTCTGTATCTGATTAAGTCCTGTCTCTGCTTAAGTTCTGTAGTACCTACGGGTACTCTGTATTCGATTAAGTTACGCCAGTACCTGTGGGTACCTCGTATGTCATCAAGTTCGGTGTTACCTAGGGGCCTCCTGTGTCTGATTAAGTGTGGTACCTACGGGTGCTCACATGTAGATTAAGTTGGGTACTCACGGGTACTCACGTATTTCATCCATTAGTACCTAAGGGTACTCTCGTATCCATAAAATAAGTATAAGTTCGTAGTACCAGGTACTCTCGTAACGGTAAAATAAGTATATGTATCTGTTATGATATGTACTTGCTATGGACTAATGTCCATACACGATAATATCTGCATCACGATGCGATCGACCTTGTATGTGATGTCTACGATGATTAGTTCAGGCTTATTGTACCTACGGATACCTTCGCACAAGGATAAGATCAGGTAGGATAAGTATATGCTCCGTAAGATCAGTACAAGTTCCGTAAGATAAGTATATTCTCTATAAGACATGTATAAGATCACGAAATACATGTTGAGTTAAATAAGACGATTAAGTTTCGTAAGACCGAGTATAAGTTTTGTAGTACTTACAAGTACTTAGTATAAGAATAAGTTACTGCCCAATATCGTTATACGTTAAAGTAATTTCGATACCTCACGGGTACCTCCGAATAAGGGTAAACTCAAGTAATATAAGGATAAAGTTCTATAACTCCTACGAAGTCCAGAATGAATGTGAGTTTGTTATAAGTAAATCACTGCATAAGATAGGATTACGTAACTCCCACTGCAGGAGTCAGGCTAAAAATAAGTACGGTAAGTATGGATTACGTAACTCTTACGGGAGTCTGAGATAAACATAAGTACGGTAAGTATGAGGTTTTGAATAAGTATAGGATTACGTAACTCCTACGGAAGTCCCGAATAAACATAAGTTTGTTATAAGCATAAGTTCTACATAAGAATAAGATGCATGGCAACTCCTATGGAATCGAATAAGAGTAACTGTTATCGAGAAAAAATTACGTATAAGTTCATAATATAAATACATAAAATTTATATTATACGTTGTTATTTTATGCATTAAATGTGTATATGCATAAGACACATGTTTCCAGCTAAGCGTAAAGCTTAGCCGCAGTTTTAATGCGTGTAGGTACGGAAGACATCTGAAGACTTCCGCATCTGTTTGGGCCAACACACCGGGGAAGGTTCACTACATGAGTTCCGTGCTACGATTTGTAAATGTAAAAGTAAAGTTTTTATGTTGTAAATGGGACTTTCAGTTATATGTATATAATATTTGATTACATTATAGGATGTAGGCCATACCCACAGTGCAGTTGGCTTTAAAAAAAAAAAAAAAAAAATCTCAATTAAGAGTCCGATTATACGGTCTCGTCCGGAGAAAAGCGGGCGTGACATATGTTGTTTTCGTATGTCACACATTTCCCTAGGTTGTAGGTGTATTGACATACCTATCTTCTTGATGTTTTACAGGTAAGCGTAGGAGAGGTCGGTTAGTCAACTAAGTGGAGAAGGCGAGGCTAGATCGCATCTGCCGACTGCTTGAGATCATAGAGAGAGAGGGCCACCACGAGCTCCTTCTGTCTATGAAGAACCTATAAGATTTGGGGGCTAGTCCTTTCCCTTACATAATGTTTGTCCTTTGCCCAAATAGATCGTCAAGGGCAAGCACTTCGTTCTTGCGAACCTTCTGAAGTCGTTGCCAGGAGGCCTTCCAGAACCCCTTGTCTTGTCAATTCATCTACCTTTGGCAACGTAGGACCCCAAGCTTGTCCCCCAAGCGGCGAAGAAAAAGAAAAAGATGACCAGGCATGCAAAGGCTGTTGGCGTAGGATTAGAAAGGTTCATGGACTGGACAAATCCGAGAGTTAGTGAGTCAGCTAAGGAGGAGGAGGCTGAGATGTCGGGCCTTTTTTCCAATTTTTCCCTGAGGATGCGCAAGCAAGTGGCTAGCGCTTAGGGGGATACTGCCCCTGGCGTTGAAGCATCTGGCGGAAAGCGTCTGAAGCTGACTAGCCCAGACGAAGAGGCTTAGAAGATGGCCAGTCCAGACGAAGAAACCGAGGAAGAGTCACCGTGAAATGCGTGGACTCTCAGGGCCAAGAGACTTCAATTCTAGCAGGCTTTGGAGGTGCCCCCAAGGATCCCAGAGAGGCTAATGCTCCACTAGAAGATGGAATCCCAGCCGAGGTATCTTCCGATGTTGAAGGAGTTACGGTGGAGGCTCCATTAGAGGTATCCGCTGCTCCGTCATTCTTGACCAGGCTTGCAAGCACCGGCCCTCGCATGCCAAGGATGCTGACCTCTTTCTTTGCTAAGCATCGTTCCTCTATATAGTGGGTCCCTCACCCGGCCCAGTTCGCAGTGGCTCCTGTCCCAGAGAGTACTTGGGAGATCATTAACGATTGAAGCCCTTTCAACAAGAGGGAGTCTTCAATCACATACATGCGCGACCTCTATCCCACTCTTCTCCGGGTGTCGATGGTAGCTCGTCTTTGTGATATTCGTTCTCCGACTACATAGATAGGAGACCTTCAATGCATGGCTAAGGCGGGATGCTCATCGTAATCCGCGACTTAGCTGGTAAATTTCAGTGGTAGAGTTTTCGGTTTTAATGCACGATTGTTAATTTTGTGTTGTGATCTTCTTTTGACATCTTCTCTTTTCTAGGATGTGACGACCATTTGTAACATGGTTCGCCAACATAGGGAATTCCAATCCTAGCTAAATGATGCTAAAAAGCTACGGTTTTATACCCATTTGATTGTCTCCAAGCACCAGGCTTTGGGCGCTTCCTTAGCCAAGACGAAGTCTAAGTCGAAGCACTGGGAGTGGGAGGCTAAGGCCGGTGATTAGTGCCCAAAAAGTGCTATTTTGAACCCTATTTATTGTAGGTTTTGAGTGCTTTTTGTAGACTAATCATTCTAATTAATCCAATTTACACATTAAGGTCCCTACTATTTTAATGATCACATTTTGTGGCAAATTTTGCAGTTTTTGCTAGCTAATTATGCCGAAATTGTTGAGTCGATCCAAGCACGAAGAATTCAAGTCAAACTCAGCATTGCAGATCAATGACCAGAAGGAAAGAAGAGCAAAAAGTGAAGAAAAAATGGAGCATTGCGAGATTTGGTTCCTGCGGCTTCTTGTTCGGCCCTGCGTCCTGCGACAACATTCCTGCGGCCCCCTGTTTCTCTGCATTTCACGCATGGTTGTTTTTGCTACAATTTTTTTGGTTTTTCTCCTTTCTACCCTTGTTTTAATCACTTTTGTTTGGATTGTATGGTATTTCACTTGGTTTGTAAGGCTACATAAGCCATTTGTATACACTGTTGGAGGAGGACGATTTTTTTGCTGTAAATAAAGTTAGGGTTCAGTTCTCAGTTTTCATTTCTCTCATTTCTCTCCTTTCTCATTTACCAAACACTCCTCTGAGGATGACAACTCAGAGGATGGATTTGGCCCCCAAACCTCTTCCTCCCCTTGAAGAGGAGATGAATTTCTTGAAGCGACGGTTTGGAGGGTAGCATACGGTGTCTTTGTTTTTAACGCACGCATTTATGGTTGTTTAAGTTCCCTCACTTTCTCACTTAGATTAAAATCTCTTAAGCATACTCTCTTTAATGTGTATTTGGCAAGCTTTTTGGGTTCAATGGATACTTTCACTAGATCCATTGATGCTCAGTCAGTGTCTCTTGCTATTTATCGTAGTTAGGGTTTTTTGAGATGTGTTTTTCCTTGTAGGAACATTTATGCCCATTTAAATGCTATGTTTGAGGGAAAATCATAGGGTTTAGTTTTTAAAGCTAAGAAATGAAGATCCGATCCGGGAAATGACTATATGTGTTCCTGCGAGAAAAGACAGAGGACATGTTGGTTTGCCTATAAACCACCTTCGGTGGCTGAGACTGAGAGTTGCACTGTATTTTTCTTCATTTTATTTTCAGTTTTAAACCCCCCAGAAAACCTCCTTTGTTTAACCAAGCCTGAAAATCAGAATTTGAATTCACCGATTTTGATTTCACTCCAAATCATTTAATGCAGAAGAAAACCCATCCCTGAGTGTTCGACCACCCCAAACCATCTTTGCGGTAGCTTGACTACGTGATGGGGAGGAATATAAGGATACAAATTCGTTGATTAAGATCACCTCTTGTAGCCGCGAATCAAATGGCGCCGTTCGAGGATGGTGCCTTAGTGCAAGTAATGGTTGTGGAACACTTGATCCTCATCACAAGTCTTGGTGAATTTCCTTTTATCATTTTCACGGTCATTTTTTCCCAGTTTTATTTAACATTAAAAAAAAAACAGTGCAGCAGGATCGTTTGTGTTGTTTTTGTGTTGCCCTGTTTTTGGCTACAGGAATCCATTCTCAGTGGATTAGAAACCTAGAAGGCAGGCTACTTAAAGTCAATCTCCCTCAAGAACTTGGATTGAACTTGAATTGAACCAAATGGAACATAGAGAGAAACGTCTGGTCGATACCCTATGAGGGAACTCACAGGATACACATGTCAATGAGGGACTATGAGAGCCTTCGGGATCGGCAACCTGGGAAAATCCAAACCCATATAGATCCATGAGGGACTAGAGACCAATGGATGAGTGCACCCTCACCATGGTGTCTCCACGAGTATGCCTCTTTGTCTCGGCCTCGGCCGCCTGACCAATCTCCCCCGATTGAGCAAGCAATTCTAGACCTTACCAAACTTGTGGGTGATCTTTGTGGGAGAACAAGAAATTAATGTCAGGTGAGTCAAAAAAATTTATCTTTGTGGAGAACCCCCGGAACAAACATTAGATGGGTTTCAAAGTGAATTGGGTCAGCAATTTGACAGCCTACAATGTTCAATTTCAAAGCTTGCCCAGCAGCTTGATCAAAAAGGGGAAGAGAATCCAGAGGATGAGTGCTTGGCTGAAACAATTTTGGATGAGCAGGTTCAACTGCAGCCTCAGGAGGAATTGAAAGTGGAATCGATAAGGCTCACGAGGAAGCTGCGGGATGCCAATCGGTGTTACTTTTTGGCCTTGGAAAGAGCAGTTAGTGCCTTGATAGCGGAGGGCAGCGGTATAGAGAGCGGGGAAGAGCCCAGAACCTATCATTCAATCCCCATGGGCAGATCCCACGCATACTGCCCGAGCCACGAAAGCCTTGCCGATAGCCCTCCATGATCAAATTATATCACGCACTCACCGCATCACAATCCCAGCCCCGAAACCCCTGAAACACCCACCATAAAGTCCAACCCATCACTTGCCTATTCTCTGAGAACTTCAAAGTTAGTGGCCGGTAATACGAGTTTTGCACTACCAAAGAAGATGGCCATTTGCTCGCATCGTATGGCACGGTGGTTGGTTCGGTTCGCGGGAGTTCGGTTGGAGCACGGCATTTAGGCTCCGCGGAGTTCAGTGACCTCAAAAGCCTAAGGAAGTGGTTTGGGGGAAGCTCCTGACCTCCCCAGCCATTTGTTTTAATTTATGCTTGTCTTTATTTTATTTTATCATTATTTTATTTTGATTTATAATCTTTCTTCTTAGATTTTCTCTAATTTTTAGTTAATTTATGTTTTAGATTAATTTTTACTCTTACGCAATTTTTCTTAATTTTCTTGCATTAATTTTGTAGTTTTGTGCAAATTTTAGAGCGCGGATTGAAAATCGGCAAAGCGGCGGCCAGAAAATTTCGCAACTATAACGAAAATTTCTCATTTGTACGCAATTCTAGCGAGAAATGAAATTCGCAACTATAACCATCCATTTCGCTAACTTCGTGAAATTTACTAGTGCGAAGTGGATGGCTTAGCAATAGTGTTTCCGCTACAGGACAAAACCTTTGCCGGTGTTTTTCACAATTTTTAATTATTTATTTTATTTTAATAAAAAAAAGAAAAAAAAAAAAAAAAAAAAAACGTTTGTTTTCTTTTATATATTAAAAAATTTATTTTTATTTTTATTTTATATATATATATATATATATATATATATATATATATATATATATATATATATATATATATATATATATATATATATATATATATATATATATATATATATATTGTCTCTTTAAAAAAAAAATGTTTTTATTTTTTTTTTTATTATTTTATTTATTAACTTCTTTATTTGATTTTTTTTTAAAAACAAAAACAAATTTGTCTCAAAAAAAATGTTTTTATTTTATTATTTTATTATTTTTATTTTTAGTTTTATTTATTAATTATTTTATTTGATTTTTCAAAAAAAAAAAAAAAAAAAAAAAAAAACCAACATTTTCGCTATTAGACATAGCGTAGCGAAATTTTCGCTATGTCAAATTTTCGCTAGCAGCGAAATTTGTTAGTAGCGAAAATTGCATGCATCGCGAAAATTTTCAGTATCGTAGCCCTATACTCCGAATTTTGTTTTATTTCCTTAAACTTTCGTTCGAACTCCGTTTAGGCGTTCTTGGTACCGTTGAGCTTGGAGTGTAGAGATCAAATATGGCCAAGAACATTTTTGAGATTATTATGAAAGTGTAATCTTAAAAATGCTCCAATTAGTCAACTTTCCTCTTTTCTTCTCTTGTTTAATTTGAAGCCCAAGCAGGAGTGAATAGGTGTCGATGGAAAGATTGTGAAGTCTCCTATTCAGCAATGATCACATCTCATCAAGGAGGTAACACTTCCTCCTCTAATTTTTCAATCCGAGCCCCATTTCGGACACCGAGATGTTTGGGTTGGGGGGAGAGTTAGCAAAGGAAGTGGCTTTTGTATTTATGTTTTGTTATTATTTTGTGCAAGCCCATTTTGTGATGTTCGGTGGGCACATTGGGTTCCCTTTCTATAAAATTTGTTATACTAAACGACTTACTTTTCAAAATTTGGACTAGTTTTGCAACCCAAAATTTTTGTGTGTTTTGCCCCTAGCTCATAGTTTGAAAAATTGAAAATTTGTCAATTCTATTGTTAGATCGGTTCCATGCTTGGTTGAGTGAATGATTAGTTTGCGTTCTTATTGATTTCGACCTTTTCTTCACCTTTAGCTAACCACACACGAGCACATTAGGTTTCAATGATAAGGCTGAAAAGCGCGTGACTCACTTTACTTTGCATAACCTACCCTAGTTTCATTGGCCCAGCCTTTAATGGGTTAAGGACCCTGTGGAAAGAAGGCCAATGCGATGTGAAAAAAAAAAAAAAGAAAAAAGAAAGAAAAGAATAAAAATTGCAATGCTTTGCCTTGAAACAGAGCACGGTCAGGGTATATAAGCGAGCCTTTAAAGCCGGTGCCTGAACCTTCCACGGTTGGGTCACGGAAGCTTAGTGCTGCTACATGGGTGGAGCGAGGTGGAAGTTGAGCAAGTTGTAGGTGCTAGAGTCTAAAATCATTCGAAGTCGAGGTGAAACCTGAAGAGTTTGTGGTCGAAAGATCCTTATGACTTGGTGCCCTAAGCCTTAATTGGTTGGGAGTCATCGGTAGATCCAGATTACATGGACTTTGGTGAGGTGGAGTTCCTCGACATTGCACCACTAGCGCAAAAGAATTGTGGAATAAGAGGTGGATCTGATCTATTTAGGTTGGTTAGCATGCTGAGTCGTGGTATTAGCTAGGTTGGGGGAGAAGTGCGGGTTTAGCAGTTTATTGTTGAGAGTGATCAAGTAAACACTTAGATTTTGGTGGAAGTTTTACGGTTGATTCACGAAGGAGGCTCTTTTAATACTCAGGAATTTTTGTATGACATTCACATTCTCTCATGATAGTCATTGGACCACGACTTTTAATGATTTTACTTATGGTTAGGCATTACTCATTCCACAACCTTTTTGAAATACCATTTGAATGTTATTTGTTATCATTTTGTATGTTCTTTCTTTCTTTCTTTTCTTTCATTTGCTAAGGGACTAGCAATGTGTGGGATTAAGAGGGTGTGATTAGTGCCCCGAAAGTGCGATTTTGAACCCTATTTGTGTAGGTTTTGAGTGCTTTTTGTATACTAATCATTCTAATTAATCCAATTTGCGTTCTAAGATTCTCTTGTTACAATGATCACATTTTTGTGGCAATTTTCTGGAGTTTTTCTAGCTAATTATGCCGAAATTGTTGAGTCGATCCAAGCACCGAAGAATTGAGTCAAACTCGGCATTGCGGATCAATGACGAAGGAAGAAAGAGCAAAAGTGAAGAGAAAAAAATGGAGCATTGCGAGATTTGGTTCTGCAGCCTTTGTTCGGCCCACAAATCCTGCGAGCCGCGTTCTGCGGCCCCCTGTTCTCTTGCATTTCACGCATTGTTGTTTTTGCTACAATTTTGGTTTCTCCTTTCTACCCTTGTTTTTAATCATATGTTTGGATTGTATGGTATTTCACTTGGTTTGTAAGGCTACATAAGCCATTTATACAGCATTGGAGGAGGGCGATTTTCTTTGTAAATAAAGTTAGGGTTCGAGTTCTCAGTTTTTTCCATTTTCTCTCATTTTCTCTCCTTTCTCATTTGCAGGCACTCCTCACGAGGATGACAACTCAAGGATGTGGTTGGCTAGGCTCTTCCTCCTTGAAGGACCAATCTTTGGGCAACGGTTTGGAGGTAGCATACACGGTCCTCTATTTTTATACGCATTTATGGTTGTTTTAAGTTCCTACTTCCATGAGTTAAAATCTATTGTTTTTCTCTTTAATGTATTTGGCAAGCTTTTTTGGGTTATTGGATACTTTCACTAGATCCATTGATGCTCGATTCAGTTGTCTCCTGCTATTTATCGTGGATTAGGGTTTTTAGATGTGTTTTCAACATTGGAACATTTATGCCCAGTTAAATGCTATGTTGCAAAAGGGAAAATCATAGGGTTAGTTTTAAAGCTAAATGAAGATCCGATTAATGACTATATGTCATGTTCCCCAGCCTTGTGAGAAAAAGACACGAGGACAAGTTGGTTACTTTATAAACCCTAACCTAGTGGCACGAGACTTCAAAGGAGTTCTTTTTCTTATTTTCTTCATTTTATTTTAGTTTAAACCCCCCAGAAAGCCTCAACATTTTTTAACCAAACCTGAAAATCCAAATTTAATTCACCGAGTTTTGATTTCCTCAAATCATTTGTACGAAGAAAACTCATCCCTGTGTTCGACCCTAGACCACTATAATGCAGTAGCTTGACTACGGCAGTAGAATTTAGGATACAAATTTTGTTGATTAGGATCGCCTCTTGTGGCACGAAGAATCGGTAGGTGGGGAGAGGACTGCACAAATGGAGAAGGAAAGGGATGAAGCCAAGAAAGAGGCTAAGGTGGCCCGCTTAGCGGCCAATGCAGCAGGCGATGCTAAGGTAAAGGTGAAGGAAGACCTAGTCAGGGTCTAAGAAGCCCTGGCGACTACAGAGGGGGGCAGGCGCAAAGCGAAGGCTGAAACTGCTCGCCTAGAGGTTGACCGGACAACTCTCCTGCTAAAGCTCGGGGCGACCAAAGATGAGGTGTCCTCTCTCCATTCTCAAGCGAGCAGGGAAAAGGAGGCCATAAAGGAAGAGTATCAGAAGGCTCTGGAGGTGATCTTTGCCTATGGGTACAAGTGTTGTACGTTCAAACACAACATCTGTGGAGACCATCTAGAGGTCCCAAAAGGTATGCCTGACTTTGCCGACCCACTGCCTCTTGAGTTCTTTATGAACCCCGGCTGCCCCCCTGTCCAAGCAATTGCCAAGGCCACATGGACTGAAGCATCTCCAAGTAAAACGACCAAGGAACCCATGGAGGTCGCTACCACCGAGGACCAAAGTGGACTCTTACCCCTCTTTTTCCGTTCTTACTTAATAATATTTTTTTGTAAAGGGGCCTTTACCGACCGCCATCATTTGTGTACTCTCTGGATGCTACTGGCGCTTTAATGAAATATACATTTCTTGTCTACTTCGACTATTGCTTATTTCTCATCTCGATGCCATTGGCGCTCTTATAGTTTCTAGCTTAAGCCATTGATTTCATTGTGCAACCCCTTTCCTCAATTTTTGGTTATGATGGTCGCTTTAGGACACCAATGTTAAGTTAGGAGCTTGGTAGGGTTCACCCTTGTGCCAGCAGGCAAGGCACCATCTTTAATCCTTAGTTGTAGCCAATAGGCCAAGGATCACCATGGGGTCTGGTCACATACTAGCAGGCTAGAGGCCATGTCTAGTATCTCTCTTTGGAAGTGTCAACAGGCTAAGAGTCGTGCCCCCCGGTTTTAGTATGGTAGGTGGGCTTGGTCTACTTCGCATTGGTGGTCAGGCGAGCCTTGGGCCAAATGGGCCTTGAGCCTATGGAGTAATGGTTTTAAAAACCATGGTACTCAAAATGATATTGTCTTTTAAACCTCGCGTATAGAAAGCTGAAAGGACTGGAAAATTAATGTGCACATAACACGTGCAAGAAAGTGAAGGGTGATTGGTCACAAAGCGTGTGAGTAGCACACGTGTCCCAACGTGTCTACGGTGCATGATTTTCCAATGGCACATTTAATGCACTTGTTAACATTTCACCCCTATATACAAGGGTCTGACTTTGAGTGTTGTCAATCCACAAAGTTTTTCACCTATTGCGATTTCTTTCCTCTTTGTTCTGGTGAACTGGTAAGGATAAGGGAGCCATAGAGGAAGACTGTCAATGGGCTCTAGAGCTATCTTTCACCTACGGCTATGGGTGATGTGTGTTCAAACACCACATCTATGGAGACCAACTAGAGGTTCCATATTGTATGCCCCACTCTTCGAATTTTCTTTCTCCAAAGTGCTTTGCTAGCCTTAGGTGCCCCCCTGTCTCAGCATCCTCTGAAGACGCATCTGTCGGGGTGCATCATAGAGAGGTGGCAAAGGAGCCTGGGAGAGGTGCCCCTCTCAGGGATTGAATGGAACATCCGCTTTTTCTTCTTCTTTCTCTTCTTTCCGTAATGGCCCTAATATGGCCTCTCTTCTTCTTTCTCCTTTTTCCATAATGGCCCCTATATAGCCACTTGGACATATATCATTGTGTAACTAATGACACCATTGGTGTATTTATAAGACATAACTTTTTGTAATGGGCCTAATATGGCCGCTTGGACATATATCATCATGCAACTAATGACGCCATTGGCATATTTATGAGATATAACTTTTTGTAATGGGCCTAATACGAACTAATGACGTCATTGGCGTATTAATGAGATATAACTTTTGGTATTCTTTGAAAACGACCTCTGCCAGATCGCCGCTTCGTAGACAATCGAGAGGTTGCTATATCCCCAAGAAGGTACCCTTCGGGCTCCAACCCGAGTGGGCAGCCAAGTGTCGTGGCTGTGCTTAGGCATGTACCCCGCAAGAGGGCCAAGGATCACATGTCCGGTATTGCGAAGTGCCAATGTGCCCGGAGCCACATCTAGGCTTTGAAAGCAACACGCTACGAGCTACGCCTCCGGGTTCAAAGTGCCAAGAAGCCAAGAGTCACGCGCTCCGATCCTCGAGTGCCAACAGTGCTAAGAGCCAGTCTAATCTTTTGAAAATGCTACAGCTAAGAGTCATAGTCCGGGGTCTGGAAGTGCCAACAGCTGTTGTCTACAAATCGGGACTTTTAAAAGTGCCAAAAGGCTAAGAGCCATAGTATGGTCTTTTGAAAGTGTCAGCAGGCTAAGAGTCATAGTCTGGTCTTTTGAGAAGAGGTAGTTGCAAAATTTCAAAATATTTGAAAGACAGTCTTTATTGATAGTAATGCTTTCAAAGGAAATTTTACTGCAATACTTCTTCGTGCATGGTATTTCACATTCTGTACTGATCTCGTCAGCCTTATTCAACGTGTATGATCCGGCTACCCCCACTCTGACTACCGTACGTGGCCCTTCCCAGTTTGGTTGGAACTTCCCGTCTATTGGGTTAGCTTTGTTTTCAAAGACTCTTCTCAAGACCAGGTCTCCATCTTAATGTACGCAGCGCTTTACCTCTTGGCTGTGTTTGTCGCCTCGCTAGTATGACTCTGATTATAGCCGCAAATTCTTCGTGTACCTCGTCTATCATATCTGTGTCTCTTAGTAACGACATCAAGATTAGCCTTTAGGAATTTCGGGGTCAAGTGTGTCCCCACCCTCTCGGTGGAATTATAGCCTTATCAGGTAAGTAAGGGTGAACGACGACACCCCAATTTCTGTGTGCAATAGCTCAAAGGTTTCTTACAGGTGTTTCATGTGATCGGGGCATTCTTTGGATTTGACAAGCATATCGTCAATGTAGACTTCCATGGTCTTGCCTATCAGTGGTCAAAATATCTTGGTCACCATCCTCTAATAGGTCGCTCTGACGTTCTTCAAGCCAAAAGGCATTACATTATAGCAGTAAAGACTGTGGGGGTGTAATGAAGGCCATTTTCTCTGCATCAGGCAGGTGTGTGGGAATCTAGTGGTACCTAGAGAAAGCGTTCAGAGATGACAACATCCCATGCCCAGTTGAGGCATCAACGATCCGATCTATACGTGATGCGCTATCTTCTGCACGCCGTTAAGGTCCATGCAGTCCACATACTCCACTTAATGCCCTCTTTGGAACCACTCACCACATTTCTGGCGTCATTCAGTAGTATTTTACCTCCGATGAAACCCGCCTCGTAAGATTGTCCATCTCTGTTTGAATAATCTGATGGCGATCTGGGTGGAAACGCCTCACTTTCTATCTTACTGGCTTGGCCGCGGGGATAATATTTAGTTTGTGAGAGGCCAACATCGGGTTGATTCTGATCATATCTTAGTGATTCCAAGAGAAGACGTCTACGTTTTTTAACAATACGCGTTATAGATGCTTTTTTTCTTCGTTGGATAGTAGAGAACTGACATATGTGAACTATTTCGGCCCATCCAACACCACTGTCACTAGGGGATCCAAGGCTAATGGGTCCTTCTCTTCCGCCCTAACTTGGGCGGCGAACTGTGGCTTCTATGTGAGGGTGTGATCTTCAAGGGGAGGACTGCTTGAGCTCTTCTTCCCCTTCTATTCTCGTATGGATAGTTGATCCTGCTGGGTGACTGGTCCTACTTGTATAGGAAGCGTGACGCCCTCAGTGTCGTGGTTAAGTGTCGCTTGAAACCTAGAGGATTCACTTAGCTAAGTTCAAAGATTCCGAGGAAAGCCTATCCGGTTGAATGTTGGGTACGAATAAGTCCGTCCCAGATCTACCAAAGACCCCATGCACATCAAAATCGCTAATACATGTAAGAGCACCAGCAGCATCATAATGGGGCATAATGACCCTATTTGGGTTTACCGGAGGAAAGGATATGGGGCCATCTATCGACTCAATTTTTTCTCAGTTGCCTCCCATGTGGATAACAATTACCCAGGCCTTGACTGTGGCCACTCTCAAGAGCTTCTTTTGTTGGCGCTTTATTGATATCGGGTCATCGATCGCCTCCCCAATATATATTTTATCACGATCTAGATTCTCGACCAGGCGTTGAGCCTAAGTGTAATTGGCCCGCCGGGAGGCCTAGATTCTGCCCCTCAATCAACTTCCCTGACATACCTTTTGAGGTGCCCTGCTTTGATTAGTCTTTCCACCATGAACTTTATGCTTCGACACCTGTTGGTCTTGTGCCTATGATCTCCGTGATAATTTCACCGTACGGATGTGTTTCTCTAAGAGAGGTCCGTCTGGATCGGTGAAGGCCACTTAAAATCTAGCAAGTCAAGAATGAGGGGCAACAACCGCTCATATGAGATGTTTATAAGCACTACGGGGATCCTCTCTTTTATGACTGACACAAGGTTGCTTTCTTGTCATTTTCTAACCTTCTCGACTTAGACCCGCTTCCTCCCGCCTTTGCCTTCGGTCTCTCACTAACTTCTGTTTCAGGATCATGACAATTTATGTTGTTATGCAGATATTATCTTCCAGCGTTGAGTACCTATCTACTCGCCTAAATAATTCTTCCATTATCGCCGTCGGGTTTAAAGACGGTGAATGGAAGAAAGGAGTGAATGGCCCGAAGCTTCTCTTGAAGTTCTGAAGGACTGCATCCATGCTATAAGTCTCTACCTGCTAAACAGCTTACCCGAACCTCCATGTGAAGTCATTTATGGACTCCTCAACTTGCTTTAGAATAGTCTACAAAGAACTAATGTTCCTCTTTTGCCGTACCGAACAAAGATACTGAGAGATGAATGCACCCTAAAGATCATTGAACGAGTTTATTGAATTACGCGGGAGCTTGTGGAACCAGGCCAACGTAAGCCCTCGCAAACTGGCTAGGAATACTTTGCACATCATACGGTCATTGCCTAATTGTAGTGGAGCATTTGATCATAGGGGTCAGCCGAGCCGTCGAACGTGATGAAAGCTGGAATGGCAAACCCGCGGGGTGGCTCGTAATCAAGGATATGTCACTCTAGTGGGTAAAGAGAGCATGTCTTCACCAAGTCGCCGACTCGCATAGAAGGTCAGGTCAGACAAAGGTGTGGACGTGTAAGGCGTTGGTGGCAATGTGTCTCGAGGGCATCACCTGGGTTCCTAAGGCTCGATCCGTAGGTATTGTCTTTTGGCCCGCTCTACTTGCCTCATGGTGATGCACCACTAACAACGTCACTAAAGGCAGGGTAAGGCAAAGGCCTCTTATGCAATCTGGCTCTTATGCTCTCTTAAGTATTTTTTGCCAAAGATCTACATAGGGAGCCGCCTCGGTGGACAACTCATCATCCCTCGGGTATCGATGTCGCTGAACAAGCACTCTTTATTCATTACGGGCGACGGCTGCACATCAAGGCGTTATCTTATGCATCTGCGCTTTGTCGATCCGGGCTCAGCTTGATCATTCTGCGGTCGTGTGTCGCCTGCACCGACCTTGCAAATCCCTCTCATCCGGCCTTACTTGTTCCTCTTGATTTCTCCCCATGTCCTAACGACAATGAAGGAATTGGTCTTCTGGTGATTGGTTCACTAGAATGCTCATCATTGCACCTGCCTCGAGTGGATTAAACGTAGAATGGGGGATCAGCAAAGCTTCAGGTGATGAAGGGATACTTAACAATTGTTGAAGCCGTTCTGCAGCCGCAGTTTAGACTTTCTATTCATTTCCCCTCGACGGCGCACTTGTTGGTTACTCGATTCGACCTCCGGTGGCATCACAAGACAATGCGTCAACCTCGCAGTGGGTGATCCGAGAGATGGTGGGTTCGTCGCTCCTCCGACGATTATCAAGAAAATTCGAGATAAAGAAGAAGGAAGTTCAACTAGTTTTCATGGATTATCCCTCATCGTGGAGATCCTCCTGATTTATAGAAGGTGGTTTGGAGAATCCCTCATTTTTCCTCCGGAAAGAATCTTGTTTTTCTTATGAATGAAATTTCTCTTTCCTTATCAATGACTAATTCTTCCTTATCAATGATTATCAAGGATCAGATTTTGTATAGACCAAAATATGTCAAACCAAATTCTCAACATTACACAAAGAACTATATCGCCTCCCGTGGATAACAACAACGCTAAAAACTTTTTGACCGATGTTTGGTATAAACTATTTTATTACCTTGGATGAGAAGACTTCAATTAAAATTGTGTTTTGGTCTAGATAACTACAAGTGCACAGGTCATTCAAGTAATAAAAGTGGATTTAAGTCTAGATATCGTTCCCACGAAGATTGATGAAAAATCTAAACATCAATTACCCCATCTACTCAAGATCCTTACTATTTGAACTCCAAAATTAAAAGTGGTTTTGATTTAAACTAAATGAAAGTAAAAACTAATTAAAACTCTAATACTTATGTCTAAAGAATTTAAAATAACTGGATTGAAAAGTTCACTGGGTAAGTAACATTGGGATTAAGTTCAATATATATTTATCAATTTCTGCATTATTGTATAACATTAGTTCAAAAATGAGTTTGAAATTTGAACTTGTCAAAGATGCAAGGTAGTATAGCTTAGATTTCTCCACACACCATACATTTCACTAATTAGAGATCCATGTTCCTTTTAGACACATGAGTCTAATCAGTTACTAGTAGAATATCATCCTCTTTCTAAGATCTGGGTATTTTTCCTTCTCGATGGTTTCACACCCTTTCTTAGACTCATGATCGTCGCTCTCTATAGACGTGATAATGTAAGCCTTCCCTAATTTAATTGGCATCTCATCCAACGAATCTGAAAAAATTCTCTGTCTCCTTGATTAGATCTCAGCTAACACAGGGTCAAGATCCTTTCATCAGATAGAGGAGAAACCTTTTATCAACTAAATTGATATATCATCCGACTAATCCTCACACAAAGAGTAAATCAATGATTTATTGAAGTAGTCTTTCAAAGTTCATTAGTTCCATAATATTAGTTTAACACACCCCCAAGTAACTACTCCTTACTTTCAGGAATCTCCATCTCCGTGTCACTCAAAGGGCTTCCTGAAAATCAGAGCAAAATACAGTCCTTTTCTAGGTATAAGCTACTAATATTTTGAACAAGGCACTACAAAATCAATACCATTTAAATAAATTCAAGATTTTGAACTATGACATTCTTTCAAGTTGAGCAAAAAAACAATAATTAACATCGATTCAATCTCAAATGGAGCTCAGTCTTTCAAACTAGATTACAAATAACAGTGACTAACTGATCAGATAAATTCACTAAAATTGTAAAATAGATGAACTCTAGAAAATTTCCAAATTCATTATTTCAGACAATAATGAAAAACATAATTTTATAGATAAAACCAGCTCGAGACTTCGCACCATATCACTACTCAATTCCAAGAAAAACTAACTAAAATGATGCTCTAAAAACTAAATGAAAGAAAAAAATAAAAATAAAATAATGAGTTCCAACTACCCAGAAGTTCCTTATTTGGCGAAAGCTATGCACAGTGCCCTAGATGTGTCTATTTATAGATTTTCAAATGATGGGCCACACTTCTAAGCTGAAAGTGTGGATCCCAAAAAATTCTGGCCTAATTGACTACTTTGTCGCGACATAGTTCTCATCTTTGTCGCCCACCTCTTGTTGTGGTCTGAATTTTTTGTGACAACATATTTTCATGCTTTCTTCTTGAATTCTGTCGTGATATGATTTGGCAATGTCGCAACATAGTTTTGCTGAAGTTGTTTAGTCTTTGTCGCGACATGAGTGTCTTGTATTGCAACATAAAAACATTGTTGCAACACAACTTGTCATTTTCTACTGCTTCTAAATTCTGTCGCGACATAAATTTCTTTATAGCCATAAAACTTCTTATCTTTCAGCCTTGCTCTATATTGCGACATAAGTTTGAAATGTCGCAACATAAAATATACTATCGCAACAATCTTCTGTTCTCTCCTCTTCATCTTCTGTCGTAAAATAGTTTTCTTTGGTCGCGACAGAGTTTCATACTGCTACATGGGTCTATTGTCGCGACATACTTTTTCTTTGTCGCGACATAGTCTTATTGTCTTACATTGCTAAGACTAAACTTTGTGTCATGAAAAACTCTGAAGATGTCGCGACATATTTTCTTCTTTGACCTTTTGTCGTTGGTTGGACTGTTTGTTGCAACATTGAAATCCTTGCCGCAACAAACTTGTCTTGGCTGGTTTCATTTCTCTTCCATTTTCTATCACGACATAGTTTTCTTTTGTCACGACAAAAATTTCTTACTCTGTAGCGTTTATTGTCGCAACATAAATTTGATTATTGAGACAAAACTCTATTGTCACTGCTTGATCATTGTTGCAATAGAGATCTTTGCCTTCAGTTCATCATTGTGTCACGACAAATTTTTTTGCGTCGCAACATTCATCTTGCAATTCTTCTCATATTTTGTCGCGACAATAGATTTCTTTGTCGCGACATACTTCACTTCAACCTTATGTTATGTTTATCGCGACATAAAACTTCTCTTTCGCGACAAAGTTTTATGCTATTTTCAGTTCTTTATGTCACGACAAGGTTCCACTGCCATTTGCCTTGATCAATGTCACGATAGAGTTGTCTTTTATCGCAACAAAGTTTTGTCTTCTGATTTCCTTTATGTCTCAACACTCACTTCTTTTTCGCAACATTTCTTAGTCAATCTCTCTCATATAATGTCACGACATAGTTGTGGGATGCCGTGACAATCTTCGTTTCTAGCTTGAGTTTCAGCTTGATCTTTGTTGTGACATAGCGCTTCCTATTGCGACATAGCTTCTACTAGTTCTCTTAAGATCCTATCGCAACATCAAATTTCTCTATCAAGACAGAGATTTATGCCTTAGCCAAAATTTTCATCTTTTCTTACTGGTATTGTCTCTTTTTCATTTAAATCCTGCAAAACACAAAGTTGGTGAATATTCCATAATTCAGCATTAAAATTGCTCATAAACTTCTAGAAACATGCCAGAAAAATGGATTAAAACTAGATGAGTTTAGGACTCATCAAATTCCCCCAAACTTAAAGTTATGCTTGTTCCCAAGCAAAGAAAATGAAATTTTGTTTGTCCTCAAACAATTTTAGCTTCTTTTTTTATGATCGCTGTTGAATCCACAATTTCCAAGGTGAAACACGCTTAGTTGTAAAAGTATTTCAAACATGTTTCCAATCTAGAATCAGGAAGATTTTCAATTAAGTTTACTAAACAGCCAAATAATTTATATAGTGTAAACAATTAAATTATTCAACCCTAATTTGTGAGTGTATGATGGTCTTATCTCTTCTTCTATGGCAAATTAGTTAATCTTCTAGGATAATACTTAGATAGCATACTTCTCCTTTATTATTTAAAGTCTCATAGGCTTGTTTCTCATATTAATTTCCACTAATGTAAGCATATACCACCTTCAGAATCAATTAGGCCTTTTAGGCTTATAATGTGTGGCTTGGGTAATTGGTAGATAATTGGACAATTTAGGCTCAATGTTACCCAAATTTCACTTACAACTTGACATACTTGCCTTCATTATGCATCCTTGATTTTTCCATTGATGTCAACTCTCTAACATTCCCATTTTGTTTTGCATCTTTCTACATACTCTCTCTTGTGGTATTTTTCTTGACCACATTCAAACTGTAAACTCTCTTCCTTATCTTAGAACCTTTTTCACTTTTCATCTTCTATCAAGGTTTCTAAAATAGTACAATGTTTTTCCCTTTTAAGCTTTCTACCACCCTTAACGAAGTTTAGGTCAGCAACTCTCATACTAGTTGGCATTAAGGTACTAGGTGTTGAACACCCCTAAGGACTTAATTGCTCAAGGGAGGAAGGCTACAAGGCCAAACTCATTCCACCTTGATGTTTTTCTTTTTACAGCTTCTTTTCTTCATTCTTTACATCTTTCCTCATCTCAATTGGTTTTCCTTTCTCAACCCTTCTTATCCTTCTTTGTAATTTGAAATAATATCCCCCAAACTTGTCCTCTTCCATCATCGGCTTTTACTTGCTCATGTAATACGGGCAACAAGGGTCTTGCATTATAGGATTATGTTCAAGGGAGAATCTAGCTTTTCATTTGGTCGGTTGATGATGAAATGTATCATTTGCTCAAATAAGGAACTAATGTGTATGTTTATGCATATTATAAGTAGGCTTGAAAGGCTCAATCTTCCAAGAATGCCCTATATCATTTCCGCCGCTGGTATTGCTTAGGATTTCATTTAACTAATAATCTAAACAAGTTCTAGGACATTTGGAGATTTAACCTTGATAGATCCCGTAAGATGTCCCTAACTTTAGCACACCCATTTCAGATATATTTTGACCACGGTAGCAAGGTTAATCAGGATTCGTAATAACTAAATTGTTTACCAATACAAAATTATACGTATTATTTGTTCCATCAATATGTTGCAATCTTCATTCTTCTTGAAGTTCAACACATTCATTAATATCCTTACAACTTTCCTTTTTTAGTTTATTTCATCCTACCCCAATTCAACTATTAGATTCTTGTTTAGTTCCTAGATATGTTGCTATGCTATTTTACAAGTTAAAAGCTTGTTTAAATCAAACCATTCAATTCAGATATATTTAACACAACAACTATCCTATTTCATCAATAGTCCAATTCTCCAAACAATTCACAAATATTTAGCAATACAAACCAAGAAAACTGGTTTCTCCATTCTTCAGCAAAGCTATACACTAAAAGTCATCAATTTCTACTTATTTATCACTAAGGAAAGAAAAATAAAATAGACACACAAGAAGTGCAAAATTAAAATGGACACTAAGTTTTGCAAAGGGAATCTTTTATTTAAGATTTCAGATGGAATGGGATGAAGCTTATAAGGAGGGAATATAAGAGATAACAATGTAATCATTTTGAAGATTTTTGAGGTCTGTGCCTTAGTCGCCTCCATTTTCAAGCATTCTTCAACTTCGATCGTTAGTTCTTTCCTTCCTATTATACCCGGTGGTTTTATTTTGAGATGTTTACAAGGTATGAAGGTGTTTCTCTTCACTGGATTCAGGTTAGAAAGGGTATCGAGGGTCTCAGAAATCTCGAGGAACTATCGTAAGGCACACAGCTTGGAAATTCGACCAGAAGGAGCGGAACTACCTCTTTTGCTCGAGACTGCCTTCAGAGCTTCCACCCAAAATTCTTGGGCTGTTTCTCTCAATAGTTCATGTCGCCATAGTCAATGACTCCATGAGTGCCTGCTGTCGACTTGCTCATAAGTCATCGCCTAATGCCGCAATGCTAAAAACTATTCAAATCCACCCGTCCTCGATTCTGGTCGCCATAGCTTTGTCTCTATCCTCCAACATTAATTAAATTTGTCCCATGCATGCCTCGTCGTCCAAAATGCTACTTTCATCTCTTTTCACCTGGGTCTCCATTCCCGCATCCCTTTTTCCACCTCCGCTTCTCCATTCCAAATCCCTCGCTATTTCTTTCTCCCCAAGACGATCTCCTCCGCTTTAATTCCCTCGTCCAAAATATTCATCTCTCATCCGTAGCCGCAATTTCGCCTTGTCCGTCTTTCTTGCATTTCTTCTCATCCGTTTCGCATCTCCTTAAATTCAAATTATTACCCTCGTCGTCCTCAGCTCTCAACTTTCCCGATTTAGTTTCTCACATCCAGAGATACATTCTAGACGGGGCTTAAGCCTTTCAATGTCTTCACGTCTCGAGGTGGACTTTCCAATCGTGACAACAATAACTCTTCATCCCCTCTTCTTCTTCTCGTTTCCATTTCTTTTTCTTTTACCTCCTGTTGACTCATTCACTCCTGGGCTGAATGTCGAGGAGAAGCCTTGGGGCATGTTTCTTTATTTTCCCAATCTCCACCTACTCCCTCGAGAAGGCAAAGTCTAGTGATTGTAGCTGGGTGTGGAATCAATCCCCTGTATTTGCTTCTATAGTAGCTCATAATGGAATTCTCAATCATCTTCCCCACATCAATTTTAAAACCCTTCAGCACGGTGTACAGGATTATTACTTCATTCTTTCTCACTGCGCTAAGTGCTTTAATGGCAATAGGGTTGAACTAACAAAGTAGAACCATTCCTTAGCTTCTTCTGTCAAAGAACCTCTAGCAATAGATTCATGTGGGTTTTTCCTTGTTGCCTTCCATTTTCCTTCGTCGTTAGTAAGTCCACAATCTTTCGTACCTAGATCTTTAATGGCTAATTTTGAACCATCCTTTTCAAGACCTTTCAGATTATGTCGCGACAAAGAGAAATATGTCGCGATAGACAATTTCCTGCAAAATCAAAGTTTTGAGAAAATTTGGTCGCGACATAGAGAAATAATGTCGCGACCTAGTTCATTTGTTTCACTTGACATAATGTCGCGACATAAAAAGATATGTCGCGAAAAACTTCCCTATGACTTCAAACAGGCTAGTGCACTCTTTTCATTTGAGACAGCAGAACCAAAGGTCACAATAGAGACTAATTTCTCACTATAAAAGATTGTTTATTACTAATAATCTTTTGGCTTTCTCGTAATTACACACCAATCGTTTTTTCAATCAACACACAAACAATGAAGTATGCAATATCTTCCTCCCACTCCAAATCATACTCTTCAGGAAAACACATTTAATCATCAAAGAATCTCAATTCAAGCATGAACAATCATATTTCATTTCTTCACTTAATTTAACTCAACATGATCATCATTAAGATATTCATGAATGCGCATTAAATAAAGCTATTTAAAATTTCATGTTCAAAAAACAAAATTACATTTCAAACTTCAACTATGCATTCTCATTAAAAATCAGTGTTAGGAAAACAAAAATCCCTCAGAGCAATCGTCTCCGCCTTTATAAACTGGAAGCAATGATTCCAAACAAAATTTACCCTAGTATGCCATCCTCGAAAATTAACAAATTCACAAAATGTAATTCTTAAACTAAATTAAAACCAAATTTCAAACACACAACCAATTTCAAAACAAGTTACAATTGGGAAAAATTAAAATTGCTTCAATGCTTACCAAGAGGTCAAGCCACTTTAATGTCTCAGATTTTAGACATTCACTGCAAAAAAAAATTTTCCTTTTAGCAAAAATTCTCCTCTCTTTTCAAATCTAGATCAATCTTCATTTATGTTCCCTCCAAGGTAATGCTTCAATCTCTTACCATTCACTTTAAATTCACTTCTAGATTCAATTTTCAATGTCATTGTTCCAAATGGTGTACTTACTACTACTCTAAAGTGACCACTCCATCTTCGACTTCGCTCCGAACAGCTTTTGAGCCCTGATTTGTATAATAGTACTTGTTCTCCTGCTTTGAATTCCTTCCACAAAATCTTCTGATCATGCCACTTCTTTGCCTTATCTTTGTAGATTCTGGCATTATCATAAGCTTCATTTCTTAACCTTCAGCTCATTCATTCGGGAGAATCTTTCTTCTTTTCGGCAAATTTAAAAGTACACCATTTTCAATGGCCTTCATAGCTTTGTATTCCAATTCCAGAGGGAGATGACAAGGTTTTCCAAATACAATTCTGTATGGGACATTCCAATGGGAGTTTTATAAGCAATTCTCTAAGCCCACAATGCATCATCTAGCTTTATAGACTAGTCTTTTCTACTGGTATTCACTCGTGGTTTTCTCCAGCATTTTCTTTATCTCCCTGTTGGAAATTTCTGCTTGCCCATTTGACTAAAGGTGATAAGCCAATCCCATTACATGTCTAATTCCATATCTGCTCATGAGTTTTGCAAAAAATTTATTTTCAAAATGGCTTCCCTCATCACTAATGATTGTCCTAGGTGGTCCAAATCTGCTCAAAAAATTTCTTTGTATAAACCCAACAACTGTATTAGCATCATTTCTAGGACAAGAAATTGCTTCCACACATTTAGACACATAATCCACAGATAGAATAATGTATAGATTTCCAAATGATGATGGAAAAGGTCTCATAAAGTCTATTCTCCACACATAAAAAATCTACACCACTAGGATTCCTTGCAGGAGCGTCTCATTTCTTCTGCTTATGTTGCCCATTCTCTGACATTTATCACAATGTTTTACCCATTCAAAACAGTCTTTGAATATAGTAGGCCAATAAAAACCTGATTGGAGAATTTTTTGAGCTGTTCTATCTCCTGCAAAATGTCATCCATATGGTGATGCATGACATTTATCAATAATTTCACCTTGTTCTGTTTATGGTACACATCTCCTGATAATCATATCTGCTCCTCTTATGAAAAGTAGTGAATCATCCCAAATATAGAATCTACTATAAGTTCTTAACTTTCTTTTCTATTGGCTGCTGAATTCATATGGAAAAATTCCACAAGCTAAGTAATTCACAATATCAGCATACCAGGGTGTTTGGACTGATAACAAAAGCAGTTGCTCATCAGGAAAGTTTTCTACTATTTCACTTCCTTTTTCTTCTTTAGTAGTTTTTTCCAATCTAGACAAGTGATCAACTATCACATTGTCACTACCCTTCTTATCTTTAATTTCTAGATCAAATTCTTACATCAGTAATACCTATCTAATCAATCTTGGCTTAGCATCTTTCTTTGCCATTAGATATCTAATTGCAGCATGATCAGTGTGTATTATAACATGGTACCCCAATATGTAAGGCCTGAAATTTTCACAAGCAAACACCATTGCCAACACTTTTTCGCTGATAGAGTAGTTATCTTATGCCTCATTGAAGGTTTTGGCCGGCATAGTGAGGCCTTGAATATCTTCGCCTCATTCCAATATATAGCTCTCATTCCATAGTCACTAGCATCACAATATACTTCAAACTCCTGTTCCAACTGAAAAGTTACCATGATAGGGATCGCAATCAATTTGGATTTAATTTCATCAAATGCAGCTTTTCATGCTTCATCAAAATCGAACTTTGCATCTTTTTCAAGCAATCTGCATAATGGTCTAGAGATTTTTGAAAAGTCCTTTATGAATCTCCTATAAAAACCAACATGTCCTAGGAAACTTCTTATCCCTTTGACTGTTGTAGGTGGTAGGAGAGTTTTTATGATAGAAACTTTGCTTGCCTTACTCAATCCAAACATAAATTTTCAGGTCCCAAGACAATACCTTATGTTACCATGAAATGGCATTTCTCCCCATTTAAGGCTAAATTCTTGTCTTGACGCCTCTAAAGTACTGTTTCCAAATTTTCCAAACAATTCTCAAAACTGGATCCATATACTGAGAAGTCATCCATGAAGATTTCCATAGCCTCTTCCACCAAGTCTGAAAACATAGACATCATACATCTTTGGAAGGTGGCAAGAGCATTACATAATCCAAATGGCATCCTTCTAAAAGCAAAGGTGCCATAAGGACATGTAAATGTAGTCTTCTCCTAATCCTCAAGGGCTATAGCAATCTGGTTATAACTAGAATATCCATCAAGAAAACAGTAATGGGGGTGTCATACTAACCTATTCAACATTTGGTCAATGAAAGGTAGAGGATAATGATCCTTTCTAGTAGTAGTGTTTACTTTTCTGGAGTCTATACACACCCTCCATCCTGTCATAGTTCTTGTAGGAATTAATTCATTCTTCTCATTTCTGATAACAGTGAATCCACCCTTCTTGGGAACCACATGAACTGGGCTCACCCAAGGGCTGTCTAAGATTGCATATATAAAGCCTGCATTTAGCCATTTCAGGACTTCTTTCTGGGACAACTCTTCATTACTAGATCTCAGCCTTTGACATGTTCACTTAAAATCTTTTTCATTATCCTCCAAGAGGATCTTGCATGCAAATAAGGATTGGTTCTCAATCTTCTATGCACTGTGCAATCAAGCCTTGTATTTTCTAAGAGTTTCTGCGCTTGCTCTTCGTGCTCAATCAATGCAAACAAATAATAACAAAGTTTTCGTCTTTCTCTCGTTCCAAGAAAGCATACTTTAAATGACTAGGTTATTCCTTCAAGGTTAACCCTTCTATACTTGTTTTTGTTTCTTCTGCGTTCTATTCATTGCTGCATTTTTCTATACTATTTTCATCAATATTGAGTACTGTCTCTTTTGATTCAAAATTAGAGTTCATAAATTCAACATCAAGAACATCAAGATACTGGAAATTCATCTCTTTTCATTCATCAACTTCGAATCTACAATCATTTATCGGGTCAAATTCCGATGGGTACTTTTGTTTCTACAATCTTACAATCAATAGTATTAAATTCTGGCTGTTTCAAACTGTGATTGAGATTGAAGTGCACTGCCCTATCTCTAACCCTTAGAGTAAGCTTTCCTTTCTTCACATAAAGTCGCTCTTGTAGCAAGGAAAGGCCTTCCTAGCAACAAAGGATCAGATTATCATATCACACCCATTAAACACTCAGGAAATAGAACTTCTTCCACTTTGGGATGGCATTACTCAGAATGCACTGTGCAGCCAGGTTGTTCATCCGTAGGTCACTGTGGGAGCAAGCTCCCAAACTTAGTCTCTAACTACAAATAAGGGCATCGTGTCGATAGCCGGTTCCTAATCACACAAGACTTTTCCCATTTCAAAATTCACTAATCGTGTATGAATGCTGAAGCCCCCGGGATCCTCGCATTTCTCTCTAGTAAAGACTTCCTGATAACTATACTCAGAGGTTGCTATTAGGCTCACTACCCTTCTTCTCAGCACTTTTCTTTTTCCATTTCAATATATCCTTCATAAATTTAGCATAATGAGGCATTTTAGTCAATGACTCTGAAAAAGAGATATTAACCTCTATTTTCTTGAACATGTTCAAGAATCTAGAGTATTTCTCTTCTAACTTAGATTTTTATAACCTCTGAGGGAATGGGGCTTGAGGCTTGTAAACTTGAACCTCTTCCTTTTTCCTCACATCTCCCTCTTCAGCTTACTGCCTTTGCTGCATTTTTGTTATTCTCTCTTCTTCAGGAACTTTTGAACTGTACTCCTTCAATTCTCCTCCAATTTCTTCTTTTTCTTCCTTAGTTTTCTTCTTCTCTTCTCCTTTTCGACCTTCTATCTCTCTTCCACTTCTCAAAGTCACCACCATATAATCCTCTTCCTGGATTCCTCAGGTCACTGGGAAGGCATCCTCGTCCGACCCGCATAGCTAGGCCGCCTCCACTCTCAGGTTCTAGTTTCTTCGAGAGGCATCTCAGAGTCGAATTTGAAACACGCTTGTGTTTGCTCGAAATGTCGGTTTCCGGGTCTTAAATGTCAGGTTTGTTCGAAATGTTGCTAGATTAGCAAATTTCTACTCGTGAATGTTCAGCAGCCTATTATTTTCTCCCATGAAAGTCAACATCTATTCTTCAAAGGAAGAAGATCTCCTTTGTCCCTGATTTTCTCGCTTCTTACTCTTGTCATTGTTGTTGCTTGTTATTGAATCACTGCTGTGAATTATGCATGTGTTTTAGTAAGATTTCTATGTTTTCTTATAACTCAATTGCATGATTCACATTCATATTCACTCATATTGCACTAATCCTCCATATTATAATTTTTTGCAGGACACGGTGAAAAAATAAGCAAAAAGGAAGCTAAATAAAGCGAAGGAAGACCTGAAGCAAAGAAGAAAATGAGGAAGGAAATAAGAGCACTCCACAAAGAATCTGAAGCACTCCACGCCGCGGCGTACTCTTCGTAGCAGCCGCTGGAGGTCCTAAATCACTACGAAATCCAAGAAGGAAGACATTCAAGAAGTCTCGAAAGTACGCCACTACAGCAGACCCTTTCGCCATGGCATATCGAGGGTTTTTAAGAAATGGATGAGCATTAAATGACCTGGAATTTTAGGCCAATGACGAGCCCGCGTCCCGAGACATAAAAGGAAGGCATTTTCTCAAGGTGGGGGAGATTCGGAGGTGGAGCATTCAGAGGCAGACGGAGAGAGAATGACGTACGGACAAATGAAGATTGATGTAGATGGATTCTGAGAGATCGCGAAGATGGCTTCTTCTATAGTTCATTCCTTGATTTATTTTATGTCAAAAATCTTTCAATATGTAATGAATATCACCATGAACTAACTCTTCCTTCTAGGGTTTTGTCAACCTTAGCCGCACCATTATGGATTAATGTATTAATTTTGGTTTATTTAATATTAGTATGAATTTATATGGTTGCTTTACTCCGAAATTAATTCACATGTTATTGTTTAGCCACTTTGGCATGCTATTACTAGGAGTCTAAGATCGAGAGAAGATGACTCCTAGTGACGCAAAGCTAACACTTGGTCAATCAGGAACATATAGATATCCCTGTCCCAAGTGTGGCATTGTGCCTGCACATTTGCATTTGAGTCGAGGGTCGAGGCGTAGATGCACACAATGGGCGAGATAGGGCAAATAAATCTCAAGAGAGAATATCTGAGCAGTACGATCAACTCAAGCAACATGCTAAAATCATATGAAATATTAAATAAATACTCATCTAGTTAAATCCATCAAAGGGTATGTGACTAAAAAACCCTAGTTTTCTCATCATTGTCTTAAATCAATATTTTAATATTAGGTTTTCCCTAGATTAGTTAAATTTGTCATAATTCACTATAAGACTCGATCCAAATATTATCTAGGACGATAAGCTAGTATTCAACACGCTTCTCTTCGTGGGAACATCACTTTACGAGCCACTATACTACGTGAACTCAAATCTTTATACTCGCAAGGCATCGCTCACGCTTACTTTCTAACTTTTAAACACTACCATCAACCCGCTTTTGGCACTGCTGCTCGAGGAGATGTTTAGTGTTGATATTGACAACAGCTTATAGATTCTACTTCGATCTTATTTCCATTTTATTTATTTCTTTACCTATTGATAATTTTAATTTTCTTTGTGTTAGTTATTTTGCCTTATTTCATATGTGTTATGACTTACTCTCGACTTCATACTTGTGATTTCAGGAAAGCAATTAGTGTGCATGCAAAGACAAGGTCGCAGGGAATTACTTCCATTCTATCCTGAACTAGAAAGGACAGTACATCGATTACGTAGAGAAGCACAAGCAACCTAATCTAAAATCATGCAGAATCAAGAAGATGAAGGGCAGGTTCATGAGAGGAATGAACCACAGGTGGGACATAATGGACATAATCATAGAAATCAGGCCACTAGAACGTTTGTACAGCCTGATGTTCCTCATATGCTACTTGAGGAGTCTACAGTTGTTTAGTTGGCTATACGAAGACCACCCATTCAAGCAAAACAACTTGAAATACGGAGTAACCTCGCAAATGCTTCACAATATACGCCTCCATGGGTCAGCTTCAGTGAGAACCGAATGCACCTGACAATTTTATTGAAGTCTGCAACAATACGTCATATAATGGAGTAACAGAGGAAGCCTCGACCACGTCTATTTCCACCGTCACTTAGTGACCGAAATGCTGCTATCATCGACCAGCTAACCACCGTGACTCCATTACCTCATGGAATGACTTAGTGCATAAATTCCTGACAAAAAATTTCCCACCCTCGAAGATCACACAACTGGTGCAAGAGATTAACACATTTAAACAGTTCGAGGGGGGGAACTTAGATGAGGCCTAGGAGAGATTTCATGAGTTACTAAGGAGATGTCCGCATCACAGTTAACTGTGGATGCACGCACACGTCTACAACGGGTTTGCGTTGATTCAAAATTTAGACAATCACGATGCCTCGCCAGAGGTGCCCCGATGAAGACTACGATCAAGCCTATGAGATATTGGAAGATACAATACCAATACTAATCAATGGCCTCGGTGATGTCACCTAGGAAGTTCAGGGAGGGAGCGGCATACGGTGGTTCTCGCACCTGCAACCATGTCGCCGCTAATCCAAGAAGCAAAGTAGCAAGGTACTGTGAATGCTATTCAGAATAACCTATGGGAGATCTGTGAGTCTTGTGGAGGATAACACGTACTATGACTGCACGAGACAAATGACAAGAAAGCAAGCATGTGATGTGAATCAAGAAACCAACAACAAAGAGGGGTAGTACGGGAGGTACTACCACCAAAACAAGTGCACCATAAACTTAATCGGGGACCAAGGCTGTCGAGAGGTAAACTAATAATCAGAGCAATCATAACTACGGGTTGTGAGGAACAACTTATCAAGATGCCAACACTTCAAGCAAGCAAACCACCACCAAAGAAGAAAGTAGATTCGAAGAAGCCTTAGCTCATATGATGACTTCCCCATTAACACATTTACGAATGAGACGAAGGCCACATTCCAAACCAAGCTCAGCCACAAAACCAATCCACCTGGGCTACGTGAATCAAAGAGCCCAACTCAAACCTGGCGCAACAGCCAAACGCCACATCAAGCCGATCGAAAAGGCGCAAGATGCATCATTACCTAGTAACTCCGAGGTGAACCCAAGACAAGAAGGTAATGAACATGTAAAAGTTGTCACTTTGAGAAGTGGTAGAGAATTAGCACAATGAGCAGCCACCAAAGGATAGGAGGTAGAACCGAGGGAAGTAATCCCACCAGCCAAAATGACAAGACGTAAAGGGAGCAGTTTCCAAGAGAAAAATTCTATGGAAGCAAGAACTGCTTCCAAAGATCGACCAGCCACGATTGAACCCACTGCTCCAATTCCATACCCTCAACGGCTGAAGAAGAATAAATCGACAAGCACTAATAAAGTTTATAGAGAAACACAGACATCAACATTCCATTTGTCGATGCAAGAGAATGATGCCCACTATGTCAAATTCACGAAGGATATATTGTCAAGAAAAGAAGATCATTGATTCTCGAGACAATGAATCTCACCGAGGAATGTAATGCCATCCTTCAGAGGAAACTACCACAAAAGCCGAAGCATCCGCTTTACTCATCCTCGTACCATCGAGAACTCCATCTGAGAGAGCCTGTGGTGACCCGGAGCCAGATAATTTTCATGCCTTTATCCATTCCGACGACAATAGTGAACCTCGCCCCAACTACAATCACTCCAGCTAGCGTATTATAATACTAAAGCATCCAAGAGGTTCATCTTCCCAGCGGATTTCATCGTTGGACACGGAAGAAGAGCAAAGAAATACCCATAATATCAAGTAGACACCGCAATCGGTAAGGCACGATTGATGTGTAGAGGGGAGAGTTGAAATTGAGAGTGCAGGATGATGAGGTCAAGGTAAATGTGTTCGAGGTTGTGAGACACTCGGCAGAGAGTGATACATGCTTCATAAGAGGAGACCGTGAGGCTATGGGTGTCTGTACTCAAAGCTGGCCTCACCCAACCTCGAGACCAAATTTTTGGTACAAAGTGAATCAGAAGAACTGGGAGAAGAGGCCGAAGAGTATGTGAAATGGATGGACTCCTTCCAACCTAATAGAAGGAAATACTACAAACCCTTAGGCGAAAATACTCAAACATTAGTGCCATCCTTTGAACAACCACCCAAGATGGAGCAAAATCCACTACTCACCATTTCGAGGTATACAAGCTTATCTGGGGACGCCCTCCACCTTACCAAAGGATCATTATAAAGATCTCCCGACAGCATGCGTAAGAAGATAAGCCATTGAGAGTACTCAAAGATCATATGATGCGCTGGTCAGGTCTCAGCCGATAAAGGGGATTCACCTCTCTATGAATGCATCGACCGCTAGAAGCATGGTCATAAGCATTCAAAGGGAAGCACAGAGAGACTCGAATCTAACCATGAAAGAAGTAGTCCCAAGGAAGCACCATGGTCAATGCCGGGGTTATATATCCTATTTCTAATAGTGCATGTATGAGTCCGGTACAGGTAGTGCCTAAAAAGGGAGGAACAACAGTGATAAAGACAGGGAATAATACATTGATGCCTTCTAGAACAGTCACAGGTTGGAGAATTTGCATCAACTACCGGAAATTGAATAAGGCTACTCGAAAATACCATTTTCCACTATCGTTTCTAGATCAGATGTTAGATAGGCTGGCAGATCATGAATGCTATTGTTTCTTGGATGGGTATTCAGTTACACCGGGGATCGCTATAGCCCTCAGAGGGATCAAGAGAATACAATGATTCGGCTCTGGCTCTTTATGGTACATTCACATTCGTGACGATGCCCTTTCATCAGGTATCACACTGTGCACATTCCACTATGTGATGGCCATATTCATATATGGTTGAAAAGAAAATTGAGGTGTTCTTGGATGACTTTTCGTGATAGTGGAACCCTTGACAATCGGTCTGAAAACCCGAGGTCGGTGCCGATTAGGGATGTGAGGAAACCAATCTGGTGGTCAGATCAGGAAAAGTACCACTTTATGGTACAAGAAGGCATAGTACTTGGGCACCGGATTTCTGGAAGAGGAATAGAGGTAGACAAAGCAATAGAGAAACTACCTCCACCATCATCTATGAGCGCATAAGAAGCTTGTGACACGCAGGTTCTATAGGCGCTCACAAAAGATTTTTCTCAACATTGCAAAGCCTCATTCCGCTTGCTGGTTCAAGGGACACCATATGATTTTGATGAGTAGTGTGTGCAAGCATTTTCAGTCCTGAATGAGAGATTAGTATCAGCCCCTATAGTAGTAGCACCAGATTGGGACCTCCCGTTTGAGCTAATGTGCGACGCCAGTGACTATGCGATCGGAGTAGTGCTAGGGCAGAAAAGAGAAAGGATATTTCATATTATCCAATATGCTAGCCGGACTTTGAATGATGCTCAGTTGAACTATGCCACCATTGAAAAAGAGCTATTGGCCATTGTTTTACCTTGACAAATTTGTTCTATCGATTGGCAATAAGGTAATACACACCGACCACTCACCTTAGCAAGTACCTAATGACTAAAAAGCATGCAAAAGCGAGATTAATACGGTGGGTACTCCTATTGAAAGAATTTGACCTAGAGATAAAAGACAAGAAGGGAACAGAGAACCTAGTCGAGGACCATCTTTCACGGTTGGAAGGGCCTAGAGACGAGGTACATGTCAATGATAATTTCCCAGATGAGCAGCTCTTAGTAATTGAAGACACAAAGCATGTTCCATGGTTTGCCAACTATGTGAATTACTTAGTGGCCAAGGTGATCCCTCCAGATTTTAGCTACCAACGTAGTTAGAGGTTTTTGGTATTATTTAAACACTACCACCGGGAAGAACCTATTTTTATACAAGCATTGTGCGATCAAGTGATAAGCACATGTGTACCGGAAGACAAATGGGAAGTATTTAATCACTCACACTTTATCATGCTGGGCACTTTCCGAGGCCGTAGGACATCGGCAAAGGTACTTCAATCAAGCCATCGCCTAACTTTGTTCAAGGATGCTCACCGCTTTGTATCTACTCTATGATAAATGCCAAAGAATTTGTGGAGCATTTCCAAACAGGATGAACCACCATGCGCACAATTCTAGAGGTTGAGCTATTTGATTTGTGGGGGATGGATTTTATGGGTCCGTTCCCCTCTTCATTCAGTAACTTGTATATTCTCCTTGCAGTGGATTATGTCTCTAAATGGGTAGAAGCAATACCGACACACACCAATGATGCCAATGTGGTAGCCAAGTTCCTTCGCAGCCACATATTTACACGGTTTGGCACCCACGTTAATCGACATGCATGGAGGCGCCATTTATGCAACAACTTGGCTTGATAAGGCCTTGTAAAATATGGTGTATGTGATCGCACATCACTCGTGATACCACCTTGGCCAGGAAATGGCAAGCAGAGGTGTCAAATCGAGAGATAAAGTCCATTTTGGAGAAAAACAATAATACTAAGGAAAGACTGGTCAAGAAGATCGAGGATGCACTGGGCATACAGGACAGCATTTAAACCCCATTGGGGGCCATTCCGACTAGCTTATGGGAAAGCATGCCACTCGGCAGTGGATCTGGAACACAGAGCATACTAGGCAACTAGGTCGCTAAACATGGATAGTAAAGTAAACTGCAGAGAAGCTGATGCTACAACTTAGCGACTGGGATGAATTTCAGAATGAGTCATATGAGAATGCTCGAATCTATATGAAAAGGCGAAAGCTTGGCATGATAAAGACATTAGGCGACGTAGTTTAAGCCAGGTCAACGAGTCTTATTGTTCAATTCTAGGTTGAAACCTTTCCCAAAGCTTGAAGTCATGCCATCACCTGTCTGCCAGTTGGTTCAAGTATTTCCTACTGAGGGGTTGAAATAATGCATCCGTGAGAAGTGACAACTTCAAGGTCAATGCCCGCAGATTGAAACTGCATTTCTTGAGGAGAATTCAATATCAGAAAACAGACACCATTCTAAGCACACCTGGAGCATGACAGTAAGGGTGTAGAAGATCACCAGCAGTTCAATTGTTTTTCCGGTCTAAGAGTAGTACGTTGCAGGGAAGTCGAGCTAATGACATTAAACATAGCGCTTCTTGGGAGGCAACCCAAGTATTGTGAGATCCCCTTCTTCTTTGAACTTGCATTATTTTCTGTCTGGGCTCTTTTATTTGCTCTTGTTACATTTTTTCGCTTTATTCTACTTTGTTTTGTTTTAATGTGTTTGTGAGTTTTTCAGGTTTGCTGAAAGGTGTGAGCACTATAACTAAAGGGTTTACATGTGCATGACAGTTTGAGATAGCCAAATTCGTGTTTTACATGACTTATAAATTATTATTTTTAGAAAGTAAGGGGGTATGGCAATTACAGAAACCTTCCTGGTGCACCGCGGCATGGCACTCTACGCTGCAGAGTAGATCTCTACGCCACTGTGTGGAAACACACAAAAAAAGTTTCCAACCTTTCTGGTACGTCGTGGTGTATACCCCTGCGTCGTTGCGTAGGCATACGACGCCGCTACGTAGTGAACAAAATTTTGAATTTTTTTTTAAAACCCCATCGGTTTTTCATTTTCCCCCTACACAAATTTTTGGTTTCCCTTTCTCTCTCTCTCTCTCTCTTTTTTTATCTGTTTAAACCCTAACCCGAGATCTACCCTAATGGCTCCACGGAAGTCAATCCCAACAAAGAGACAGATCCACTCCCACTCGCGGCGTGCTCCACCCCACCCTCGAGGATCCCAACAAGTTCGCTTCCCGGGTGCCGAGCCGACCACTTCATGAGTCACTATTCAACCTCTCCTTTGTCTCGGAACGAGGTTTTCCAACCTCTAACATATTCTTCAACTTCATCATCTTAACCATGATCGGGCGACACTTATGCACTCCCTCGCCCTAGAGTAACTGCGCAGTGAATTCCAATTCACCGCTTATTCAAGGTTGGCACCACCATTTTTGTCCGAGGCAAGTGGGTCGAGTTTGGTGCCCAAGCAATCAACCAAATTTACCGCCTGCTGGATGGTGACAGTGCCGACTATAGAGCCTTATTTGTGAACACAAACTATGAACGCTTAATGCAGGAGCTCACCAAGGGCAAGGGCGTGTGGAAACGCCAGACATCGAAGGAAGACTTTACCAATTTCCAGATGAACTCCCTAACGCCGATGACTAAGGCTTGGTACAATTTTTGTGCATAAAAATCAAGCCTACCTTGCACCTTCGCACAGTCACGAAGAATAAGATAATCCTTCTCTACGCCATGACCCAAGGCTTCAAGTTCGATATTGGGTCCATCATCGAGGGGGTTGATTGAGTCGACCCAAGGGCGATGCATCGGGGCCCTGATCCACCCCTCGCTGATTACTCAATTATGCTAACTATCTGAAGTCCCGATGTTGGACTCCGAGGAACAGGTGCAGTAGCGCCTACCCATATTGTTGCCCAAGGCGAAGTTCGGGAGCTTTGTAAAGTCAACAGGGGAAGTTGACGATGATGTCAAAGAATCGCCCTCAGCCGAGGGGTGAATCGCGATGCGACCCCGAGGTCCCCTCCGGGCCACTCAACACCGGCGTATCTTTCCATTCATGCGCCACCACGCCGGTTTAACGATATTGGGATGATCACAGCATCGCGGTTGCCCTCTTAGTCGATATGGATGTACTGGGCGCCTTAGATAGTTATCATTCGCCCAACCAGACTCAAATCACAACAAATACTGCTTTTCTTTCACATCACACCGCTTGCGATTCTTAGGATGTATCTTTTGTTCCTTTATTTCCTTTCTCTGTCATTGAGACACTATCGCTCGCTGGGGGTGTGGGTACGGCTTTGCTTAGTTTTATTTTTTCTGCGTGTTTTAGGTCCTAATTTTTGTTAGTTTTATTTTTCAAAGATGTTTTAGACCTAGCTTTGTTCATTAGTGTCTTGGGCTTATGTTTGCTTTTGGTACTATTATGATCTGGTAGCTTTAGGATTTGGTATTAATTTTTCTTAGCTTTAGTCTTGGCCATGATTGCAAAAATGGGGGTCATCGTGATCGCGGAATGACTGTGTAGAGAGTAAATAGGGAACTCCAAGGTTGTTTGATGATCGGGACTGCATTGTAGAAAGTTTAGAATGACCATGTCTGGTCACCTTTTTTAGATTTCAAGAAACCATTTCCTGAAGTAAGCTATCGCATATACACACACACGTGATCTTCGTGGTATGCCTAGACTAACTCAAAGATACAAGAGTTCTACGAACCTTAGAAAGTTTAAACACCTAAGTGATGGGACACCTTAGAAAAAGAGGATCGCCTTTGAGCCCCAAATAAGTATAAAAATAAAAAATAAAAAGAAAAATGTCAAAAATAAGCTTATGGTTTGGAATAAGTTGATCATCCAATCGGAATCTCGGGCATAGTCCGAGGGACCTTTCAAAGCCTAATGCCTTGTTAACCGCCAAGAGCCACGACTTTACCGCCTCGCTTGGCATGGGAGACACAGATGATGATTTTTACGCCTGTGGCCTCGAGGTTTCGTTGAGTGTTCAGGGTGAAGTTCGAGGGGAACCGAATGCCCGGTGCCCTTAACCAACTGGTGGGGAGTCACCAATGGATCCTCACTACAGGAACACTCACCTAAAACTTCTTGGCACTAGTGCTCTTTCATTTTTATCTTAGAGTTAATCCCTTTAGGTTAGTTGAAGCGAATAAATGGGTGTGTTCTTATCCTTATGTGTTAAGTTATTCCAAATAGGCAAGTAAAATTCAATTTTTGGGATACTGGAGCCAAGTTATACATTGGAGATCATACTTCAACCGCACTATAGACTCCTTAGGAAAGGTTACTAAACACTAAAAAGGGGGTTAACTTGCTTAGTCAACTAGGCCTGACTCAATGCAGGTTTTTGAAAGTTGAATAAACTTAGGTAGTCCTTGGATCTAAAGAATTGGTTCATGTTAACCCTTTTTCTTTGTATCATGTGTATTGGACCCATATCGTAAGTGTTTAGTTACGTCATATTCTTGCATGCCCTGTTATTCGTTTCGCTGGGGACAGCAAGAAACAGTTTGGTGCGATCGGCGAATTGAGGAAAGCCAGCAGGTTACGCGTCGGCACCATCACGATCGATCACATCTTCATTGGCGAACCTTCCATATTGGTCGCCCAGCAGACGTTGGCGTGCCAAAGCAAAACGTGAAGCCAACAACGCACAAAGCATTCAACCAGAACGAGAACAAAACAGGCACCACACAGCGCAGAAGCGATCACGCGTTAGTGCCTTCGCGTTAACGGAGGGTCTCCAAATGCCGCGCAACCCGCACAAATATATTCTGGTCTTGGTACGCCATGCGAGATCTTTCCAACAAGGATCGTTTTTCTCAGATCCGCATATTGGTCATCGTAGAATTTGGGGCCAATGTCAGCTCCGCCTATAATATAAAAGGAAGGCATTTTCTAGAGGTGGGGGAGATTCAAAGGTGAGCATTCAGAGGCATACAGAGAGAGAAGGACGTACGGACAAAGGAAGATTAACGGAGACGGATTTCGAGAGATCACAAAGACGTCTTCTTCTGTATTTCTTTCCCTGATTTATTTTATGTTAAAAATATTTCAATATGTAATGAATATCACCATGAACTAACTCTTCTTTCTTAGGTTTTGTCAACCCTAGCCGCACCATTATGGATTAATGTATTAATTTTGGTTTATTTAATATTAGTATGAATTTATACTATGCTTTACTCCCAAATTAATCACATGTTCTTCTTTGGCCAATTTTTGCATGCTATTACTGTGAGTCCGAGATTGAGAGAAAATGACCTAGGATATAGAAGCAACACTTGGTCAATCGGGAATAGAGATATCCCGAAGTTCCAAGTGTGGGCATTAGGGCTTCTGCACATTTATGCATTTCAAGTCGAGGGGTCAAGGCGTAGATGCAATACACCCTAATCGGCGAGATAAAGCAGATATATCTCGAGAGAGAATATTCAGAGGCACAATCAACTCCGCAACATAAATCATATGAAATATTAAATAAATACTCTATCTAGATAAAATCCATCGTGTGTAGGTGACGGCAAAACCCTAGTTTTCTCATCATTGTCTTAAATCAATATTTTAATATTAGGTTTTCCTTAGATTAGTTAAATTAGTCATAATTCACTATAAGACTCAATCCAAATACTATCTAAGACGATAATCCAGTATTCAATACGCTTCTCTTCATGGGGACGACACTTGATGAGCCACTATACTACGTGAACTCAACGCATATACTTGTGCGTATGGGCCTACGTTTTTACTTAACTTTTACACACTCACTATCAGCCCGTCAAAACCCAAGTGAAGCATAATGTTGTTGAAAATTCTACCCAGGTCTTTGACCTTTTTGTGCTCTTCTCCATATGAGAAATTCCTCATTCCTAAGTGTCAGGTGTAATGAGCTGGCGTGTTGGAGGCTGGACTTAAAGTTGTAACTTCTATTAGCATTGAGATACTGTGCCTCCCTAACTTGATAGGAACCCTCATGAGCTAGTCCCTCTTCATCACTATTCCTCTTCTCATTTGCATCAACTTTTCCCACTTCATTTGCTAAGTGCATTCTTCTCTCATGGTTCCCCATTTTACTCATCAATGCATCTAATTTAGCTTCTACGACAGTCATCCGATTTAGCTTTTTCATACCACTTGTCATGCCCCTACCCCCGCCTAGGCGAAGATAGGGGGCGCAGCACGAGACTAGGACTCCTTCACCTGCTTTTCGGAAATTGGTGGGCCTATTTCAATAAACAAATCCATAAGGAAATAAAAATTCTAATACCACCACTGTAGTGGTGGTTAGTTATCTTATACATATTCCTGAGTCCCATTTACTTGTACATAAATAACTTTCACTATTACAAAACTATTACATTTATATTACAAAACAAAGACAAAAACCTACATCAAGTGGACTTCTACTGTTGTGTTGGCCCCGTCGATGAACGCCACGAATATCCTCTCTACTTACATACACAGATGAAACACCGCCATAAGCTTATAGCTTAGGAAATGTATATGACCACTGGCGGACCACATTTACAGAATACATATATCATAAAGCATATGTCAGAGTTTATGTATACAGAATTCTATAACAAAGTTTTCATGAACATAATCCTTGTAACGGAAATTTCATATCTCCCGTAGGAGTTCAGAACATATATCATATACAACGAGTACCCGGGGGTATAATACATAACAGAACATACTGATTTCTTATGCTTACTTCTTATTCATCTTTCATATTCTTATCATTTAATTTCATCTATCTTATTATTCAGGTATTCAACATATAAATATATATCTGCATAGACCGATAACAATGAATGAAAGGAACACAAGACACAAATTAAGGTACGGCATGTAACGAGCCCGCCACGTGAATGTATGTCATAGCATCAGCAGGAGTGCCATAAAGACTAGGAGGAGCGCCGGGCATTGATCGAACGGTTTGCCCATGTAAATGGCGTCGTGAGCACTCCAGCGTGAGTGTCGGGCACCGATCGAGATACCTATTCATTCACTAGTCGATCTTAAGTAGGCATACGATTATGTGTTTCAGGACTTGTTATATCATTCTTAATCTCATTAGCAAATGGGGCAAGGAACAATGTTTGCCTAATGACCGGATCCTCATTCACTTATTAGGATACAAAACATTTTTCATAAAAAATTTATACTTGTACGAACCCTTTCATTCACTTATTAGGATCCTCATTAATCTAATGGATAATTTTTAGAATTAACGGAAGAGATGAACCAAAACAGATCTCTATAGGTACGCTCAGCGGGAGCTTCAAGTGCTCAAAGGGAGAGGTTCGCCTAGGCGGAGCATGCTACACCTAGGCGGACCAGAAAGTGCAGAATCCCTAAGCTCAAGTCCGCCTAGGCGGAGCTCTACACCTAGGCGTGGACTCCTAGGCCTAGGCGTAAGGGGGAGCATAACAAAAATGGCCAGCTTTTGGCCATTTTCACCAAAATTCTTTCAACCAAAACACACCCTTTTCGAACCAAAACCATAAATCTAACTTACACCAACTAACAACACTTCTATACATCAATTTCATACCATTCCATACTAATAATCCATACATAATCCAAACATATGTAGATTTCATACAATTTTCATACATTTGCTTTTCTTGCACTTCTCTTCTTCTTTTCTTCCTTCTTCTTCTTCTCTTTCTCTTCTCCTCTCTTCTCCTTTTCTCTCAACCGTTTTGCCCTAACCAAAAGCCAAAAAAAATGAGATATTTCTTAAGGCCTTATTTGGTCTAATACCCATTTGGGTCAAATGTCGAATTTTTTATTTGGTCCTTTAACTCCCCTCTATTTTCAAATCAATTTATTCATATTTCCACTTTAGCCTATAATCTTCTTATCATATGACCTTTGTGTCACACCTCGATTCCCGATCCGACCCGATTGGCGGATCCGAACCGAGTTTAGGGTCCGAGACTATATACTGGGACTCTTTACCTGTTTTTTTTTTTTTTTTTTTTAAATAACAGAATCAAAATATCATATAAATATCAAAAGAACTACCACCGGAGTGGTGTCCATCAAAATCTATACATATATTCTGAGTCCCATTTACACATACAAAAGCGTACTTTACATTTACAATCGAGCACGGAACATCGCATTACGTGAACCCTACTAGTGTGTTGGCCCAGCCGTATGCGGAAGCTTTCAGACGTCATCTCCTGTACCTACACGGATTAAAAACCCGTGCTAAGCTTTACGCTTAGTGGGAAAGCAATATGTCTTATCTTATCAGCATTTAAGCGTAAAACAATAACGGATATCGAATTTTCATGCATTCATATATAATGAACATACAATTACTTATGCTTATCTGGACTTATACTTGACCGGATCTCAGTAGTGTAATTACAGTACCTCTGAGCACGGTACTTCTTATCTTATACTTTTCGGAACTTACACTTACCATAGCAGACTATACTTATCTCCCGTGGGACATACCTCTTATCTCATGTAGGACACATATCTTGTCTCTGTGGAAGCATGCTATATATAGATTTCCTCGTGCATGAGGTGAAACATATATCTTATGGAGGTATATCACATACTCATACTTATGCTTTGTTACGATCTCAGTGAGTTAAAGCTTATGCTTATATAGAGATACTTATACTGCGTACGTGCCCCATATCTATCTCAGATCTCCCTTAGAGTTTACATAACTTATGCTTATACAAAAGGTACCTTAGTTACAAGGCGATATATATAACATAAGGCTTATCTTATCTGATGGAAGTGCACTTGCATGGAGGTACCCGTGGGTGCTACGGAGATATATTAGGAAGCGATATCGCGTGCGAGACTTATCCTTATATGGAAGTACCCGTAGGTACTACTTGTTCAAATGTCCAAACAGACACATACTTGTGCTTATATCAAACTTATATATTTATTTAAAAGTACTTGTAGGTGCCCAACATACCATGCGAGGTACGTAGATTTCTGAACTAATCTTTATTCACGTATTTGGGATCTTATTCTCTTGTATTACAGACATACTTATACAGTAGTATATACGTGTATTACGGAACTTATACTTTTCTTACTGGACTTATACTTGTGTTATAGAGCTTATTTTTGTATTTCGGATCTTATACGTGTATTACGGAACTTATACTTTTCTTACGGGACTTATACTTTGTGTTCTGGACTTGTTCTTGTTAAAGTGTGCAGTGAGTACTACGATTCATTACCATATTCATTTCTTTACTCTTATCCTTTGTCGAGTCTTATCATATAAGCATTTGACTACGGACCAATCATAAGAAATGGTAGAGCCTTTGACACAATAAGTACCAAAATTTCAATCTCTGATCTCTGCAGTGTCGTGGCATGGCTTAAAATAAGTACTAAGTGGGAATGTCGTGGCACTGTCGGGGAATCTGCAGAGTGCGACGGGGTGTGTGCTATAATCGATTGTCGATATTGAGGCGGGTGCTGTATCTGTAGTCTTGTATGTAGCAGGGAGTATGAGAGTACCAATCGCGAGATCTGGTAGCGCAATCGAGTCTCTGAAGTCTTGAAGGCGGGAGTGTCAGGTAGCCTTGTCGGGGATCTTGGAGTGCGAAGCGAGTCGTGGCAGCACTAATCGGGGAGAGTACGGAAGTGAGGCGGGCAGTGCCTACCTGTGTAACAAGTGTCGTAGCACTGAACCACTTAGAGTATAATCGGGAGCGTCGTAGCACTAATCGGAATTACCCGAAGTGCGCTGACGGGGGTGTCGTAACCTTGTCGGAGTCTGCCGGAAGTCATGACGACATCCACTCATTCATTCTTTGGTCCTAGGTAGTCATATTATCATATGTCTTTCAGAACTCATAACCTATCTTAATCACATTCTGTGTTCATGCCATATTGCTTTTCATGTTCATGGTCATGTTTCAGTTCGTTTTCATATTTCATATCAAAATCATGTTTCATGAACACAGCTATACATATTGCATTTCCTATATTTTTCCTATTACTATTACATATGGCATTTCATATACTTGTACAGTATGATGCCTATGTATTCACACATCATTCATGTATTCTTGTCCCTCTATATGAATCTATTTTACTTAGAAATTGAGTCATTTGAATCCTCAAGCCCAAGTTATGGCATTTTCATGCCAAACTAGTCAATTTGCAGATATTCTAGGGACAGTTGTAATACTCATTTCCAGTGTCTTGTGATTCCATTTTGACACTAGTTCTTTGTACTCCTTTCAAGCGCTAAGGTACTATAGGTTCTCCTCAGCTTGGAATCACCATCCGGATGCCGGCTTCAGTTACGTCGAAGCGGCCCGAGGCCTCTATGTTCAAAAACCCAAGCATAAATTGGCTTGTTCTGCCTTTAGTGAATTTTGGGCCACCTAGAGTCAGAATTTGAAGATAGCTATTTCATGATTTTTGGTTCTCCTTGAAGTCTATTTTAACTAGAAACTTGAATCACTCAAATCGGATCATAAATGAGCAAGTTATGGCCAAAATCTGAACCTTTGGTCAAAATAGAAAAAACGAGAACACTACCATCTTAGGGTTGCCACTCCTACGATCAGTGCAGTACAACCTAATTTGCGAATGTGGGTTTCTTCCTTTTTCCATATATTGCTGCCCAAATCAACTCAATACTCTATATACACATCAAAACCACTCCAAATTCATCTTGTAATCTTTTCTACTCAAATCATCTTTCATTACATATTTTCTTCAAAACTTTTTCATGAATTACTCAGAAACGTTCTAATATGGGTCTGTATACACAAACAAATATGATGATTGGTTAGGGTTTGTTCTAAACCCTCAGTACTCAGATGTCATGAATCAACGAGGGAGGATTTTATAACCATCGAATAAGTATGGGGTTTAACCAGCCACACTTTCGAGAAATCTTTGGTTAGATGAAATCTGAAAACAAACCACAGGTTTGGGGCTCATAAAAATCCCTAGAACTCCATACAAAACCATAAGATCCTTGCTTTCCATGTAAAATCCATACCAAAAATCATAGAAATCCATACCTTTTTTATCTCCCTCTTCTTCTCTTCTCTTCTTCTTCTCTTCCTCTTCCTCTTCTTCTCTCTTTTTTCTTGCCTTCACCGTTTTTTTTTGCCCTCTTTGGAGACCAAATTTGGTCTTAAATCCCACATCTCTCCTTAGTATGTTTGGCTCCTAAACCATTTTTTTGGGTTAAGTTTCATTATTTCACTTTAGTCTTCAATTCCTTTCTTTTTCTGCCGTCAGTTAGGCATAATTATATTTTAGCCACATAGCCTTTTCATCTTATGACTTCCTATGCCCCTTGTGGCAAAATTACAATTATCATAAGTCTTGTAAATTTGCAGTGTCGTTTCCATGTTTACAGCATTTAACTCACATGAAACATTCAAATTATCTTACAAAATACCACTAAACATGTCATTGCTATGATATATTTTGAGATTGTTACACTTTGGTTCCTGATTGTAGTAAGTACTAATTTACCATGACCCATAGATTAGTCTACGGATTTTGCTTATTTTATTTTTAGCATTATTTTATTCTGGAAAATACACATTTACTTTTATTATACCCAAAACATGTTATAAAATTGTCAAGGTATAATTTGGGGTATTACACCACTTCCTTTAAGTTTGCTGCTGCTCCTTGAGGTTTCAGATGGAGCTCTATAATTGCATTTGGCAAGGTCTTCTATCAACCGCTTTGCCTCTTCAGCACTTTTTCTTTTAAAAGCTCCACAACATGCTGCATCAATTATACCTTTAGAGGTATAATTCAAAGAATGGTAAAAAATATCCATCTGAGTGGTCAGATCTATTCCATGCATCGGGCATCTTTTCAACAGTCTTTTGTATCTTTCTCATTCATTGTAGAGACTTTCATCCTCTCCTTACTTGAACATTATGATTTCCCCTCTCCTTTCATAAGTGAGGGTATGAGAGAAGAATCTGCTCATATGGCCCTCTGACTCTTCCCAATTGTTCAGCGATCAACGGGCGTGACTCGAGATGAGATTCTTGCCACATCTCTCGTGAAAATGAAAAATAGTTGCAACGATTCACTGAATACTGACCCCATTCAACTTGATTGTATTAGCCATCCTCTTAAATCTTCCCCGCATATGCGTTGGGGTCCTACTAGGATGCCAGTAAAATTGGTGTTGTTGTTGCACCATTGTTGATCAAAGCTAACCCCCGGTTCAAAGTGTTGAAAATATGGTAAAGTTGTCTCACAGCGAGTATTCATCTTGAATAACTGGCCTCCAAAAGCCCTCCATAGTCATTTGCCTCTGAGGTCTCTCTGTTTCTACCTCTTCTAGAATAGGTTGCATTCTTTCTCTCTGATCTGCCATAGTTGTTGATCAGCACGTTTAACCTTTCTCAAATTCCTCAATGTTCTTTCCAGTTTTGTATCCAAAGCAGCAGTTCTGCCTCTGGTTTTCTATGTATGTTAAATCTTCCTGAAATAAAAACACATTGAGATCAAATTAAATCTGTGGAAAACAGTTATATCCATTTAAGCTCATAAAAAAAATAAAAATAAAAAAATCAATAGCTTACTTAGCTATTGTAGTTAAAAACTATTTTTGTGATTTTCTTAAATTTATGATAAAATAAAGAAAAATGTCCAAATTAGCAATTCTCTCTTTGGTTAGAATATTGATATTTAGATTCATATTTTTCAATCCCCGGCAACAGTGCCAAAAACTTATTGACTGGTTTTTGTATAAACCAAAATATGATGATGCGCGGATTCTTCTGAAAGAACTAAGATCAGTCCATGATGCGGTGCCAAAAAGCATTGTGGATGTTTGGTATAAAATATGTTATTGCCTTGGATGAGAAGGCTTCAATTAATAAAAGTGGATTTAAGTCCATATATCGTTCCCACAAAGATTGATGAAAAACCTAAACATCAATTACCTCATCTACTCAAGATCCTTGCTATTTGAACTCCAAAATTAAAAGTTGTTTTGATTTAAACTAAATGAAAGTAAAAACTAATTAAAACTCTATAACTTATGTCTAAAGAATTTAAAATAATTGGATTGAAAAGTTCACTAGGTAAGTAACACTGGGATTAAGTTCAATGTATAATTATCAATTTCTGCATCATTTTATAACATTAGTTCAAACATGATTTTGAAATATGAACTTATCAAAGATGCAAGGTAGTATAGCTTGGATTTCTCCACCATACATTTCACTAGTGGAGATCCATGTGCTTCGAACACATGAGTCTAATCAGTTACTGGTAGAATATCATCATCTTTCTAAGATCTGGTTGTTTTTCTTTCTCAGTACTTCACACCCTTTTCTTATGGTAGAGGCTAGCACTTTGTAGACGGGATAAGTAAGCCTTCCCAATTTAATTGGCATCTCATTTATCAAATCTGACAAAATTCTCAATCTCCTTGATTAGATCTACGACTAACACGAGATCTCGAATCGCTCATCGACCGGAGGAAACCTTTGATCAACTAAATTGATATATCATCAGACTAATCCTCACACCGTAGGTAAATCGGTGATTTGCAGTAGTCCTTCAAAGTTCATTAGTTTCATAATATTAGTCTAACATACCCCAAGTAACTACTTCATACTCTCAAGAATCTTCATCTTTGTTGTCACTCGAAGAATACGGAAATCAAAAGCAGATACGGAGTCCTTTAAGTCTGACTACTAATAATAATGCGAACGAGCCCTTCTGAAATCAATACCACTTAAATAAATTCGAGATTTTCGACTACTGACTTTTACCGATTTAAGCGGAAAAACAATAATTATCATCTGATCAATCCCGGATGGGCTCGGTCTTTATTTGGATTACAAAACGACGACTAACGGTGAATAAATTCCTTTGAAATTGCAACCTGACCGCGATAGATGAACTCTTAACCCTTTTGGTCAGGCCCGATTGGCGGTCGAGCAGGATGCGGATGCTCGTGCCACTAAGCCAACACCGCAAAGTGTGTTGACCTGAATCCCGGACGAGAATGGTGGATCACGAGCGGGCGGTTTACTCAGGCCGTTAGATGATTGAATTGTTTTACAAAATATCAATGTTAAAAAAATAGATGCATCATATGCCAGACATCTCCATTAAATCTTTCTCTATGACTCAACGCTCCTCGATCTTGCCTTTCGTTCCTGTTCAATCGGTACCTACGCATAGATAACACTACATGCTAAGCATTTTCATGTTTAGTGGTTCTATATAATTCTTTGTTTAGTTTAGAGTCGAATCATGCGATTTTGCTAAACAAAACTTTCAATCTTTTGAATGATCAATGTCAATACAATACATATACTTATTTCATATACAGTAATTTTATGGTTCATTGATCATTCAAATACTTTCATGCAATAAATCATTTATAACTAAATCATGCATTTCCACACGATGCTCTTTTCATTTCAATTTGCAATCATGCTTTCCAATTCCAGTAATAATAATAATCTCAGAAATCATGGTTCTGCCCTTAACAAATTTAAGCTATGTTTTGATATCTTCGGGATATATGTCGGAGTCATAGAAGCATTTACATCTGATGAGAACAAGCGGTATAAAAACATTTGTTTATAACACGATTTGGTCTGTTGGTTGCGATGAATGACTTACATCAATACGTTTGTTAAGCGATCTTGCTAATTTGACCCTTATTGAGTATCTGCGTCATCCTTATGCGGAGAATTAAGCGGTTAACATTCTATTAAGGAAATTCAAATCAGCATAGCAAAATACGATCCTGATATGTACATTTGTATAAACATTTTTATTTTCAATACTCATGCAATTTTCATATGCAAACATTTCATAATCAATTGCCTTAAATCAATTAAAACAAATCAATATGCTTTTCTTATACATTTAGAGCAAACATTTCAAATCTTGAAACGAGAATAGGAGAAGATAGAACAAACCAATTTATCTTCTTTTTTTTTTACCTTGCCTTTAATCTCGGTCCTAGGTTAGGTGATCCTCCACAAAATTGCAACCGTCACACACATCACATTTAGTAAACTATGCCCATTCCTGATTAGCGAATATCGTCGGCGGTGAGAGTGCGGTGCTTTTTCATAGTTTCATTCTTATTTGGACGAACCCTCATTAGTCATTTATTAGGGATCATATACTGGTATCTGAATATGGGACAACAATGCGAGGTACAAAAATGTGAAATTGTTGGGGCTTATCGATCTACCGTCTGACTTTAATTGATCTGGAAGTGCGATCCTTCTTGGTGAATGGGTACGTGACTTTTGGTGTTGTTGGTACCAACTCCCACCTCTATACCATGGGTATCGATTTTCCTGCTACCGATCTGAGTACCGACTGTCTTGTTCTACCGAAATGGTTGCCGTTCATAGCATAAAACTGAATATGCTCCATCAGTGTATCCTCATAACCCACCATGGAATCCTACCCAGACCACTCCAATAATGGGTTAGAATCAATAAAACACTTTACCCAAGTTAGGGCTTTTCCCCCGAATCAAAAATCACAAAGGAAAGTTAAGGTTTGTTTTCTTACCTTAGCTCTTCAAATCTTCACTTCTAAGTTGCTTGATCACAAGGGAGCAAGAAAAATGGGAAGAAAACGACAACTTGATCTTCTTCAAATACTAGTTCTTCTCCCTTTCTCTTCTCTTTCTCTCCCCGAAGGATTTGCTCAAAATGAAACTACTAGACAAAACCCAATTAACTTTAAACTGCTATTTCCTCAAGGCATGTTTATTCACTTTAAACCATTTTGAGTTAACTATAATTTACACATAGCTCACATTTCATTTTATTTGCATACAAATCTCAATAATCACACTTAGACATATACTTAGTCTCAAATAGACCTTAGGTCCTCATTTTCCTCCTTAAGCACTTGTTTGGCTTTTCTCATTATTTCATTTCTCATTTTAGCACTTCAATTTATTTTCCTTTCCCATTTAATTCTCTTTGGCATTTAAGTCAATTTTTATTAGACCCTTAGGTCCTTATTTTACAAATTCCAAATTTGCCCTTTACACTTGGGTTAATTTCCTTGTTCGATCAATCAACAATTACATTCGGTATTTATCACATAATCATTTACATTTGACATCTGTCTATATCAATTTATCAGTTTTTCCCTAAAAAACTCAAGTTTGGCTCAAATCATACCGAATATATAATAAAATTATTACAAAAATTCTAGAATTATTTTAGCGTTATCCGGCAAATTTCCAAATTCATTATTTCAAATTAATGAAACATAATTTCTGAGATAAAACCAGCTCAAAACTCACCAAATCACTCTCAATTCCAAAAAAACTAACTAAATGCTTTCTAAATAAATGAAAAAAATAAAAAATAAAAGAAAATAATACCAGAAGAAGAGGTTCGACTACCGAGAAGTGCAGTTTGGAGGAAGCTAGGCACAGTGCCCTAAATGCATCTATTTATAGATTTTCAAATGATGGGCCGCACTTCTAGGCTAAAATTGTGGATCCCAAAAAATTCTAGCCCAATTGACTACTTTTTCGGGACATAGAAAGTTATGTCGCGACATAGTTCTCATCTTCGTCACCCAGCTCTTGTCGTGGCCTGCAGTTTCTGTCACGACATATTTTCATGCTCTTTTCTTGAATTATGTGGCGATATAATTTGGCAATGTCGCGATATAGTTTTGCTAAAGTTGTCTAGTCTTTGTCACGACATGAGTGTCTTGTATCGCGACATAAAAACTTTGTTACAACACAACTTGTCATTTTCTACTGCTTCTGAATTCTATCGAGACAAAACTTCTTGTCCCTCACCCTTGCTCTATATTACAACATAAGTTTGAAATGTTGCAACATAAAATATATTGTCGCGATAGTCTTCAGTTCTCTCCTCTTCATCTTCTATCACGACATAGTTTTCTTTTGTCGCAACATAGTTTTCTTTTGGCATGATAGAGTTTCTTATTACTGCATGGGTCTGTTGTCGTGATAGACTTTTTCTTTGTCCCGACATGGTCTTGTTGTCTTGCATAGCTGAGACTGAACTCTGTGTCAAGACATACTCCGAAGATGTCGCGACATATTTTCTTCTTTGATCTTTGTGGCTAGCTAGACTATTTGTTACAACATTGAAATCCTTGTCACGACAAACTTGTCTTGGATGGTTTCATTTCTCTTCCATTTTCTATCGAGTCATAGTTTTCTTTTGTCACGATAGAAATTTCTTACTCTGTAGCATTTATTGTCATAACATAAATTTGATTATTGAAACAAAACTCTATTGCCATTACTTGATCATTGTCACGACAAAGATCTTTGCCTTCAGTTCTTCATTATGTCGCGACATACTTTTTTTGTGTCATAACATCATCTTTATTCTCTTCTCATCTTTATGTAACAATAAGTTGTTGTCACAACATACCTTCAACCTTATGTTGTGTTTTTCGCGACATAAAACTTCTCTGTCGTGACAAATTTTTTATGTTATCTTAACCCGAGTTCTTTATGTAGTGAAGGTTGAAAATTTGTAAGTGACAGGTTCCTTACCATTTGCCTTGAGGTAATGTCAGCGGAGAGTTGTTTTTGTCTCAACAAAGTTTTCCTTCTGAAGTTTCCTTTATGTCTTAACCTCACTTCTTTGTGCCAGACATATTAATCTCTCTCCTTATATAATCGCGATAGAGTTTGGCCAAATCGCGACAATCTTCCTTTCTGGCTTGAGTTTCAGCTTGATCTTTATTGCGACATAGCGCTTCCTATTGCGACATAGCTTCTACTGGTTCTCTTGAGATCCTGTCGCGACATAAAATTTCTCTATCACGGCAGAGATTTATGCCTTAGCCAAAAAATTTCTTCTTTTCTTGTTGGTATTGTCTCTTTTTCATTTAAATCCTGCAAAACACAAAGTTGGTGAATATTTCATAATTCAGCATTAAAATTGCTCATAAACTTCTAGAAACATGCCAGAAAAATGGATTAAAACTAGATGAGTTTAGGACTCATCAATTATCCTTCCATTATCCACGATTATCTCTCCGAGAAGTACAGATTAATTTGCGAAGTCACTTTAATAATATAAGCTGCAAATTTTCGCCTAGATGCTGTCGTAACAAACTTCTCATATGTGAGTAAATTCCGCATGGGAGCAAGCAGAATGGCCATTATAGCGGACAAATCCCAAGCGGACATATAAAGCAAGCCTCAGAAGAGTTTGACCTTGCCTTCCCAAGCGGTCTGTTTAGACTCTCCCATCTGGGAAGTGTCACGCTGGTATTGTGGCCCAGTGGGGTCTGGTAGTTTCATTACGGAACTGAAACCAGAGGCCTTTCGAGCCTATGGGCCTCAAGCTCATCGAGTAGTGGTTCTTAAAGATCATGGTACTCACAGCCATGCATTGAACTTTCTTGAATCTTTTTGTAGTATTTTTAATTTAAACCATGTGAAACTTTCTCTAGCTTGTAAGGTATATTTCAGTAAACTTAAGGCTTAAAACTTCAGAAAGGACAATTTCTTTCTTTAAGCTTTGCCAATTGCCTCCCTGAAAGAGTGATAGCTGGACAATTCAAATTCCTGACATCCAGGAATGATGCTTTTAAATGGGTTTCAAATATGTTCATATATTCTACTTTCTGTGTGCTCTGTGAATTTAGTTAGCATTCATATTATTTTGTTATTTCTATATGTCCCTTAGCTTAGAATGTGGTTATGAGCCTTTGATTGCAATTTTGTATATTATTCCCTTTCTGTTTGCATTAATGTGTCCATTTTTTACTATATTTTTATCCCGTTCACTTGATTTCTAATTTATGTTTCCTTCCGGTTCTTTAGTCCAGGCTGTTGACTCCCTCTGATATTGAATTTCCTTTTCTTTCTTTTTTTTCTTAAGAAAACAGGTTAGTCTTTCTGAGCATGACAATGAAATGTCAAGAAAGCTAATGGGTTTACTTAAGAGATTTAGGGTGATCCTTCATATTTTCTATCATTTGTATTAAATATTAGGTTTGCAACTTTTAGTTCTGAGTGTCTCCCATGTTATTACTTGAAACATTGTGCTTCTTTCCCAAATCCCATGTTAGATAGAAACAACTTTTGTCCAAGTTTTTTCTTCATTGTTTTTCTTGATTGTAATCATGTTTTAGGGCTTACGACTTTGAGTTTTCTCGATGATCATTTCATTTGCTATTAGGATTCCAGGATAAGGTGAACCTTTATCGGAATCTCCTCATTTGAAGCTTGTGCCTTGAAAGTCTGTAGGCACTATCACTGCCTACAATATAAGCTTACTCTTTATCTGAATGTCTTTCTTTATTTCATCTTCTATTACAGAAAATTATGACCCCTCTGTTGTGTGTGATGCAGTTATCTTCACGAGGACCAACACATGATGAGATTGACTTTTGTTGTGACCTTGATCGTCTGATCTTCGGGGCATCAGCGGCGCAATGTAACCTGCAAAAAGGGCGATCTGGTGACGATGGGTCGGTCGCCTCTCCGACAATTAAGTCGGAAAAAATACAAAGAGGAAGAAAAAGGAAGTTTGCATAGTTGGAATTGCATACCTTCTCATCCTGAGGATCCTCCTAATTTATAGAGAGTGGTTCACGAATCCCTCCCTTTTTTTCTCCGGAAAGAATCTCCTTTTCTTAAGAACAAACTCTCTATTTCCTTATCAAGCACTAATTCTTCCTTATCAAGGATTAATCTTCCGAGATGTAAGGGATTTGGAAACTAGGAAATTCATGGGTAAATACCTTTTGTGTATTTCACGCGCTATCCATTCATCTGCTTGAACTGCCATAACGGAAAGATGGTAAGGCGGGGGACTTGGAACTCTAGAAGGGCGCCTTGGCGCTCACGGGAGATACCCGACTTTCATGTAAGGCAGACCTCAGTTTCCGTCTATGTGGCCTATCAGTTGCAATATGATCGGTGGGCGAGTAGGCGTCTCCACATCGAGCTGGCGGACCATGGACCAAGCGGGTCGGTCCCTTGGCCCATCGAGTAGTGGGTTTAAAAACCACAGTACTCACAATGCCCCGTTTTTTCTCGGTTGGAATTTTGTGCTTTCCTAGTTGAGGAAAATACTATAATATTAAATGTTGAATGAGGATAGTTGAATCATATGGAGGCGATGCTCTCGTGTGTTCAAAGCGTGTGAGAAACTCACACTTCCCGGGGCTCTCTGACGCATCCTATTCGAAGGCGCATTTAATCGTCATCGGCATCTACCCTACAAATAGGGAGTATGGGTTTCTATCGCGATTTCGTTTATGTTTCTACTTAAAGTTTTATGATTCTGTGATTTTCCTTTTCCACGTAACTCCCACGAACTTTCCTTTCAAAGGAGCCATTAGAGACTCTCGACTATTCGACGACTTTCGGTTTTTCGGTATGTGTTTGCGCCTCAAACCTTCTTTTTACCGTTGGTTGGTTTGGGTGTTTTTTTTGGGGCGTCCTATTAGGTTCAGCAAAGGTTTTTGGTTCGTGTTTCTTAGGTTTTGTCATTAGTGGGATGTAAAACCTCCAAGGGGGATTTCTTTTATCGTCTAAGGGTTTTGTTGCCATCTTCGCTCAATGGGCCTCAAGTTGACCTCCTCTTGTCCCTTTTTTTTTTTTTTTTTTTTTGCCTATAGGAGATGGCAAGGGATTCTGTGAGGTTTCCAACAATAATTTGGAGCATGGGAGGGACTCTGAGAAACACCTACTACAAGCAATAATCTAGTTGTTCTTCATATACGTAGAAACTAAGGTTATCTGTACTAGGTTCTGTAGAAATTAGTTTGAAGATGTCAGACGGCCCAGCTACCTCAACAATAAGGGAGGCAGATAACACCATCTACTTTACCCTAGAGCAATTCGTAGTAGGGTTTTGTTTCCCCGTCCCATCGTTAGTGAAGCAGTTTCTACACTTTACCCTAGCACCTCCTACACTCATACACCCAAATGTTTTTTGGATTCTAAAGGGCTACAGTGTGCTAAACTCTCTCTACCAGCTAGACATCTCGCTAGTGGAGATTTGTTTCATTTACACTTTGAAGCTTAGGATCGGGGGCCGCCTGTCTATGTCAGCCCATAGTCCCTGTGGCTGCCGATTTGTATGGCAGGGCTCCTCTTGACTCCCCCAAACGAAGACGAAGAAGGTTGGTTGGGAGGGCCCACATGGCTTTATGACATTGCTCTCGGGGTTTTCGCTTTTGATATGAATCAGTCCCTCTCTTTCCCAAGTATACTTTAGTTTTGATGTAACTCATACTTGTCTAAGCAGTTTTCTCTATTGACATGCCTCTATTTTCTTGATGATTTGTAGGCAAGCGCATGCGAGGCTGGCTAGTCAACTAGGTGGAGAAGGTAAGACTGGACTACATTAGTCGGCTACTTGAGATCGCAGAGGAACATAACCATGAGCTCATGTGCCGTAAGAATCTCTACACAAGGCTGGGGCGCCGGTCCTTTCATTACATAGTGCCTATTATTCTTCCCAGTCCTTGCCCGTCCCGAACACTGAAGGGTGAGCACTTCGTCCTCGTGGATCTCTTATGCTTCGTTAGAGGATCGGGCTCCAGCCGGAGAGCCTCCCCTTTACGACAAGGTTGCAAACGAGGCTCTTCTTGTAGAAGAAGTGGGTGGCCCGCCGCCTTAAGCGAACGACCTATTGCACTTTAGGGCGGATAGAGGACCGCAGCGGCGATACTCGGCTGTATGTCGGCGAGTGGAGTGAAGCTGCATGCGTAATGGCTGGCGGCACCTGATCAAGAAGTTGCCTGGTTGCTCGTCAGAAAATGCAACCTTTTTGACATGAGGGACTCTTCGGTTGGCACATGCGCGATCTCTACCCTCATAGCCTCCCTGTCCCAATGGTGGCTCGTTCTGAGGAGTACTCCATCCCCTTCCCCAACTACATGGATAAGGGGTCCTATCAGCGTGTGGCGGAAGACGAGATGTATATCTGCAATCACAACTTTAATGAGATGGTCGAGCTGGTATGGTTCGACATCTAATGTTTGAGCATGGGTTTTATATTGTTATTTCCTCCTAATGCCTCTTTTGTAACAGGTTGTCACCGCCGTTCGAAACATAGCTCGCCGATAAGGAGCTTCGAGGGTTAGAATTTGAACGCCCGAGAAGCGTGGCTCTATGTTGGGTCTTGCTTCAAGCACCAAGCCTAGAAGAGATCACATGAGACTAGATCTTGATGCAAGCATTGGGAGACGGAAGGCCCGGGAGAGCCACGAAGAAGGCCAGCGAGTGCAAAGAAGAAAGAAAGAGACGAGGTTAAGGAAGCTGGTTTCCCGACTTGCTACCGCCATAGCAACGGCGACATAAAGGCAAGGAAGAGGGGTGATGTTTACGGTCCAAGAAGCTGCGGCTCTGGAGGAAGTTAGGGTGTAACGAACAGCCCGTAAGGTTAAAGTAGAGGCCACCTTTGAAGGTTGGCTTGAATGTCTCTCTCCCTCTTGGAAGTGGGGTGGCCAAGGACGACATCCTCTCTCTCCTCCTAGTCGATGAACAAGGAGGCCATGGAGGAGGGACACGGGAGGCTCTAGAGGTCATTTTTGCCTACGGCTACAAGTGTTGTTTTTTCAAACACAACATCTATAGAGACCAATCAGATGTTCCAAATGGTGTACTGACTCCTCAGGCCCATTGCAAGCAGGAGTTCTTCCTTGTGAGCCCTAGGTGCCCCAGTCCTAGTGGCTGTGAGGACCTAATAGTCGAGCGCCTTTCGAGCAAGGTGGCCAAGGGCTGGAGGATGTAGCCGGACAGCTAATTCCAATCCGCATTTTCCTTTTCTCTTTCTTTTTGAAATTTCTATAAGGGGCCCTGTCTAGCAACTAGGACATATTTTTTGTAATCATAGATGCCAACTGGCGCATTTTTAATGAAATATGACTTCTAGTACTCTTATGCACTGAACCTTTATTATTTCTCATCCTTTTTACAAACTTCGGCTAGGATAGTTAATTCTTTTGGAGAGTACAGTGGCTCTCGAAAGTGCCAACAAACTTATATTTGAGTACGGTCTTTTGAAGTCCAACGGGCTTATTTACAAGTCTAGTCTTTGAAAGTGTGTGATGAAGCAGAGCCACAAGTCTAGTCTTTTGAAAGTGTCATCGAGCTTAGAGCCACAAGTCTGGTATTTTAAAAGTGCTAGCAGGCTTAAAGCCACAAATCTGGTCTTTTAAAATGGAGGTTATTCCAAAAATTGAAGGAAATAATGCCTTTAAAAAATTATGATTGGTAATATTCCAGAAGAAAATACTTTAAAGGAAATTTTATTGACAACCCCCTTAAAGAAAACTCTACTAATAATACCTTTTAAGGTGCATAACATTCCGATCTACAAACGGCCAGTGCATACGTCCCCAGTTTTATTTAATGTGTATATGACTAGGCGGCCTACTCTTATGATCAATGCGACCCCTCCTAATTTGGTTGGAATTTGCTAGCCGCTAGGTCAGTAATGTTTTCAATCGAGACTAAGTCTCCGGCTCGAAATGCACGCGGATTTATATGCCTGTTGCATAAGTTTGCCATCATTTCTTGGTAAGATGTTATACGTATAGCAGTCGCTTCTCAAAGCTCATCTTCCATATCTAGGTCCTTAGAGATGGCTTCAGCATTAGCCGTTCCAAGAACCTCGGTTCGAAGCGTGGGCATCTCGATTTCTGTAGGAATAATAGTTTCCAAACCATAGGTGAGGGCAAATGGTGATACTCCAGTCGACCTCCGGCTAGTTGTTCTATAGGCCTAAAGGACTCCCGATAGCTCGTCCGCCATTTTCCTATAGTCAAATGTAGATGCTTTTTCAAAGCCGTTAAGAGAGTTTTATTGGATACTTCCACCTGACCATTACTCTGCAGGTACCGTGGGGTTGAGTACAAGTTTTTTATTTTCAGCTCACGGCATAAGTTTTTGTATACTTTGTTGTCGAATGGTGGTCCATTTTCAATTATGATCGATTAGGGTATTCTGAACCGATAGACAATATTCTTTCACATAAATTGTGTGACGTCCTTGTCTTTGATGGAGGCGAAGGCTTCAACTTCTATCCATTTGCTAAAGTAGTCGGTGGCAACCAATAGTAACTTTTTCTGAGCTGGGGTACTAGGTAGTGGTCCAACTATATCAATTCCCCATTAAGCAAAGGGCCAAGGGCTTGTAATGGTGGCTAGGTCTTGGGTTGGCATCATTGATACGGGAGCTTTCCGTTAGCAGCAGTCGCACTTTTTAACATATGCGGTTGCATCTGCTCTCATGGTTGGCCAATAATACTCTTGTGTATGGGCCTATGGGCTAAAAAGTCATCTTTTGCGAATGGTTTCGCATGCCCACCTCGCGAATTCGCTAGTATATTGTGTCTCTGCACCTGGTGGTGAGACATTTGGAATCCCGGCCCATCGGAGACGTTTAGTATAAGCGCCGTTTACCAGGGAAAATCCGCCACCTGGACACGGACCTTGTGAACTGAAACCTAATATTTGGCAGTTCTCTCGAGCTCAGATAATGCAATATAAGGGTCAGCTAAGAAGGGCATGTTTTATCTATCGACCGCCGATACATTACAATAGATGATGCCAGATTGGTAGTAGATGGGAGGAATACATTTCAGTTTCTGTGGGATGGACTACGGCCACTACGCTGTCGTCGCCCTTTCATTTGAGTCCACGGGGATGCTCGAGCTTCGGCCGTCAACTCCCAGTATTGCTTGTGACCCGTATACTTAGCCGTCTACGCTAGTCTCGCGTTTAAGTGTTGTCCTACTTCGGTTGAGAATCCTTTGCGTGAGGTTTCTCAAATAATCTTGAGTTTCTCAAATGATACCGATTAAGTAGATCGATCTCAAATAGGATTGCTTCGCACTCGCTCCCATTATTGACGCGGGAAGCTCCAATGTATGGCCTCGTTTCACCCTTTCCCCACCGGGGCTTTTAGTTATTAGCCGACCCCAATTCCCTTTTGGTGAGAGGTCAAGGCCCACACATAATCACCAACCATCATATCTTGCATCACATCCGACCAGGCAGCTTCGCTAGAAATCATGCACATTCCGCCCTTTTGCTACAAGGTTTATACTGAATATCGAACTCACTTAGCTCAATCGCCCACCGAACCATCCTCCCTACGGTCGCTTGTGCATAGTGTTTCGTGATAGGGGAGATTAGTCAAAGATGACGACAGTGGTGTGCCTAAAAAGAAGCTTTTCCGCCACATGTAAAGCTAGTGCCACTTGTTCCATAAGGGTATATCTAGTTTTTGCCTCTGCTAAGGATTTTCTTATGAAGAATATCAGTCTTTGTTTTCGGTTTTCATCTTCTTTGAACAAAGTCAGGCGCATCGAGATTCGACAATCGCAGTAAAGATAAGCGCATCTCCGCCTCACACCCGAGATCGCGGTTCTAAGAAGATAATGTTTATAGCTGAGGGTCAGTCACACTCCTCATTCCAAATTTCGCCTTTGGCTCCCTTTAGGGTGGCGAAAAATGGTTTTAACTAGTCGGTGAAGTGGGGATAAGGCAAACGCCTCCGAGAGTTTCTAGCCTACTAAGTAATCGCTGAACCCCCTTTTTGGAGGTAGGAGTTTGGGAGTCCATTATTGTTTTGAGTTAAAGGGGATTGGCTTCAATCCCTCTTTGGGTCACCATGAAGCCTAAGAACCTGCTTTCACTAACTCCAAACACACATTTCAGAGGCTTCTTGTAAGTGCTTGGCGTGGTCGAAGGGTTCTTTGGATTTTACTAGCATGTCATCGATATAGGCTTCCATGGTGTTGCCCAACATCAATCGGAATATCTTAGTCACCAACCTTTGGTAAGTCGCCCCTGCATTCTTCAGACTAAAGGGCATCACATTATAACAATACAACCCGTACGGGTGATGAAGGTTGTTTTCTCTAAGTTAAACGAGTGCATGGGAATTCAATGATATCCAGAGAAGCGTCCAGAAACAATAGTATTATGTGCCCAACTGCGGTGTCAACAATTTGATCTATACACGGAAAAATGAAGCTACCCTTTGGGCATGCTTCGTTAAGGTCAATGTAATTTACGCATACTCGCCACTTTCCTCTTTTCTTTGGAACTACCACCACGTCAAGCAATCCAATTCAAGGTACTTCTTCACTCGATGAAGCCTCGCTTCACTGTTGTCTACCGATGGATGATTTGATGGCGATCCAGGTGAAAACGCCTCACCTTTTGTCTGACCAACCTGGCCATGGGGATGATATTTAGCTTGTGAGAGGCCACCGTCGAGCTAATTCCTACCATATCTGAATGGCTCTAGGCGAACGCATCTATGTTATTTAACAGCACGAGTCGTAACTGTTCTTTTTCATCATCGGACATAAGGGAACCAGCACAATGAAACTTCTCCGCCCGGTCCAACATTGTCGGTTTCTAGGATCCACAATAATGGATCCCTTTCTTCCCTCCCGATTCCAGCAAGGAACCTGATTACTACGTGGGGGTCTGATCTACAAGAGGAGGATTTTCAAGGTTCTTCTCCCCTTTCTACTCCTGTGTAGATAGCTAATAGCACTGTCGCGCGGCCAACTAACTGCCTAAGAGGTCAACCTGCCTAACGTTAGTCAATCGCTTCGCAATAGTCAAGGGATAGCGCATCGTGTGCACTCTGGACCACCCTTCATGGCGCGCTGTAAGGCCCCAAGCCTCAACCATTGAGGGGGTTACAACCCACTGGAAATACTAGCCCTGCCTCTGCTGTGGAAAGCAACATATCTCGTGTTTCAGGGTAGTCGCACCGTTGAAGTCGAAGAGGATCCGCCTTGCTGAGTTCAGCATTCCTAAAGAGAATTTTATCTGCTCGAATGCCGGTAATTTCAACAAGTCTGTCGCGCTGCCAAGATCTACCAGTACTCTATGCACATCAAAACTACTAATACAAAGGGTGAGTACCAGAGCATCATAGCGAGGCACAATTATCCTGTTCGGGTTAACAGAAGGAAAGGATATAGACCTCATCTATCACTGGGTTTCCTTCATGTCTCCTTCTTAATGCGATAACATTCACCCATGACTGTGGCAGCTCTTAAGAGCTTCTTCTGTTGGCACTTCGACTGATACTAGTCGTCAGACGAGCCGCCCAATATATTGTTTATGGCAGGTCTGGATTCTGTCGAGGTTGTCATGCCGGCTGTGATTCTGTCCGTGGCTTGCCCTGATTTCACTCCGTGGTCATGTTCCCTGACATATCTCCTGAGATGTCCCGCCTTGATCAGCTTTTCCACCATAAATTTTAGGCTTCGGAACCTATTGGTCTCATGCCCATGGTCTCTATGATAATTGCACCTCAAGGACTGGTTCCTTTGGGAGGGATCCGTCTGGATTTGAGCAGGCCATTTAAACCTTGGAAAATCGTGAATTATGGGCAATAGCCTCTCATAAAAGACGTTCAAGGGGTAAACTACGAGGGATCTCTCTTCTTTTGTGATTGGTCATGGGATCACTTTCGGTCTCCATTCTAACCTTCCTTGGATTTGGAGGGCTATTTCCCAGGCTACTTATTTCATTCGGGTCAACTGCCTGTGAATCATGACAATCCTTGAAGCCGCCACGAATATTATCCTCCGAAGATTGAGTACCTATCATCAAATTGGCCTATATAATTTCTTCCATCGCTAGTCGGCGTGCCCAAAGATAGTGACCGGAAAATGAGTAGATGGCCCGAAGCTTCCTTGCTTCGAGGACAAAGATTCATGCGAGGCATGACTCTATTTGTCGATCATTCGCCCAAACCTCCTTATGAAGCCATGAATGGTCTCTTCTTCCTGTTTGAGAATGGTTTGTAAGGAGCTGATGTTTCTCTTTTGTCACAAGGAGCAGAGATACTATGATATGAATGCGGCCCATAGTTCGTCAAACGAATTTATTAAGTAGCGCGGGAGCTTATGAAACCAAGCCAACGACAGCCCTCGCAAACTGGCTAGGAATAATTTGCATAACAACCGATCATTACTAACACTTAGTGTCATCGCTTGATTATAATAGAGTATATGGTCGTAGGGGTCAACTGAGCCATCGAACGTGGTGAAAGCTGGAATGACAAACCCGCGAGGTGGCTCATAGTCAAGGGTCTGTTTGTAAAACCCGGGAAAAATGTAATTTTTTTAAATGACAAAACGGTAATTTGTCGTTGTAGTACAGGTTGAAAACCTAAAATTTTATAAATCTCGGATGATGAAACGAACTTCACCATTTAGAATCTCTGCTCTCACAAATCTAGTTACCTAGAAGAATTTCGCGACCCCAAGATAGTCTAATTTTCACTTTTGGGTGACTGTGTCCTGACCTCAAAACTAGATTTTTGAAGAAAATCTTGGAAGTTGTAAAATAATTTAAATAAAGTTCATAAAAGATAATTTGAACTTAAACCAGGACGAAATAAATTGTTTCGGGGCAAAAACGGAGCTAAACAAGTGGGACACGTGACATGACATGAGTCACGGAATTAATGTTTAAATAGGAAAAAAAAATCTAATTTTTGGGAAAATATCTCCCAAAATCAGATTATTTTTTTTTAAATATTAGAGAGAGAGAGAGAGGAGGAAGAGGAAAGAATCCAAGTTTCTTTCCACGATTTCTCGGGTTTCGTCAAGTCAAGAACTAAAGTTCATCGCCTCGACGAGGGCTACACGTAGGCACCAAAAATGAGAGATTTCACCGAAGATCCAAAAGAGGAGATTTGGGGGAAATCAAAGTTTTCGGGTTTATGAGGTGTTCTCAGACCTCCTACCATTCTACTACGTTTCAAGAGGTATGGATTCTTGCTATTTTGATTTTATTCCTACCTTTGGGCTGAATTGGGATTGTTTTGAAGTTGATTTTGGGCTGAGTTTGGGATGGTTTTTGTGCCATGTTATGGCATGTTTTGTGGCTTTAATTCAGACCGTTTTGGTCGCCGGTTTTGTGGTTTTACTTGGGACGGGGTTAAGGCATGTTTAAGGAGTTGTTTTGGGTCGAAATTTGGTGTACAATAGCTACCTATAATGTTCTCGAGCATGCTATTGCGTGGAAGTCACGTTATTGCATGGCTGGGCTTCAAAACTGCAGCCTTGGGTACGAAATTGCGTGGGTTGCACCAAGTGTTCTATTGTAGTGACATGTGATGTGAAAATGACCCCACATACCGTCCGCATTTGGCGACCGATTTTCGACGAGAAAATAGGAAATCGACTAGTGCCCTTCATGAAAATTCGTAGCCGTGACTAAAGTAAATTAATGTTAGGCTTTTGAATCACCCAAATTGGACCTCTATAACTCGAGTTATGGTCCATTTTCCAAGACTGACAATAAAGCTGCCCTCTGCTTAATTCCATACACTCCGCCCGGGATGACTCATTTCCGCATTGGGAAAAGGGGGAATTTGGACTATGTTCTCCATGGAAATTATAGTTGCATTCGTAAATTGATGTAGGCTTTGAATCACCCAAATTGACCTCGCATACCAAGTTATGGTCCATTTCCTGTAGATTGCCACAGTTAGACTATTTAATGGTTTGTGTCCAGTTTTTAGGACTGTTAGGGGACTAGTTTCTGAACTGAGTGCGAAACTATTCTATGGTCTGTTATGGCTTGATTGTGAGGGTGTTGTTACATAATATGGAATGACACGTTGTATGTTGATGTTGATATATGCATGCAGGATATATTGACATGAATGAAGTATTGTATGGACATTATATGTTTATTGATATAATTGTTCATGATGCATTAGTGATATACATGAGTAGAGTTGTCCATATAGCATTCATCATATATGTGACATGGTATAGACATGCAATGGTGCATCACATTGCATATGCACTGGAAACATCGCATTTCATGGGTGTGAGTGCATGGTTGGTAAATTGACACCGCTGCTTAGTGTTAATCGCGGCTCAAGAATGGGACAACGCCCAACAAAGCTGATCGTTGATTGAAATGATAAAGAAAATATGTGTTGGGTATCAACAAGAAGGGATAGATCCTCCCTTGGGTGAAAAACCCGCCAATTATGGTCAAACATAGTTCCCAATGGTGAAAGGCCGTAAAAGTGTTTAGATTTGTAGAGCCCGCGATGAGACACCAAAAATCCGCTACCCATAAAAAGGTGCATGGATTTTGAATATAAAATGATCATTGTGATGTATCATCCAAAAAGCTTTTGGTTTATAAACAAATAAATTTTGTTTTGAAAATGATCATTGAATGTCATCCAGAATAAAGGTTTATCACACATGGGCTTAGGGGTCAGAAGTGAGGAATCTATGAGGACTCTGGCGTAGCATGGTACACGATGAGTCGTATCTCATTTACAAGACACATGTGATTGCTACTATGTAATCTTTGGCATGTTCTGCCAATGAATGGAAATGTCGAGCGCACATTGCATGTGCACTTAGGTGGGAGTAAACTCTGCAGAGTTATCCTACAGGCATCGTCACCCCGCCGGGGACCCCCTTTCAAGTATAGGTCATGTGCAGGCGGCTAACCCTCATCCGGGACCGCATGTGCGAAGAAGGCCGACATGTGACCTTGATAAATCCTTTTGTAGAAAGTGCTTGGAACAAATTGTTCTAGCACGTTATTTTCTATAAAAGAATTGTAATTAAATTATTTTGAACTATTGCCAATATAGTCAGGTTTGTAATAATGGTAAGAGGGTCGTGAGCGGACTCTTACGGACTATATTTAAGTGTATTATTCTCATATTTTTAACTTAAATATAGATAAATGTGTCCCGGTAAATGGGACACGATGGTGTTATATCGAGTTCTACGATATCCATAGATATTCTGCGAGTTGATGGATCATCAACTACCCCCGTGATTTAGGTGCCAATGTTGTTGCCTCAGCGAAGAGAACATGTCATCTGGTCCGACCAGTGGCTATCGCGATTTAAAAATGTTAACATTGTACCAAAGGCGTGACGCGCAAAGTACATCGTGGCAACGGATCGAGGGCAACACTCACGTTCCCGAGGCTTGACCTAACCGGTAGTGTCTTCTGCCTGCCTTTCCTTACCCTGTGAGATGCACCACTAATAGTGTCACTGAAGGTAGGGTGAGGGGAAGGCCTCTTGCGCAATCTGGTTCTTGTGCTCTCCCGAGTATTCTTTACCAGCGAGAGATCTGTGGATTTATAGTCCGAGGACAACTCATCATCTCATGGGGTAATAACGCTGGCTGTGAACAATGTGCACTCTTCCTTTATCACGGCGACGTACTGGCGCACGCGGCCGCTATCTCGCACGCCTTCCTAAGATTGCAACTTTTTCGAACTAAAGCACAACTCCGGTCATTCCCGGCGCCGTAAGCATCACCCGACCTGCAACTCTTTCATCTGTCTTACTTGTTCCTCTTACTTTCTCTCCATGTCCTAACGCCAATGGAGGAATTGATCTTCTAGCGATTGGTTCATCGGAATGCTCATCATTGCGACTACCTTAGGCAAACCAGACGTAGAATGGGGGATCAACAAAGGTCCAGGTGATGAATGGCTACTTAACAGTCGTTGAAGCCAAGCTCTTGTAGCCTATACACGAGACTTTTTGTTCGTTTCCCACAGACGGCGCTAATTGTTATGACCTTGATCGTCTAATCTCCAAGGCATCAACGGCGTAATGTAACCTACAAAAAGGACGATCCGATGACGGTGGGTCTGCCGCCTCTCCTACGATTAAGTAAGCAAAAATACGAAGAGGAAGAAGAAGGAAGTTTGCACAGTTGGAATTGCATACCTTCTCATCATGGGGATCCTCTTGATTTATAGAGAGTGATTCACGAATCCCTCCCCCTTGTTCTCCGGAAAGAATCTCTTTTTCTTATGAATGAACTCTCGCTTTCCTTATCAAGGACTAATTCTTCCTTATCAAGGATTAATCTTCTGAGAAGTAAGGGATTTGAAAACTAGGAAATTCGTGGGTAAATACCTTTTGCGTATTTTTCACCTTTATCCATTCGTCCATAGCGAACTTGCCATAAGTAGGAGGATGATCGGCTGGGGGACTTGGAACTCTATACGGGCTAACTTGAGGCTGGCCTATCAAAGGATACCCCGAATTTCATAGACAGGCCTCCGGATTTCCCGTCTAGGTGGTGCCTATTAGTTTTAATATGATCGATAGGCTTTGGCCGCTCCATATCGTGGGTCAGGCGGACCATGGACCAAGCGAGTCGAGCCCTGAGTCCATCGAGTAGTGGGTTTAAAAACCACGGTACTCGCAACTTTGAATTCTTGGATAATCTCAATGGTGATCCATACATTCTTCACACTAATGTGTTCAGCCAAGGCTAAGGTGAGATTTAAACAAGATGCTTCTATGCCTTTTTTGAAGACTAATAAATTTCAAATTATACAATTTTTAACTTTTGGCATGCTTTTGAAGGCCACTAAGGAACTTAGAGGTCACCTATCAAAGTTGAGAACCATGTATGGTTCTGGTATCAAACATTGGATATTACTGGGGAGCTTAATGGAAATTCTCATTCAACTTTTGAACAGCTAAATTACCTATTAAAAAAAGAGAAAAAAAACTTTTGGACAAATGAATCTGTGAAGTACTGCTAAATAACCACCCTCTTGAGGATGTAAGTCATGTGTAGTGCTTATTTCTCTAGTTAGATGGGGGAAATGTAACCACTTTTTAAAGTTTACCAAAAAAAAAGCGTGCTTCTTAAGGTTCCTTTTTTTTCTTTTCATTTTTTATTTTTCTATTTTCATGTATTTATTTATTGAATATTTTGCTAGACAATCCTTACATTATATGTTCCAACATTCAACAAGAAATTTCCTCCCTTAATGGCTACCCTGCCTTCCAATGTCAGTCCTTTCAAAGACTACTGCATCCTAGACTATGGTTCTGCAAATAGTTATCATCTTCAAGCAAACTAACTCGGTTTATCTTTTCGTATGAATCGTGCTTGAGAACAAACACAACTACTTGGGAGTTAGTTTCATCTTCATGAAGCATCTTGTTGCAAGAAAATAGCTCAAACCTAGAAAAGACTAGAGTTTTAAAATATTTGTCTTTTTTTTTTCTTTTTCCCTTCTTCTTCCTTTTTTCATCTTTTTTATGCACCTCTTATGGGAATAGATTGATATTATTTTGTGTTTGTATCATCCACTTTTATTGGGAAATTTGATTCAAATTTTATATGCTACATAATGAGAGAAAGATTGGTGCATTAAGCTTATTTGCTTTATTTTATGATTAATTTATATTTTTTAAGTACTTCCTCTATTTTGTTCCTTAAAAAAAAGGCACTAAAAAGGGTTGTTAGAAGTAAAGGAGGGTTCATTTTAACTATGGCATTCGTGTGATTCTAAGAAATCAAAGCACCCTCATATTAACAACTTGATAAGGACATATGACCACCTAGACATAAGTCACGTCTATACCTTATAGCCGCGGTATGTGTAAGTTGTGTCTGTAATATACCCTATAGTTGCGGTCAGGCAAAAGTTACGCCTATGGCAAACCCTATAGCCGCAATCAGGCAAAAGTCATGTCTATAACATTCCTTATAGCCGTGAACATGTAGAAGTCGTGTCTATAGCATACCCTATAGCACCCCTATAGTCGTGGCCACACTTGAACCGCAACTATAAATTATGTTTAGTTGCCTACAAAATATAATTGCAGCCATATACCTTAAACATTGTAGCCATGCTTTAAGAATTGGCCACACCTATATCATTTAGCTACACCACCTATATCCATATTTTGTGGCGTTTTTTTTTTACTATTATACCCTATAGCTACATTGTTTATACCTTTTACCTAGGGTTAGTGGTCGCGGCAATAGACTCTACTTATAATGGTTGGAGGTTGGAAAAAGGTTGAAAACTTGGAAGGTGGAGTGATATTTTTGGGCAACCCTTGTTTTAGAGTTCCAAAAGGAGAGGAAACAAAGATAGTTGCAAACAAGGTGTACTATCACCTTGAAATACAATTATCACACTTGATGTAGAACGTATACAGAGGTTGATAACTACAGATTAATTTCTTTGGTTTTTCTTTCTTCCTTCCCTGAGAAGCTATTAGGTTTGATTTTTTATTACATTATAGGTTATCTACATACTACATCAAAAATTTTAATTTTATTCTATTTACTAAGTAACATTTTATTTTCTATTCTATTTGATTTAAAGTTTTTTAATCTTTAAATTGATGAGACTTTTTATCTCTATTATCTTTTATCTTAAGTTTTTCCTCAACTTTTCCGGTCCTAAAAATTTTAGTCTCAAAGCCATACATGATCAAATAGAATATAAAATGAGAGATGCCCAAATTTCGAGGATATGGTTCTTGGAGACTGGAGGAAACCTAGAGCTATGTTATTGAAGGATTTAGAGAAAGAGGAAGACCTAGAGCTAAAGATCTTTATCACTTTCAAATTCTCCTCTTCCTTTTTAATGTTTCTTTATATTTGGATGTCTCTTTCTATCTCTAAGATGTTCTAAGTTTTTAATCAAGGGTTTTGATGTAATTTGGTCATGAACTATGTAATTTGGTTATGATTTATATTTCAATTGAGATTTGAATTGTTATTTGCTAAATATTCTATCCTTTTTTTTATGCTTGTTGATATTTTATCACCGTCAACTTGATATGTGGCTCATTATAAAGCTAAAAGGTAATTAATGAGTTAGACCTTGACTGGAATGTCATAATTCACAATAGGATATAGATATTAATGGGTCTTGTGTGGTAAATTTGATTTCTATGGTTTATTGTGCCTCTAGGATCTTGGGTTTGAGTAGAGATGCAAAAAGACCTGATTCTAAGGGTAGGTTGTGAATTCTTGAGAAAGATTCACAATTACATTGGTGAGGCTTGTCATTAGTAGTTGATTCAAACATCAATTGGGAGTGAATTGAACCATTTTCATAGGGATTGACTAAATGAAGTCAAAACCCTAGACCTTCATCTCATTCACCTTTTCTCCTAACTGGTTTGGATAGTTAGTGTTTGTGTTTTCAATTCCTCAATTAGATTTCAATTTCAATTTCACAATTTTGTTAATTTGAATAAAGCTAGGGTTAGTAATTTCAGTAGTTAATATCTCAAACTCTCCATGGGATGATACTTTTACTTTTCATTATATTACTTAAAGCGATGCGTGCACTTGTGCACATAAAGCACACAATTTTATCAACACGTTTTACGCTTTATCAATGTGCAAAGTGGTCCTTGGAAACTAGACTCATAGGCATCATGAATCTTTATGGGCATACCAATTGTCCTACTTATCTTCATGACAAACTCATGATCGCAATATTCGATGGGAAAATATGGGAAACGCACTCTTACTAGTAAACTCTTAATATCCTCCTAGTCTGTATCAAAGTTGGGTCTCCATGGTCATATGGTAAGGTAGTGATTAAAAATCAGCCAAGGACCACCCTACATCACCAAATTGTAGTCATCAAGTGAAGAAAATTTGACCACGAAATACCCATTATCCATGGCCACAATATCCATACTTGCTTTTGGTTTCCAAAGGGTTAGTAGCCGAGAACGTAGAACCGTGTAACCAATTATTGGACCTAGTATGTAACACCCCGAAATATACCCTAGTCGTTTTCAACATGTTTAGGGTATTTTGTAGGTATAATTTGAATTTTTCATAATTTAAATTCAAAACGTGAAAACTAAGAAACCCGGAATAAGCAAGGGTAAATTTGTAATTTGTCAAAACATGACACAAAAGTCATAAAATATAAGAAGATGAGATGCTATTATAGAAATGGCATAAGTTGTGGTGCAAATAGAAGGGAGTTTGAGGACCAAAGTGTAATAAAAGGAAAATTAGATCAAATGGGATAAGACCAAGTTAGTCTCTCATTTGGGGGAGTGCTAGGGCATTACGTGAAGAGAGGAGAAGAGAAGAAGAAGAAGCACAGTTAAGAAGCAGTTGGCAGAAAGAAAGCCATACAGGTGTATGGATGTATGGATAAGTATTGATTTGTATGGATTGTTATGATTTTGTATGGATTTGTATGGATATTAGTTTGTTCCATTTCTAAGGTTTAGTTAGGAATTCATCATAACCCTAGATTTCTTGAAAGTTGGGTTGGTAAAACCCTAGTTGTATAAGATGAGTATGGAATCATCCCTTTGAGTATGGATTCTTAGTTTATGATGTAATATGAAATCCTCCTTTATTGTGAGTTCGAGGTGTTTAAGAGTATGAATACTTGTCGGGTGTTAGAACTTTAATTTCCCTCTTGTGTTTATGTTCAAGCAGAACCATTCGAGAGTTGTTTTTTGGGGATGCTTTTGGATTATTTGTATTGGTCGATTTTGAAAAAATGGACAAAATCAGCAAATTTGGGTAATTTCGGGGTCCTACGCCATGACATAGGGATCCCATGCAGCAACGTAGGTCCACACCACGATGCGGTCGAGGTGTAGCAGTTACGCCGCGGGCGCCTACGCCGTAGCGCAGCACCGCTCACTGCATGTTTTTGGTTCATGTTTTTCTATTCTCGTTATTCTCGAGGAATTATCTATCGACTAATGAGGACTCTATAAGGAATGAAAGGGTCCATTCATGTTTATAAGGTAAAGGAAAATTAGATCATACTACACTGGTGAAGCTTAAGTTTCGCTTATTAAGAAACTTAATGCCCTAGCGATAAGATAGTAAGTTTCCTAACTCATATAATCAGAGGGATCGCTTATGATCAATATTTAATGACACTAATACCTCTCGTTACGCGGCGTGCACATAAGACTTCGTACTGATTAGGCGCGACAAAGACTCTCCGACCGTCAAGACATTTAAGACCCTGCACTGGCTTGCTTCGACACCCTCGCGAAGCACATGACCTCAACTCGTGAACTCCATGAAACCCGGGGTCCCATTGACCACCGTCAACCTGTGGAAACCTGTGTGTCTCATATCATGAGACCCATATATGAGTAAAAATGGCCACGTCGGGCCCCTACATCCATACTCATTAAAACATAACCAACTATATTACAATAGTTTCAAGAGTTAATTACACTCTTATACAAACATGTTTCAATTAGAATGTTTCATAAATGTTTTACAAAAATATAAATTCAAAAACACATGTCGGCTTTCTTCTCAAAAGCGGCCTCTAGTGAGCGTCGTCTTCCCGAATACTCCCTGTACCTGAAAGGGGGATCCCACGACGGAGGAAAGCAATGCCCAAAAGAGCGGAATCTCCTACCAGGGCTACTCCCTACCTAAAATGCACATGCAATGGTACAACACAAACATCCACATTCCATACAACATAATGCATACAATTAATGGTTTATATTACGCATTTAAATGTTTCCATGCCCATACCCTGAGTCACTCATCGACTCCCCTCACATGCCATGCTGGGCGCGCGGAAAACGTCACTAGTAATGCCAATGACACCCATATACCGAGCCTTTGTCGGCTCTCCAACACCCAATGCAATTTGCTAATGGGTAACCAATCCCGAGTCAATCCCAACTCCTATCACTCAACTCTAAGTCTAAGTGATAAATATGATCGTGTGTTTTATTTTGTGCAACCGAACTTTTCAGCTTACACCACGGGTCTCTTACACCCACTCAGAACTTTTCGGATTATACCGCGGGTCTCTAACACCCATACAAAACCTTTTCGGATAGTACCGCGGGTCTCTCACACCCATGCAGGACCTTCCGAATAATACCACGGTCTCTACACCCGAGTTCCAGGCTTTTCACCTGAGGGGATTAACGGCCCCCTTCTTACTTCGCCTAACACACATTAATTACCTCTCATTTTATGATTTGAACTATGAGTCTTTATTGGACGTAGTCCTAAAGACATATTTAACCCACATTCACCAAGAGTGGCAAATAACCATACCGTGCACCCACACCCGACTCAACGTGATGTCACCGTGCACATGAATGCAATGATGTCAATTCATATCCACCTAATGGCTCATAAGAATTATATTTCATATAATTCAAACAATCACAAGCTAACATCACCAAGATGGTATTAACGATATCATTTCCTATACACATTTCAAGCCATTCAATTCAAGTAATAACACGCAAGCAAACACATGGACTTAATTTCAAATTAACCATCAATCCGACTTTTTAGCGTCCCAAAATACACGTGGCCGTCTATGGACAGCCCCCTCATCCAACATTGGTTCCACTTCTTTGGAACCGAAATCCATGACCATTCCTACCACAACACCCAAACCATTTTCATGGCCTTTAAACAAAGAATATCCAAGCAGAGAACACCCCTTACCTCCCGCAGTTGTCAAACTCCACAAATACCTGCATCTAATGCCAGAGCCCTTGCCGCATGCACTAACTTTGTTTTTTGTCTCATCGAGAGATCCGGACGAACCAATCACCAAGAAATCTAAGCCAGGCACTCTCTCCTCCACTCCTTCTTCTCCTTCCTGCTCTCTCCTTTTTCCTCCTCCCAAAACCGGGCCGAGACCCCCACAAGAGTGATCACCCCTCTCACGCCACATGTCAAGCCACCATTCGGTAAACAATTCCTTATCCACTTATCTCTCCCCAGATTCTATCCACCTAAGACGACGCCACGCGGCGGTCTTTCGCCGGGTCCCACTTGAGCCTGGCAAGCCACTCATCATACATTCGACACGTGGCACACCAACCACTCCACCGCGCCGTTGTCCCACACTACTCCCGGTGACTCAAAAACGTTGAAATTTCAAATGCTCCAATTTAATGAAATTGACGCGGGTAGCTAGGATTTCGCGAGACAATTCCAACTGCGGAAGCCTGCTTTGGCTATCCGGGTCTAGAAAAATTCCAAATTTTGACCGAAATTACCATTTACCTTTTTCAAAATTAGAATTTTCGGGGTCTTACGTATACATCTTATACCGTACCTTCGGCACTTATCAGGTCGTGGTCCTACTCATTCCTTATTACCTGCCTAGAGCACAAATGCTTATATGATAAGAGTCCGAATAACGAATAAGAAAGAAAGAATGTACATCGCTCTACTCAATGTACTTATGGGTACCCTCCTCGTACAAGTATAAGCTTCTATAGTACCTACGGGTACCTTCAGACAAAGATAAGCTCAGAACTCCTACAGAGAGATTCAACAAGTATAATTCGCTATAAGTACAAGCATGTATATAAGTTTATTATATGAATCTGCGAAAAAAATTAGCGACATTCACACGTATATCTACATTATTATTATATGCTTATCGTAAAAGAGTATTAATGCATGCAGATACGATAAGTCATATGTTTCTCACTAAGCGTTAAGCTTAGCACGGGTTTTAATCCGTATAGGTATAGAGGAGGACGTCCGCGATCTTCCGCATACTACTCTGCAAGAACAAACTACAGGAGTTCATCACGAGAGGTTTTACGCCTCGACATGTGAAATGTAAATGTACGCTTTTTGTATATGTATATGTAAACGTGGACTCATAACCTGCATGTATTGACACCGTAAAGACCACTACAGAATAGTTTTATTTTTGTATCTTGTATACTTATACTTTTGATTCAAGATTAGACTTGAGCATACCAATGTTTGAAAAACAAGAAAGAGCCTCAAGATATTATTACCCTTCATCCATCTAAGCTTATGGGACGGTGTGACATAGTACTTTGAGAATCAGTGATGTTCTTCATGGTTGACGTATTCTGCACTTTTCTTCCCTCGGAACTCGTACACAAGGTCAGTAAGGATCCCCTTCAAACGTGAGACCGTCACCCTCATCAATAGAAATACAATCCTCGGGGTCGTCTGCCATATTGACGTTTAAGGATCCAACCAGTTTGTCTTTGAAGGAAGGTCGAGGTACCTCAATATCCCCCGCAGCCACATCGCTCGTAACCAGCGCAACCAAGTCACCCAAGAATGGACTCGTTTGGTGCTCCAATGAAGATCATCTTCCTTCTCCGTTCGTGAAGGAGAGCTTTCCGCCAACATGCCCATGTTCCTACTACAGAACTGCTTTTGTGATTCTTTTTTCCTTTCTATATTTGGGCTTATTATATTTTAAGGATTTAAATATTAAATTAGGTTATCCTTGAGGTGTGATGGGTAAACACAAGATGGAATCCATTAACAGATAGTACTACAAATGTAACATGCAGAACTGAATAGAATAGAAGTAAAAGAAAATTAAATTTATGTGTTAGTGGAATTTATTAAATTATGTTTCATATAGGGGCTTTCCACTTGACAATTATATATTTTTGGTTGGGTTCTTCTAGTTTAATGTAATTTTGGTTTTCTTGGTAGATCGAAGTACTATATAATAAATTATGTTTACTTATCAAACTATTAATATTATTGTAGGACTTTGGATTATAATATTTTCTAGAAATTAAATAAAACTTAATAATCAAACCTTGATCGATTAAAGATCAATCAAGTGTTCGTCAAGTCTGTTGCCTCAACGACTAAGATCTAGAACCCCATCAATCACTTATAGAGAGTATAATGAATTGATTGAGATCAATTTGTAGCTCTTGGGGTTCCTAAGCTAACAGCAGTTTTAGATTTTTTAACATAATTTTCTAAATGCCTTTTTTTATATATAAGAAAATACTGATAATCTTTTGTATAAAAATGGGAAAACTCTACAAAAATTATCACATTTTATTACAAATTTATTATTAATTCCTAGTTTTAAAACATATAAAGCAGATAAAATATAAGGTCTTAGGATTTACTCCAATTTCTACTTCTATTCTCCAACATCAAAATGATCGAATAAAACCAAATCTTATCGTAATTGAATTTTAATTAAAAATTAAATGTAGATATAAATTTTTAGCAAGGATTTTAATATTTTGTTTCATGAATGATTGAAAAATATATAAAATTAATTGTGAGTCATCATGTTGTCATTGAAATATGAAATCAATTATATGGTCAAATATTGCCATCTAATTATTGAGTAGGGCCAAGAAGAAAAGCATCCACTACTTTTATAGTATATTAAATAAATGGAAAATTTAACTATAGAGGTTGGTGGGGGGACTCTATTTTATGCCCTCTAATTATAGTTTTTTCTCTTCAAAAATAATATTCTTAATAAGTTTGTGCGCTTTGAATTTTGATTGGTGGGTTATGCGGTGTATGGATTTTATATTACGTGGCGCCACCAAAGCCACCTACATTTTTTGCAATCCATGGATAGGGATGCCAGTGAAATTATTTATTTAATTTATAAGTTATTTGAGAGTAATTTTACGAATATGCTGTTATATTTTTTTAAAATTTTCCTTTAAAATAATGTTTAATAAAATCTGAGAAAGTTAAAAAAAAAAAAAAAAAGGCTCAAGTCTGATTTTTTTTTTGTTTTTTTTTTTTGAAATGTGATTTTTTTTCTTGTTAAGAATCACTTTAAGCCTTTTTGTTTTTTTTTTTTTGCTTTTGACAGCAAGTTGAAACACTTTTAATTTCGAATACTTTCATCAAATAATTTTTATTAGTAATTAATTTGTAATTTGACTTATGAAAGCAAAGTTGTTGTGGAAGTAATTTTGTCACCCAATAGAAGTAATTCTTCTAACAGCATTTCTAGTTAAAAATTGATAACATCTCCCCCGTGTTTAAAAACGCTTTTATATCATTAAGATTATAAAAAAAAACATTTAAATTTTAATTACAAATTAAGATATCATAATTAATCAAAATTTTATTGCAAAATATATAAATACATAAAACAATTATATTAATAAAACTTAAAATAACTATTTTTATCTTTATAAAATTTTTAAAAATATTTACAAAAATAATTGAATTAATAAATGAATATACATGTATTATAAAAACCTAAAATAATTATTTGTATTATTATAAAAATATTTACAAAAAGATTTGAATTAATGAATAAACCTATGCAAACATTTGTATTAATAAAAACTTACAATAATTATTTCTATAAAATAATTATTTTTATGATTATATTTTTTTTAAATACAAAAAAATATTTAAATTATTTGAATTTTTAAAAGTATATTGTATTATTCGGATTTTTTTAAATAAAATAAATAAATGTTTTAATAAAAATAAAGAAATATTTAACCATAAATAAATAGGTATTTTAGGAGTATCCAAAAACTTTTAAAGTATTTTTTATCAAAAAAACACCTCTTAAGTGTTTCTCAAAAAACACTTTTAAGTGTTTTTTAAAATTTCAAAAGCGCTTTTGAAAATATTGTAACTCATACTTGAATTTGTATTCCCATCCTCATAAGTGTTTTTGGGATTAAAAACACTATTAAAAAACATTGTCAAACTTACCTTAAATGTTTTTTTTGGAGTATTGAATTTTTCTTGACCTTCTTATAAGATAAAAAATTATTTTTAATGCATTTTCCCTTTCTAAGATTTTTAGAACCAAAGATAGCAAAAAATGTAGGATCCATAGTAGGCCTTGAGCCATTTCTTTTTTAACTTGAATATTACGTCATCTGCTAAAAGTTTTATTTTATAGATAATCCTATAATGTATGACTATATATGATAATATTATACAATAGACATCCAAAATCTTATCTAAGATATTATGAATGAGAGTTCGTATTTTTATGAATATATCATTACAATTTTGTAACTTCATCATTATGTGATTTAATATTTGCATAATGTATATGATTAATATAGGAATGAATGCATAACTAATGTAATTTATTTGTATCTCAAAGCAGTAATTTTATTTGATATAATTGATGGTAAATGATGGGTAACTCTCATACGGCATTTGATGGGAAGACAATGAGTTTTTGTTTCTTATAAAGGTTAAGGTTTCAGCTCATACTCTCATATGATTTATGTTTTTTGGTTAATTTACTTAAAACAACACTCCACACTAGTAACCCATCCACTTATATGAAAGTAATGAGTTGAAGATCTTATCTATGGAGGATTTACAAGGTAATTAACTCACTTCTACAGTGTCATCCTCTCATTGATCAATGTATGGAGATTATTATTCCATTATCTTTTCATAAGGATTGTAACTATTATGTTTATGCATCTAAATTGATTTTAAGATAATTTATTTCTACATCAAGTTTTGGTTTATGATTAGTATATGAGCCAACCAATCTCATATTATAAAACATAGTTTTAGATTTTAGTTATTACTCGATCTTATATACAATTGAAATATTAATATATGTATATGGATAATATGTCCACTTATGGATAAGTGGTAGTGATCAACCCAACGAAGGATCATCACTATTTTTTAATTATAAGATGAAAGGTTGATGAAGTTTTTATCCAACAGTATTAAACTTCTTTATATTTCAACACTTTTATTTCTACATTGTATGCATATAACTTATGAAATATGTGATTGTAGTTTGGACCAACGAAAAACTATGATCTATTATGTTTATGAATTATAATTCATCCAAATTGAAGCATTATAATAATATATATTTGAAATTATGCAATTTAGACTAATGAAATAACTATGATATCTCATGTTAATGAAATTCATCCCAATGAAGAATTATAATAATGTATATTATTTGAATTATGTGATTGTAGTTCAGACCAATGAAAAAACTATAATATCTTATGTTAATGATTAATGTGATATCTAACTTTTTTGCTATAATTAGATTATTGTAAAGTAGGGGGTTAAATATTTCTATGACAATAAAATATTTTTCCCTTTGAATCACATTCCATTTTGTAGGAATGCATCCTACTGTTATTGTTGGTTACTTATCTAGTATTAAACCGTTTAGTGGGATAAACTTTGAAATTTTGAATAAACAAATTAGAATTATTCTTAAATGTATGGATTTAGCCTTGCCTTAAAAGAGTCTGCATCTACAAAGTTTACTTATAAAAGTGTTAATAAACAAAAAGCTTTAAATGAAAAGTGAGAGTGCTCTAATCGCATGAGTTTAATGCTTAGGAAATATTCAATCACTCTTATAATCTGTTGAGCAATCCCGTGTTCGGGTATTATGTATTTGGTTGTAAGGGAAATTGTAACACCTCAAATTATGTCATAGTAGTTTTATGATATGTTTAGGATATAATAAAAGTCATATTTGTATTTTTTGGAAATTAAAGTGGTAAGTGTGAAAAAATGTAAACTGGTAATTAGTCAATTAAATACCCAAATGACATAAGATAAAAATGTTATATGTTAAAGTATAATATAAATAAGTTGATTTGCAAATTAAATGAAGAAGAATGACTAAAAGTGTCATGCCCCGAAACCCACCCTAGGCATGATCATCAATCACACCTAAGCCTTCACCGCGTTCTCGTCAAAACGATACTTCAGTCCTCTCAGAATCGATTTCTTCATTCAATTATTAACACATGTTCTAAAGTAAATGAGCAACTTAAATTCATAAATTCTCCAAATTCAGTAAATTTCATGTCGACAAAAATTATTTTATAAATATCCAAATCTCAATTACGACAGCAAAAGTTCGCTCAGATATAACAATATTTGGGATCTCTCAAATCCAACTTTGTACTAATATAAAAACGAATGTTATCATCCAAGTGATTTTCTAAATTAACTTTTAAAACCCAACATTTCACATAAACATGAACTTAATAGTTCAATATGATCCAACATAAAGTTCTAATCAAATCCTAATGATGATGAATCCCCAACCTACCATCACTCATCACAAAGTAAGACTTAAAAATATGTCAACGAATGGGATGAGCTTAAAGCTCAATAAGAAATAATAACATTTTCACGGGATAAAAAGTTTTCAATATATAACAAATATGAGATGTTTTTCATCAAACTTAGATTCAAAATGTTAGAACATTAACAAAAATTTGCTTCAAGACACTTCCTACATCCAATTCAGTTCGCTTCATCAAATGCGATCCAAACAATGTACATCACCTCATTCAAACATTTTCATATCCAGCCCAAATCAAATATATTTCAAATATTTTTTTTTTCTTTGGTCATCAAATATCAAATGCTTCAGCCATGTGGGACTTTCTAACAAAAAGAATCACAAATTGCTCAAGGATTTTAACCAACACTACTAAGACTAAGAACCTCTAACCTAAACCCTGTAGGCCGGCTCAAATCAATTACATCCGCTACCAAGGAATGTAAAGGTCAACTATTATTCCCAAGTAACAAGGGCCGAATAGTGTCAACTATTATTCCCAAGTATTGCGCCGAACTAAATCCAAAGCCAAATATTTCATTCAAAAGTTCAAATTACAAAACATCATATCTCCACATTTTTTTTCGTAAATAAAACAAATCTCAAAAGTACAATCATACAAAACTACTTTTTGATCCATGGATAATCAAATAAATAAAAAAGTAAAAATCTACATTAATATCTCTTACCTCAAAAGCTTTGAAAGAGCCTAATCCGCACTTCACCTCACGAAATATTTCTCATAAAATAATAAGGAATAAACTATCATCATTACTTATTATTTCTAAAACTTTTCTAATTTGATATTTTAACAATGATATTATTTTTTAATTTTAATCCATAATAATAAAAGTTAATGGGTTTCTAAATATTTTATAAAATTTGTGATTTATAAAATTTATTCTATCAATACGATTTTTGTTTCACCTCAAACATATCGGGACAACTGCTCAAATGATAACTATTTAAATTAGGTAGCTTTTACAAATTTTTTGCAAAACTCATATTCCTTTTGGATCGTATTTTAATTATTTATTTATTTTTTATGCTCTTAATCCGAACTAAAAATTTTACTATAAATAAATAATATTAATAATATTTTACAAATCATATTATTATATAATACTCATCTAGTCTTTTTATCTAACAATTATCATACTTGACAACAAGTATTATTAACGAATCTTATTTCCTATAATTGCTAAATAATTATTTTAATCATATTCCTTATAAATTCTCAATCCTTAATAAAGTATTTACTTGCCAAAATACATATATATTTAAATACTTATTAAATACATATATTTATACAAAATTCAAATTTCTTTTCAAATTTATCTTATTTGTTTATTATTATTTTCTTTCAAAAATTATCCTTAAATACTTTTCATTCTCATACTCAAAGTAATTTAGTATGACACCACAAATCCTATTTTATTTTATTTCTAAAGAACTTAAAGTGTAATCTAAATATAACTTCTTCAAGTACTGATCAAACCGAAAAGAAAATTAGCACTTACATCAAATAAATCTTAAAAATATAATAAGAAAAGCATTTTACCTATGTAAATTCGTTCTTCAAACCCTAGATTCGAAAGACGCAGCACATCCTAATTCTACCAACTGTGTTAAATTAAAACGGATAGAGATGATTTTCTTTTCTTATTCAAATTTATACCTAGGGTATCTATTAAAAAAATTATCTTTTTACCCCTCTTCCATTAAATTAATTAATTAATTAGCTAATTGAATTATCATTATTATTTTCCTAACTTATACCTATAAAAAATTTTGTCATTATTATTTTCTCTAATTTATACCTATATAAATTCCTGTCATTATTATTTTCCTTAACTTATACCTATACAAATTCCTATCATTATTATTTTCCCTAGACCCTCTATACCTATACAAATTCACTACTACAAAAAAGAAAAAAGAGAAAATCGGTACCCAAATGGCATTAAGAGAACAACTTGTTTTCTAGATCATAAGAATTCCCATCTGTTTTTGCTTAAGGGGTCTAGGGCATTTCGGTAGAGGAGAGTAGAAGTCATTCTTGGGGTTCCTATTTCTCCATCTTTTAGGGTTCTACTTTGATAAAGTAAAGGAATGAAAGAAATAAGAGAAGCAAGAAAAGCTTAAGAAGTTAGGTTGAAGTCTTTCAAAAGATCAAGGTTAGGAAACTATCCTAACTACTTATTTGTTCATGTGTGTGTTAGGAAAAACCCAAACTCTTCCCATAAACGCTGCTTGGCTTGGCTTAACTGAAATTTTAAAGTTTTTTTTTTGATCAAAGCTTATTTCAATTCTAAATCATTGCTCGAAATAGCAAAACGTTTCATTTGATGCTTCACTCAGTTCTCCGCCTGCGCTGAAGGAGCCGTCGCTGTGCCGGCGTCCGAACTAATGCTCCTCGCTCTGCCTAGGCGAAGAGATGCTTCGCCTAGGTGAACCTATGCTCCTATGTAGTGCTAATGTCCAATTTTTATGGTCATCTTCTTATGCGTTCTTATTTAATGTTTTAGCTGTTGAAGCTCATCGATGGAAGACCATTTTTGCCTTCCTAAATAAATTTACTTTCTTAAATTCCTTTTTACTTTTAGAGAGTGTATAATACAAAATCTATAAAAAATCATGGTGTATTGGATTACAATTTTTAAAGACTCTATAAAAGTCATGGTGTATTCGATTAAGACTTTTTAAAACTCTTAAAAAGTCATAATGTATTCGATTATAACTTTTTAAGACTTTAAAAAAATATAAAAAAGTTATGGTGTATTCAATTAAAACTTTTTAAAACTTTTAAAAAGTTTATAAAAGTCATAGTGTATTGGATTAAGACTTTTTAAGACTTTAAAAAAAGTATATAAAAGTATTATATTCGATTCTAGCTTTTATAGGCTACAAAGTATATCGGTATTGAAAAAGTAATTGATTTTCATAAACATTAGACTTTTAATTACTTTTAATGATTTTTCTAATATAAGTATAAATACTCACATTTTAAAATTATTCTATGCTTTTTTGAAAGATTTGAAATGACTTTTTCATCGAATAAGTGAAGTCAATAAGATTTTTTAGAGATAAAGGTTTAACCCTATGAGTTAGATCCTAATATAAGAATCAATTATTTATAAAAACTCGTACGATTCCTAAAATTATATAATTTTTTTAGTTCTTCATATTTTAAGAACTAAAAAGTTAAAAAATATGATTATTCATAAAATCACATACAAATTATTATTATTTAATTGTTTTACACACAAATCTGGTATTTTAAAAACTAAAAATATCATTATCGTTTTCAAAAAAAATATATCAGAATTAGAATCAGATACAAATATGATATTTTAAGAACTAAAAATTTGATATTTTTTTTCAAAATTATTGTCTCATTCAAAATAAAAATCAACATCAATATTAAAATGACACACTCAAGCCCAAATGTATATAAATATATGAGTTTCCGTGATTTTCATTCACCATCCATAAAGGAAGAATGGTTGAGGAAGAAGGTAAAGTTATATCCGCTTTCTGATCATCTTATCTTATTCCATCAAACAAAATTTATTATTCTTGATTCATTATCAAGTTTTTGTTTTATTGTTTTCTTCTTCTTAATTCGTTATCAATAAAGATCTATTCGTGTAATCCGAGAATTGAATAACATTTTTTTGAGGTAAGAGTTTAACCCGATATCTATTCATATTGTAGTAACTTGATTAATCTGATTTTTAAATTTTGCTCTAATTTTTAAAATCATGCATGTCTATTGCAATTTGTGAAATAAAATATGATTTTTTAATTTGAATTATAGTTTTTGATTGTTCATAAAATCACATATATATTGTTTTTTTGTTTGAATAGTTTTATATTAGCATGTGAATTTGAATATATATTTTTTACTTTATTAATGTTAAATCACATCAAATACATTTGTAAATTGATAAATTTTGGAAAATAGGAAATTTTGAAATGTGTAGATGAAAATTTGAAACAAAGAAGTAATGAAAATTTATTTATTCAAACCTATTTTGAATAGTGTTAGCACTTTTTTTTGGGACAAAATTATTTATTATATTTTACTTTTATTTATTTTTATTAAAAATATAAATTTATTCTAATCATATAAAGTTTATAAAAGCCTATTAGTAAAATCTATCAATATTTATAAAATTTTATCAAAGTCTATAAAAATCTTTTAAAATAAAATAAAAGTATATAAAAGTTATTCATACATTTACAAAGTATATGAAAATCTATCAATATCTATAAAATTATGTCAAAATCTATAAAAATATTTTAAAATAAAAATATATGAAAGTTATCAACACATTTACAAACTCTATTTAAAAATCTATCAAATTTTATAAAATAAAAATCATCGTTACAAAAAATATATAAATGTCATTAAAATCCCTTCCCCTAGATTTGTTTATTATGTTAAATCTTTATATAGAACATTCTTGAAGGGCGGCGGCCTCTATCATTTCACAAAACGTAAAATGGAAAATGGTAGGAGAAGTGAGAAGAGAGAGAGAGAGAGAGAGAGAGATTGGTATAGGTATAGTTATAAATTGGAAATAAAAAGGAAAAGTCCTAAAATTAGGTAACTTAGTTCCCACGTACAGATTCCAAAGAAAGAAAGGGGAAGAAGATATCATTATTCGGAATTTTTCATTGCCTAAGCCTAAAAGCCTAAGAGGAGGAGGCAGGAGGCAGAAGGAGAGAGAGAGTTAAAGAGGGGACGAGAGCGGGAGGGAGAGCTTAGATGACCTTTGCCCGTGCACGGCAGGGGAGATTATCTGCCGTTTACCTTTCTGGTAATCTATCTCCTCTTCTCTTCTCTTCTCTTCTCTTCTCTTCAGATCCGATCTCGTTACCTTCTTTCCGAATTTGGATCCTTTTTAAATTTTAGTTGAGGTTTCAGCTTCTTGGTTTCTCAGGATCTAACTTCTTGTTTGGTGGCGTGTTTCAGGAAGATTGTGAACAAATTCTGAAATCCGCCCTGGATGGTTTGGATTTTGGGGCTTTGAACGCTTCCTGTTGATTAGGTTTCTCGGATTAGGGCTTTGTGTTTTGCGGATGAATTGGAGGAAATTTGACGAAAGAGGTTGAATAAAGCTTGGGTATCTGGTTGGGGTGGGTCGTATTTTAGGGTTTTACTTTCATCTGCTGTCGTTTGTTTTGGAGTTGATATGATGTTTCTTGAATTTGATTTGTGTTGTCTGATTAATTGAGAATAAGTTTGAAGAAACGTTGTATAAAGTTTGCTGATGTTGCCTATTAAAATTTTTATGGTATTTAGTTCGATTTTTCACGAATGCTTGTTTGGCGCTGGGTGAGTGTTGAATATGACGGAATATTGAACAAGATTTTCTTGTTATTATTTGATTTCCTCAGGTCACCCCTATTTGATTAGGGATGCCATTATTTGATTTCGTCTTATTCTTTCTGCATCTGGATTCTGAATCCCCTTTTTAGAGATTTTGGGTAAGATTGGTCTTTTGGCTTACCATCAAGTCATGGTCTGATGGATCTGCTTTGATCTGCGATTCAGTCAGTTTGTAAAGTTGCTGAATTGAAAACAAAATTAAGAAAATATGGTTGATATTGGTGGTTCTTGATTTTTTTTAAAAAAAAAAAAAAAATTAGTTTTAGATGCTGTGTGACATGAGTTTTATTTTCTAAATTATAATGTATATGGATTCTTTTAGTATCTTTAATTTTTTCCATAATGTTAATTTTAGGATTTTGAGGTTGTTTCTTGCATGTTTTGTGCTTTGTTGGTGAATTGGGTAGAAACTTAAAGATAAGATGAATAAAAATGCCAAATTCAGCCTATTTTGATTGGGTTTTAGACTTTTGTTTGTTTGCTTTTATGTTGGTGGGTTCAAAATCAGGAATTGGTTTTTGGTTTTCATTTTCTTTTGTTTCAAGATGGAGGAATTCTTTGGGGTTTATTTAAGATCTTTTGAGCTGATGAATTTAATTGATTCCATCCATCCCCTCCTTTTGGCATCTGTTAGTTTTCTGAGGTTGGCTCACTGATCCCTACAGTACAATTTCTGTCTTTTATTTGGCAATGAAGTGGATACAAATTAAGGGAGTGTTTTTCCTTTATCCAGAAGAAATTGAGGAGATTCGTAAATGTGTATACACTGCAAGTCAGATTTGCATTTGAAGTTTTCTTCTTCCCGCTGTCACCGTGGGGGATCTGTTGTCCAGGGTTAATGTTTGGTTTAATTTATTTATCGATTTCTATATAAGCAGGAAATCTGTGCTCCAACTTTATAAGCTGGAAAGAGACCTTTGTCTGTTAAGTCTCTGTTGAGTGCTAGCTCATAACCAATCAAATGGTCTAGTTTCTGTATCCAACATTAGTATATCAGAATAATCTTGATCTGCAAACTGTTGTAAAAACCATGTTCTGCTTCCATATGATATGGTTCTGAAAAACATGATTATGGTTTCTGATAATAATATGTTAGACAATTTAGGTGTTGTGAGACGGTGTTGATGCAGTTCTCGTGAAAATTGCTGAAGTGGTTGATAATGTTTATATGTATTAACATCTTTGAAATCTAAAGTAACGCATTTTGAAGTGGTTTTAATTTATTCTTCAACAGATCATTTTCTGTGCAAACCTTGTTTGTATCAATGATTAACTTTTTCCTGATGGCCATGGAGACTGAATGCTGATATGGCTTCCTTTTCTGTGTAATCTAGATGTTTTTTTTTTGATAAATAAGTGGAAATTCAAAAGAGGTTTTAGAATGTGTAATGTCTTGTTTCTAGCATTTGTGATGTCTTGCCGACTAGTTTTTCTTCAGAACTACAATTTGCTTTATCTCTCAGCTTTTGTTTGGCTATACATCTCTGATTATTTTGGTATGAATTTGCTGATAGGTATTATGGACTTTGATTTTGAACTTAATTTCCTTCGCAGACATGGAAGTTTCAGCATGCCTGGTATCAAATTGCCACCGGTTTCGGGTTTTTTCATTCCAGGAAGTGCTCGACTGGCGGTTTCTCATCCTTGGAGATTTCCTTCTTGTTTCTTTTGTCAATTGCACTTAGTGCCCAGCTTTACGTAGATGATCAGCACAACAGGCCTAATGCAATTTTTTTCTGAGATAGATGTTGGATCTTAGTGCAGTTCTCCAAGTAAGCCATTTGCTCCCTTATTTTTTTGGGCCAGACCCTTGTTTGTCATCTTTCCTAATGGATTCTTTTGTTGGTAGTGCATTGTTGATACAACATCCATTCAGAATTTCTTGAAAGTTTCCGAGGTAGGTTATTTTTATGCTCTCAAATATTTTTCTTGGAAAATTTATTGGTTCAATTACTTTATTTTTGTGAGAAATAACTAACCCTAAACCATTTCTCTTTCCCTAATTCCACAGGGCCAAATTCTGCAAGTAAACAAATGAGTTACATACTCAGCTGATATTAGATAACCTGTTGCATTGGATCTGGGCGGCACTTTGGTAGTTCTTAGTTATTCTTCATCATTTTTGCTGAAGGCCAAGCATGTAGAAGGTGAGAGATGATTTGAATGGGAAGGGTCTGCAACAAGATTGAAATAGTACAAATGTGGTAATTTTTCTTAGTTCTTGGCAGTCTTAAGTATTAAGTATCTTGAACTGAAGGTTCCTTCTCTGGTTCCTAGGGAAGTCTTTCTGCACTTGTCGCCTCTCTGAGTTGATCTTGCATGTTCTGCACTAATTCTCATTGCAATTCCATGCATCGGTTATATTGTCGCCCAACTAGTTTAATATGTTTTCTTGAATAAGGCTCTGAAGCTTGTCCATCAAAACGATTTGCCAAGTCACTTTGTAAAATTTGTCTGGACAATTACTTCAGATTCAGCTGACCAGCTTGTGAAATTGGTTTATTTTCTGTAGTGTTTTTTTCAACAGTTATTTAATCAGAAGACATATGACATATATTCATCTATGTGTTCTTCATTCTTTTCTTGAATAAGACGAAGAGCTGCAATCCGTTGAAATCTGTGCCTTGTGCTGCAGGAAGAATGGATAAGTGAGTTGGTTTTTGTTGAACTTGCTTGTTAATAATTATATTTTAATGTGTTCATTTGTCTGATAGTTTTGTCCTCAACAGGTATACGATAATCAAGGAAGTTGGTGATGGGACATTTGGAAGTGTTTGGCGAGCGATAAATAAGCAGATTGGTGAAGTTGTAAGCAGCACGTTCGTTGTTTTTGGTGTTTTGAAGCTGAAGGAAATTCAATATACTTAATTAACACGCTGTCTTTGGTCCAAATAGGTTGCTATAAAAGACAGAATATAGAAATTATTATTCCTAAATAAACAAGTCAATTTGAGAGAAGTTAAGGTAAATCAGTTTTTATACTTATTTCTTCTCTCTTTTTTATTATTATATTTTAATTTTGAAGTTAGTGTTAAATTTTTCTTCTGCAAACATTGAGAAGATTATTTCACCCGAACATTGTAGAAGTTTCTAAGGAAGTCTTCTTGTGGAAAATGACATTTTGTACTTTTATGCTGAATACATGGTATGTGATATACTAATCCACAATAATATGTTTTCATCAGTGCTTATCAGTTATCATTGAATGTGATAAACATTTATAAAAAAAAATGTAATTGAATGAGATAAACACCATTTATCTGTTTCAGGAATGCAACCTTTACCAACTGATGAAAGATCGATTGAATGAAACTGAAGTTCTAATTAAAAGCCGCGTTCCAGTTGTCTTGCTTATAGCACAGGCGTGATATTTTCATCGCGACTTCTCAAGCCAGGTGTGATTTCAAGCATTTTGTGATTTTTTACCATAATCATAGAAAGACAAATTCTCAGAACAAACACAATGATCTTAATTTAATTTATTGATCATTTAGGAAATGCTGCTATTCAGAAGATCTTCTTTCTGAAGAGTAGATTCCTGATGCATGTATTATCGATTTTTTCTGAGATAGGCTTTACCTTGATATCATTTACCATAAAAAATTTAATTTGATATGGGTAGCCATATTCTGCTTTCATCCATTTCCTGAGAGGTGATGATGCATCTTGAATTATTTTCAATAAAATGTCTTTTTCCTTAAAAAACATTAATATTTTTTTCCCTGGTTGGTTGGTGGTGCTATTTGATTGCCTGTGTGCACTTTGGTGCTCCTTTTCCAGTGCTTCTAAAATGATTGACTTTTTACTTATATAAAGAAAAGAAGATAAATTTCTGTTATTTTGTCTTTGTCCCAGGGCTTTTTTCCTGCTTTGTTTGTTTTGTTTTGTGGGTGGGATAAATCATCCTCCGTGTGACATTGATTAAAGGTGGTATTTTTTTTGTAAAGAAATGTAATATTTAGGAAATTTAGGTCTTATGTGCTATCTCTTGTCTGCCGGCTCCTGCTATTATTAGTCTTTCTCCCTTTGCTGTTAGCTTCATTTTTTTTAGATTATCCTGTGCTGAGTGCTGTTAGTCTTTTTATTTTAAATTATCCTGTGCTGAGTGGAAGTTAAGAATTCATTTCTGATTTTGTTTTTCTAGTCTCGTTTCTTCTCTTTGTTTTTTGTGTTTCAAATTCTTTTTTAGGATGGTGGGTGTTAGGCTTGTATACCCCAATATCAACATCAACATTAGGTTCTTTTATAATTTGTAATCTATATGAGTGATTTGCAATCTTTTTTTTCTTTCTCACCTAATCAACATAATGAAGCACAATTATTTAAAATAGTGAACAGGAACAAACTTATCTTTGCTTTACTCCTGTTTACTTTGATTCTTTTATAATTTAGATTTCAGATTCCGAAATGCTGTGATCTTCCATTCTGATAATAACATGCATCTTTCATAAAAGTTCCCTGCATGTTTATTTTCAGAAACTTGTTGGTTACAAAGATGTAATAAAATTACTGATTTTGGTCCTGCCTTTGTGAGATCACTCCAACCACCACACACGAATGTTTCAATGCTGGCTGGTAGTGTTTTGAGTTCCCCTGTTTGTCCCCATTATCTATGTCTTATGTCCTTAAACTCTTTAATCTTCCCATTATTGTTTTGTTGTATTTTTGGACCACTAAAAACAGTGATGGTAATGAGCCCCAGAGGTTCTTGCTTCGTCTTCCACATAAGGTTCTGCAGTTGTCATGTATATTTGGAAAGAGACTGAAATTTTATGAAGTTCAAAAATACATCCATATTGTTGTCTTTAGACACTGAAATTTTACATCCTTTTTTTCCCTTCAGATATGTGGGCAATGGGAGCTATCATGGCTGAGTTGTTTACTCTCCGTCCTCTCTTTCCAGGATCAAGGTAAATGTGTTTTCCCCTTTTCTTTCTGGATATAGGTTTTTCCCTTTTTCTTTAGTTACAGGTACCTGTTTTACATGCGGTAAATTTTAATTAATTGAAAATAAAATTATTATTTCGGGAGGTTAGTTTTGAATCCAAAAATCATTAGGTAAGGAATTTGGAAATCAATGAATTGGATTTAGTTCAATATGAGGGTTGGTTATTATAATATGCTCTATGGGTTACAATTTTGAAAGCACATCTGATAATCACATTTTTAAAAATCTAAATAAGAGTGATTAATTGCTTTGACATCTTATTTTATGCTAATTTTGGATAAAAGTATTGATTATTTTGATTATAGAAAGTGACAATTTTATATAGAAGAAAAAGTTGTAAACTATGAATTAACACCAATTAGTGATTTCTGATAGTTTTTTAACTATATGAAATTTAATAATGCTTATGGTATGCTCAATAAAGAAGTCCTCCGTCTATGAGGATAATTTTAATCTTTCATTAACAATTTATGGTCTTAATAACTCTGTACATAGTGGATAGATCTGTAATTCCTTTGCTGAGTTTTAACTAATACAAGATTGCAGGCAATATTATAAAATACAGAGGCCGCCAGCTGTGTTTTGGCTGCCTTTATTCTTTGCCTTTCTTTCTGCTTTTTTGTATCCCTCTGCTCCTTTTTCATTATACTTCCAGAGGTACTCTTGGATGCCTGTGGACCCCTTTATTAAAGCGAATATATTGCTTGACTGATAAAAAAACTATATGAAAAATTTAAATTTATTATTCTTTTTTCAATCAATTGTAGGTGATACAATTGACATTAGCTATTGAGTTTGTTAAATATGGTAGCTTTCATGAGCCTGTCCAAATGGCATCTTGAGCAATTGTGCATAACACATAGCTGTATAATACTTATATGGTTCTTTTTAGATTGGCTAATCAACTAATATTATGATTGAAGAGTGGAGGTGGTACTTTTCTGGCAATATGATAATGTGGCATTGCAGTAGGAATTTCAGCTTTCCAGCACTGGAGATTTTATTGGTGGATACTGTGAGGAGGTTTAACTTCTGATTAAAGCATAGTAGAGTTGTTGACAGAGATGGACGAGCTCTAGCAATATAATGATTATACTGAACTACCCTTAATCATTCTTTTCAAGTCTAATACAAACAGAATATGTCCATCGGATTAGTATAGATCCTACTGGCCAACTTCTGAGACCTTGAGGCCTCCTCACCTGGAGGCAAGAGCATGACTTAAATTTGACCATGAAAATTGAACTGTGTCCTCGTAATTTCTGGAATATTTCCAATGATATAGATATGCAGGTTATTTGTAAGAGGTATGCAACTGGTAGTTGATAACTTAAATTAACATGTTTGCATGAATACTGAAGTTTTCCTTAACTTGACAGCTTTCTCTTCACTTCCTTTCATCTTGATGTAATACTAGCAAAAAAACAGCTTTAACAAGTGGACGCTGAAAATTAATATTGCTATGTTGATAGAAAACTTTCTATTTCAACAGGTAGCTTCTGATATAGAAAGCTCCTACTGTCAATTTTAAACAGAAAGCTAACTGTCAGCACTTTCTTCTTTATTAATGTGGTGGTTTTTATGAGATTTACAAAATGATGCAGTGTTATGGGAAGTCCAACTTAAATCTATGGGCTACTGGAGGACTTAAACTTGCTACTGCCACGCTACCATGTAAGTTCTGGTACACTGTACATACTTGCATGATGCAAATGCATGTGTCCATGTGGATGTCATGTTCCCATTTGTTTTTTTGTTTAACTCACTTCCTCTGCTGAACTTATTGCAATACCATAGTAAATTTTAGGTAATGCTGTATGTAAAAGAATAGAACTGTGGTAGCCAAAGAGAGGTGCCTCTGTCATCACTTTGCCTAAACAAGAACTGTAACCATGCTAGTACTTGGCATAGGCACAATGGAGTTCACACCTGTGGATCATCACATATGCTTAATAGACAGATAAGCTCCATTTAAATTTCCACACTTATTGTTAAAGAAGAGACACTCCTCCTGCTCCTCCTACTACTTTCACTCTGCTTCTCCTCAAACAAACCCTCCTCCCCTCCAATTCCATGGTCAGTTTGCTAGGCAGATGATCTCTCATTGATACTGATCTGCAAGAGATGCAGAACAACCTACCATCATAGTTAACTGTTTTCTTCGTTCATCCCTGACTCCTCATATATCCCCTCTGGGAATTGTTCTGCTCACACCTCAAATCATCAACCCAATGCTGGTTAGTGTTGTAACTGTGCTGGAGAGCGCGCCTGTGGAGCACTGTGTGTGTCAGCAGCTGCTCATTTTCTCTGCAAACATATATCACTTGCTCATGGATCCCAGAGGCCAACAGCTCCAGAGGCTCTTCAGCAATCCTTCTTCCAGGCAGCTCTCATTTAAATTGGTTTATCTCAAAATGAGGTGTCCAATCTGTAATTAACATTATTCGCTTTTCTGAGTCTAAAATATAAAAGCTACCCAGCTTATTTGACTAACTCCAACTGGTTTTGTCAGATTAGAGTTGTTTATGTCCCACCATCCCTTCAAGCCCTAAACTGTTGTGCATTTAGACAATTTAATTTTAGGTTTTGTCTTTTCTATATTTACCAATGTTTTGATAATTTCATGAAATGCTCTTATTTTCTTGCCTTCCAGCTTCTTATGAGATGAATCGATTTTTCCTTCCAAATCTTGTAGAAACAAAGGGAACTCTGGAGCAGAAATCTGCTAGGGAGTATTCTAGGTGTAACATTCCAATTCTGGGTCACAAGCAATTGTTCTTCTGCAAACCACAGGCTTTATCACAGGTAGTGCATCATTCTGATAAATAAATATAACTGATTTACTTAAGATTGGACTGATACTTCTTCAGTCTTTACCATGAAATGAGGATGGGACCTTGTGGTGTTAGGTGATATTTTTTTGTGTGGTTCCCACAAGTCTGAAATATGGAATTGGCTATAGTTGTTTATGTCTTGCTGATTCTTCCTATGGTTTTTTTGCCTTTCAATGTCAAAGTTCACTAAATCGTATCACCCTTAATAAATTTTCAATCTGATGTTCTCATCACAACTCTTCATTTGGTTTCACCCCCTGCTTGTGCATGCCATACATGGTGATACCTTACTGTTTAGACATCATTCCTTGTCTATGTATACTCCTTTCTTGGTAAGGAAAAAAGAAACACTACTTTGGAACTTGATATGAATCTAGATGCTCTGGATCCCTGATCTTCTTGATATGATGTGAGCATGACGAAGCTTTTAGAAGGTGTTCCTTGCCCTGTGTGCATGTGCAGCTTATGTGCTCAGTTTCTCTCTTTTGTTTAAGGTTACATTTATATTTGCCCCCACTGGATCTTTTTAGGTTGATGGGGGAAAGGGACGGTTGTAATGTTCTATATGTTGTTGAGCGCCAGGAGTCTGATGTTGGAAATGGCCCACAGAAAACTTTTATGGTTGTATATGCCACAAAAAATGATAGATTTGCTTCACAGCTAAAAGCTGGTTCAGTTGTCTCAGTATTCGACATGCTTTTTTTCCTCGTTGTAATATTATGCTCACTTTAAGACGATACTCATCTATTCAATATTCTTACAGGTGTCTAACCGTTGGAAATGTCAACCTGGTGAAGCCTCCTGATGGTGGACACCAGGAGAAGAAAATTTCCTTTTCAGACAATGTTTAAGATGTCAATGGGCACCAAAATTTTTAGAAAATTATTGTAGTTTCTAACCTCAAAAAGCAATGTACTTTGTTTCAGAATCATCATTAAAGCCTTTAAAATATCAATGAATGAGCTAGTTTCTACTGTCAAGAACACTTTCCTTACCATTTCTGAATTTGGTTTTTTGGATATATTGAACTTAGATGCTTGCAAGAATGATGATAAACTCTCAAGATGTCTCTCGTATGGTGCAGCAGCAGTGCCAAGACATTCGACTCACCAGCGAGAAACAGCCCAAGTAAGCTCCTTGAACTATTTAATTGACTTGATGCAAACGTAGTGGTCAGATGACATTTCAGAAACACATTATGCTTTCTATTCTTCTTGTCCTTAAGAAAAACATTAAAGAAATTCTAATCCCAAGAGAAGATCAAGCAATATTAGTTTGCAATTTGTCCTAGCTCCTGCACCATTCAGTGGTTTTTTACGCAAGAACTTGAAAAATGTTAAATGTTAGTAAAAGATTCCATTTATGGGACACTAGACAATAAAGTTTCAGATGTTTGCTTGAGGAAGCCTAGCAACATGACTGTTGGTTCTGGTAGAATGGAATAATGAGGTACTTCTGCCAGCTCCTATGAAGGCTGGAGACAAATGCAACATGGCTACCCGACTCTTTCTGGCTGGTCCTAAGAGCTTCGACCAGGCAGAGCTGCTGCCTCACTGATAAGTTGCTGGATAGAGAGAGAGGGAGGAGGGGGGAAAATGAAAAGCAGGGAAAAGGGCCCCTTCTGAATCAGTGACTGCACACAGCTCATGGGGAATGTTTCTCCAGTTAAAGCTTCCATTTCTGGAGACAGACTGGTCCCTTCCCACATTCACTTGTCCTAGTTTCACTTAATATAAAACATTGAAAAAGGGTTTTGGTGGGCTACAGTTTGGATACAGATTGATGGATATATAATGCAGAGTGAGGGTGCACACACTGCTACCACTATTAGTAGCTCACTGGTGTGTAACAAACAGTGCCTTGGGATTAAATGGTGGGAGTTGGGGGATTTGGAATTGATTTCGTTCTCCTGTCTGTCTGTCTGTCTGTAATAATAAGATGTGGATATGGACCCTTTATGCACTCTCTGCTGTCTTTGGATTTGGTTCCAGTTTTATTATATTGAATAACACTCATATTGAATTTTTTTTCTGTTCTTTTTTATTTTTTGTGCATATCAAATCTCCGGAACTACTACTAGTTGTCATTTCTAAGGATGAAGTTTGGCTTTATGTTATTTGTTATTTTTGTCCCATTTCCTTCATGTTTCATAAATCTGATAGAATAGCCGTTTGTCACATCAAATACTTGTTTATTATTAGGCGACTCGGTCACTCCATTTTTATTAGTGTGATATTATTTTCTTTATATAATAAGATAGTATTAATTGGAGGAGAGGATTTTTCATCTTTTGGGCCCCAAAAGTTCTTGTCGGTAAACACTCTAAAACAATAGTTGAGGCCATTCACTCACACAATATGATATATATAAAAACTGTATCAAAATAACAACAAAGTGATCAAAAAATTAAATGAGTAATATGATATCCACTGTTTGTTTCAACCAAAGAGATTTATTTATGGTTTATGTCACTGCTCAACTATACAATCATGGAAGACAAGTCTGGATTACACTGAAAGAGAGGAGGACATATAGTGTGTGTCTTACTCATCAACCAGGAATGATTATGGTTTGAGCTCCTAGATCTTATCATAACTGAATGCTGAGGATGAGAGACACTCCCACCTCATCTAGCTGCAAACCCACCTGATGATACTGAACGAAACAGTCAAACATATTTCTAAGATTTGATTGATACAGTACCACACATTTTTATGCTCATTTTTACCAAGAGCAACAGATTATACTCATAGAATTCTCAATATCTCTAGAATCATCGAGAGTGTCTGTTGATATTGATGAACAGCCATCTGAATCTCAATAAATTGATTGACCTCACGTCCTGAGTGTTCCATTTAGCAAACATTCCATGATGTTCCAAGATCCCAATCCAAGTTTCACGATACTGAAAGGAAAGAGAGATGGTGTTCATCAATCGTTTCAAACATAGAAAGATAGAAATATTTCGTCCAAACTTCATATCGTTATATCATCATCTATATTTGCAGCAAAGGAAGGGGCATGGAGCTGGATACAATAAAAATCATGCCTCCAAAATCCAAGTTTGGTGATTCTTCAAGAACTTCTTCAATCTCAGTTAATGAACAAAATCTTACAATAAACGAGCTGATGGAATAAACAATCTTAGAAACTTTTGCACACACAGATATAGAGAAATAAAAATCCACTGAATTTTTAAAATTGAAACGAGACGGAATCAAAATCTTACAATAGGATAAATTCCTAAACAAAATTTCTTTAATTGAGCTTCTCAGTCTCTTCCAGTTATCAAAATTTTATACATATGTACCTTCAGCAGCTAATAGCAAGCAAAGTGGGAAGTGCAAGATGGAAGTCTCTTCCAGTTTGTATCTTGCTGTAGTTTGTGGTGCTTGGAAGACGAAAAAGCTGGGCTTTTGAAACTTAAAGCTTCCATCGATGACCCAAAAGGCTATTGAAGTGATATTGCATTTGTTGGGTTTGGGATTGTCACATTCTGATCTTCTCAGTATTCTAAAAGAAGATGACTACTTCAAACATCAGATTGATAGATTTTGATGGTTTAAACATGAAGTCCCAAGAACCCGTAAGTCCCGATCACATCCTATGGCCTAGCATCGTGTCATTCTTTTGAGAGTCGTGCACTATGGTTAGAACCTATTATGGGACTCAAGTTTTTCTTCTCGGGAACCTTGAAGGCCAAGGGGTGTACTGGATAGCAAGCTACCATGGTCAGACTCGTCTAATAAGTGGATAGAGATTAAATCAAGATGATTCATTCATCCAATCTATCAAACTAGAGTTGGAACCAAATTAGGTTTCCAATCTAAAGAGGATACTTGGGCTCCAAGTCTCCCACTTCCGTTGGGATAGCCTGGAAAGCATGCGTTCAAGAAAATACAATTCCATGAATCACATTAGATAATGATCTGCTTTTATCAAAACTTCGCACTAAATTAGAATGCTATAAATTTATGTTTGCGTCGTTTCATCACGAGGATTTCCAAACAGAGTTTCAAGAAGAATGGCGAAGTTCTGACGTGTCAAGAGCGCAGAGTGCAATATCGCTAGAAAGCTCCTTCTTTTGTGAAAGATGATTTGCTATTTTACCTCCATATTTGATGAATGAGGGCAAGATGTGCAATGTTGTTAATGATAGGGGAATAAAGGGATTCGTTTTGAATCCCAATAGGAGTGATTAGGTTGAAGAAGGGCCTTGGGCAGAGAGGGAGTCTCGGACCATGTAAGACTAATTGCAACCTTGAATCATATTAATGAGAATCCTAGCATCTAGGTGTAAAATGGGAATGGAGGGATTCATTTTGAATTTCACTAGGAGTGATTAGGTTAAAGAAGGTTGTGAGCAGAGAGGGAGTCAGTACCACATAAGACTAATTATAACCTTAAATAAGATAAGTGGAAATCCTTGCATCTGGGCATAGCACCGCAAACATAGACAGTTGTTGTCTTGCTAAACCACATAAAAATAGTGTGTGCTTTTACTTTATTTTATATATGCTCCACACACACTTCGTCCTATAAGAGAGTTTAGACTCATCGCATTGAAGTCCGAACTAATACATAGTTCTAACACCAGGAACTATGTCCAAGAACACACATTTATATCTGCCAATTGGTACTAGAGCGAGTCACTCTAAGTTATTGAGTGAGATCCGTGTTTACTCTAATTGTTTGTGTGTAAGCATCAAATGGATTTGATGAAGAAAGGTGATTCTACAAGTCAGACCTTGCCTACTTGATGAAACAAACTATGAGTAGTGGAAGATACACATGAGTGGTTTCATCGAATCCCGAGGAATTGAGGTATGGCAATCTATAGTGACAGGATATGGTCTGTACCAACCAAGATAGCTGATGGGAGAACCGTGGTCAAGGATGAACCAGAATGGAACAATGAAAGAAAGAAAAATGGCGACGAGCAACTACAAGGGCCTCAATGCTATCCAGTCTGGTGTAGATGCCAAGTAGTTCATACTTATTGCCATAAAATGCCTGCAAAGAAGCCGTTATATTCTTCTATAAAAAGCACAGAGATCGATCGTGGGCGACAGAAAGTATAAAAGGGCAAGACACAGGAGGACCACAAAAGGAGTGATATCAGATAGAAAACTAGAGCGATGAAGATGAAGGATCAAGATCAGATCAGTCGTCTAAAAGCACTTATCGCTGTGAATATAGTAGCTGCAGAAACAAAGGAGAAAGTTCCAGAGGCAGTCCTAACAGATGTTCAGACTCATCCAACCCCTACACTAGTTTCCCATGATGTCCAGACTATCTAATACATCAATAACCTGGTAGATGAAGGATCTGGTAGAGAATCATCTCAGTATAAACAGGAAACTCAGTCACAAGAAGATGAGAACGCTGAATTCGAAGAGACCAGTTCACTCCCTATAAAATTGCTCTAAAGAACACAAGGAAAAAATTTTGACGACAAAAGATTCAATCCAAGAGATTATAGGAACTAATTAAGTTCTTCGATTCCAGATCAGCAGTCTGAACTGCCTCTAGAATCGGTTTTTCCAGTTCGAGCAAGAAAGGAAAGAACTTGGAAAAAGATGACTCGGGGTATTGAGATCTACATGTCAGATCAAAAGAAGAATCTGAAGAGAAATCGCCCAATCAAGACTACTGGAATGAACAAGAAAGATCTAAAAGTCTTCGAGCCTTCAAATTTTTAAGAAATATGATTAAGGAAAGGTGGTACTTTGACAATGGGTATTCTCACTACACATGGAAATGAGTGTTTCTCGTTAAAGGAAGAGTTATATAATGAGTTCTTTGACCATTCCAAGGTTGTCCAAGCTAAAGAATGTGACGGTTGTCGAAGGACTTACAATAAATCTAATCAGTGTTAGCCAACTGTGATAAAGATTTGTTTATAAAATTTACAAGTACTTGATCAAAATTGATGATGTTAATTGGAACCGTATGAAGCTGTCGCAATACCAGCCTACCCCACTGGCCTGGACGCCTGGCCTCCTTCAAAAACAAGAAACAAAAGGACGGCGGCTCGCCCCGCTGGTCGCCCTCCGATGCCTAAGTCATTCTTTCCTGTGGAAGAGAATATCAATTGCTTAGGGAATGAAGTATTGATGCAAGTCTCGTTGCACCTTTCACCACGTGGATCTGCATTATGGTATATATTTTTCCCAATTTGATGGTGATAAGGATTCTCTCTATTGACTCGGGGATTTTCTCTTTCCTTATCATTGTCGACACATGATAATGGGAAAACGCTTATTGGGATCATCATATTTTCCTTTATTGGTGAGATTTGGTTTGATTTTACTTTATATGCGCTATCAAATTTATTCTACTTCCCTACATTACTTTAGATTTGTTTGACTTACAAGATAAGACTTATCGGTAATTATCCTACTTCCCCTTACAGAGATTTGGCTCTGATTTACGTGATATGGGCTCTTTAGACTGTCCGCGTTACTTGCCCTTGGGGTGGATGAACTGGGCTCCCGTTTTGGGCCTGCTTATAAGTCTTCTTTTAATCCTGCGTCTTGGGCTTGGGAGAGTGGGCCTGCGCGCCTATTTTTTAAACCCAATCAGTTGCCCCCCAACCCTTGGTTACGACGAGCGTGGGTAAGGGCCGTGACGTCTTGAAACTGGTGCGATTTCCACATGGCCTCCGCCGTGGTCGGCTCAGCAGCCTTGCCGGCCAAACGCCCCGTGGAAATAATGATTTTTCGACCTCACGCTATTTCTCCTCGGTCTCCTTTTAGTTTCGAGAACATCCTCTCGACCGTTAGCATTGTGTTCCTCGATATCGCTTTTCCTTCTCTCGCGAGTTCAGCTTCTTTTCTTAAAACTCGCCTCGACCATTTGTTCATAATCTCTTTCGTGTTTTGTAATGCTCGCCAGTCGCCCTTTCATTATGTTCCAGATCGGTATGTCTTTTCTCCTTTTGCTCTTCGTGGTATAGCGAGGCGTTAGGCTAGTCAAGCTGTGTTTCAGCCTCCCATTTCAGGTTCCCATGGGTCTGGTCGCTCCTCTTCGTGCTATGCATAGGGTGATTCCCTCCGCGGCATCCGGGTCTCTGGCTACCCGGTGGTGAGTCTAATCGCTTAGCCGTGCCTCTCGAGATGCCCCCGGGAAACCCTCCTTCCCGGGTAAAGGCAAGGGATAAAATCGACAAGATTAAATACCTCGTAGGTCTGAATATCCAGGTCTCCGCCGCGGCGTAACGCCCGGCGGTGGGTCCTAAAGCAGGTTAAGCCTTTATATGGGGAAATCTTCAAGAAGACAAGATAGTCCCATTTGGTGTCCGTGTTTGTCTCTCGATGTATCGACCCCATGTGCTTAAGTGTCCAAGATGGTGTTTCCTTCGAGGTGGCCTGAGAATTGCCTCCTGCTTTTCCTCTCCAGATCCCTTTATAAAAAGGGTCTGCAGCACTTCAACGGCCTACCCATCCTAACTTTCGCCCCAATTTCTGGTATTCTAGGTCAATTAGTCAGCCTTTAGGGGACAGAGTCGGGTGTTCCCCAAGATAGCTCCTGCTCCTAGACCTCAATGAAGGAAGCCACCGAGGGCTTCCCTTTTATTTATTCGTTGCTCAAAGGTTCGCGATCATCTCTGATCTCCCGCTGAGCGAACTAGCTCTATGGCTATACGGCCTTTCGAAAGCAATGAAAGGCTGAAAACCGAGCTTACCGAGGCCCGTGGCACCGTCAGCCGAACCCGGCTCTATCATTACATGGCCTTCCGAGCAAATAAGACTTCGAAACCCGAGCCGCCGAGGTCTGCGGGGCCACTCGCTCGGGAGCTGAACTAGCTCACACGTATGGCATTTCCCGAGCGCTAAGCTCTCAACCGAGCCATTGGGCTCCGCACTAATCTACCTGAGCTGCACTCGACTCCGCGCTATATGGCCTTTCCTCGAAAGCAATTGACCTCTCAAACTCCAGCCGAGGCTCCGTGGCCAATATGCCCGAAGAGGCCGAACCCGGGCTCACGCGCCTATATGGCCTCCCCGAGCAACCGAGCTCGAAACTGTCGCCAAACATGGGCTAATCTCGCCTAAGCTGAATCGGGCTCTCGCGCTATATGGCCTTTCCGGCAAATGGAGCCTTCTTAAACCAGCTACCGGGCCTCGCGGGCTAACTGGGCTGCCGAACTAGCTCGCGCTTATACGGCCTTTCCCGAAAGCACCGCGCCTTGAACCGAGCTACCGAGGCTTCGTGGCTAACTCGCCCGAGCCGAATTGGCTCGCGCGCTGATAGCGGGCCTTTCCGGCGCCGAGCTCTTCAAATTGAGCCGCCGAGGCTTCGTGGGCTAACTCATTGCCGAACTCGTTTCATGGGCCATATGGCCTTTCCTCGAGCAAACAGCTCTTGAAAATCGAGTCGCCGAGGCTCCGGCTAATACTGCCCGAGCCGGTAATCAAGGCGCGGCCATGTGGCCTTCCAAGTAGTCGAGCTCAAACCGAGCCGCTGGGGCTCACAGGGTTGACCCACCGAGCCGGAACTGCCCGCGACCATATGGCCTTTCCCGAGCAAGCCAGCTCTTCGGCCGCAGCCGCCAGCTCCACGGGCAATATGTCTCGAGCCGGACCGGCTCGCGGCTTATACGGCCTTCTGCGCTTGAGCCGCTCAACCGAGCCGCCGGGCCTGCGGCTAATTATGCTTTTGAGCTGAACTGCCTCTACGCTATATGGCTCTTCCCGAGTAGCCGAGCCTTCGAAATCGAAATGCTAAGGCTCAAAGTGGCTAATCTTCCCCGAGCCGAATCGCTTCTCGCGCTATATGGCCTTCCCGAGCAACAGCTTTTCAAATCAGCCGAGGCCCGCGGCTAACTACCGAGCTGAACTCGGCTCTACGACTATATGGTGGCCTTCGAAAGCAACAGCCTTTCGAAACCGGACGCCGAGCTCCACGGGCTAATCGCTGAGTTGAATTGGTTCGCTGCTGGGCAATATCGGCTAAGGGGGCTGAAGCTCTTGAAAATCGGAAATGCTAAGGCTCCGGCGACCAGTCAGAGTCAATTGGCTCTCAAGGGGCTATGGCGGGCCTTGTCTCGGGAGCGGGCTGAGCTCTTTGGAAAATTCGAGCCGTCGAGGCTCAAAGGCTAATCTCGCCTAAGCCGAACTGGGCTCAGAACAGAGGCCTTGTCTCGCCAGCTTTAGCCTTCGAAAACCGAGCCGAGACCCGCTGCGGCCAATATGCCTCGGGCCGAACCGGCTCGGGCTACAAGGCCTTAGCTGAGCAATTGAGCTCTTCGAAACTCGAAGCTACCGAGGCCCGTGGGCAAATTTGTCCGGCTCTTATGGCTATACGGCCCGTTCGGGCCGTTACGCCCGCGAACCGGCCACTTCGCCCGTGGCTACATGGCTTGTTCGAACCGCAGCCGCCCCGAAAGCACATTTCGCCCGCGCGGGCTACACATGGCCTGCTTGGACGATTACGCCTACGAATTGAGCTACTTGGCCTCTGCGGGCTGGGCATGGCCTGCTCCAACTCCAGGTCGCCGGGCTCCCCGGTGCCACTTCGTCTGGCAGGCTACATGACCCGCTTCAGCGGTTACGCTCTCGCACCCAGCTACCAGCCCGTGCGCTACATGGTCAGTTCGAACCGAGCCGCTTCGCTCTTTGCGCCATTTGGCCCGCGGGCTACATGGCCGCTGAGCGCACGCCCAGCGAATCAGCTACTTTGGCCCGCGGGCTACACGGCCTATTCGAACCGGAAATAGCTGGGCCTCGAAGCACGGTTCCATGGCTAAGTACGGGCTCAAAGCTTGAACTAAGCATGCTCGCGGATCGAGCTACTTGGCTCTGCGGGCTAAGCATGGCCTGCTCAACTGCCGCTAGGCTCCTAAGCTACTTTACCGCGCCATACTACCGCTCAACCGAGCCATTTTGCTCGACATATCCGTGCAATTCCATCTAATTTTTGTAATGCATTGAGGTGGTCTATGGTCTTTGTTCCGTCGAATCGCCTCTGATGTGCCGATTTAACTTTGTTGGTAAAGGCATTCTGGTGGTGAATGGATATTCGCTTGTTGCACCAAGGCGCCCATGGAGATCGGAGCTCTGCACCGCACCTTCATATGGCGACTCGCCTGGACGTCTCCCGAACTACCCCACGACCTCTCCGTCAGGATCCCTCTCCCCGGCTGGTAATGACTCATGCTCCCGGTGTGGCTAGTTTCCTTCATTCCTTCTCGACGAGGGCCTTCCAGGTGTCGCTTCTGCAATCCAGTTTTGGTCTTCTTTCAGTCCCACTGCGGTTCTGGGGGGCATTGTATTTCCGCTCGTGAGTTATTCCAACTCTTCCGCAAGTGCTGGGTCGGTGACGCTGAGCGCTCCACCGGTCCGCGGTCGCTTGCAATCGGCCTCTAACATGCCTGAGGTAGGCCGTCCACCCCGCCTCGGCCGGTTTTGTACCCTGGCGGATTGGCGTTGTTCCCGCCAGGTTCGGCCGATACCATCACCACCGAGAGGTCAGCTTTATTTGGGAAAAGAACTGTCGCTCCTACGCATCGCGCCAACCCGATGATGCTTTCAACCTAACTGCTTGGTTTGAATCACTGGGCCGGTCCACCGGGCTTTAGACGCCGGACTCCTCCGCAAAACAAGAAACAAAAGACTCGGCAGTGGGCTCGCCCGTTGCCGCTCCGATGCCTGGGCCTGCTTCTTTCCTAAGTGGAAGAGAATATCAACCGCTAGTGGAATGAAGTATTGGTACATTGCTCAAGGTACCTTTCACCTTACGAGGTCGTCCCAGATTTATAAGATATGTTTTTCCCTAATTTGATTTGGGGATAAGGATTCTCTCTTATTTGACGGAGGATTTTCTTTCCTTATCACGCTTAGATTACTAAGTGTATTAACGAAAGCGCTATTGGGAATCATCCTACTTCCCCTTATCATATATATTTGGTTTGATTTGACAGATAAGGCAAGAGTGGATATCCTTTACTTCCTTCTATTGGTGAAATTTAGCTTGATTTATTAAGATAAGCAAGTGATCATAAATTATCCTACTTCCCTTTATTGGTGAGATTTGGTTTGATTTACAAGATATGGGTTTTTAGGGTCGTCTGCAAGTACGGCCCTGGGTGGATGAACTCGGGCTCCCGTTCGGGCCTCGCTATAAGTCTTTAACTCGCCTTGGGCCGGGGAGAGTGGCCCACGCCATTTTTTAAACCCAATAAAAAATCAATGCCATATCATAGAAGGAAATAGGTCCTCAAAAGTTAAGTGTGATTAGTGCCCAAAAAGTGCTATTTTGAACCCTATATTAGATATGTTTTGAGTGCTTTTTGCGCACTAATCATGTCATTTATGCCAATTGAAGTGTTCAAGTCTTCTTAGTTTCACTATGCCGCTTAGAGGTTATTTTTGGTTGTTTTGCGTGTTTTTGGCGCATTTTGGGAATTCCATATCGAGACATATGATGAATCATGAAGATTGAACCCAATTGTCAACCATCAATCATACCAAAATCAAAAGAGAGAATGAAGGCAAAGTGAAGAAAATCAATGCAAGAGGAGCAGGAGGCAATGCAAAGGAAGATCACAATTCCGTGAATTTCGCTAAGACGGCGGTACTACGGGATCGCGGTCTCGCAATCCCAACGAAATCGCGAATTTTCGCTAGACCCGTGATTTTCGCTAAGCACCATTCCCAGCTTAAATTTTACTCGCATCACAAGAATTTCGCTATGTTAGGCGAATTCTCACAGTAGCTAAATTCCACGCCTGTAGCTTAAAAATTCCCGATTTCGCTATTCTTGCGATTTCATTATTATTAAATTTTCTAGCTAGCGAAATCGGGACATGCCTAGCGAAATTCACTCCGCCTTGTCATACTTTGTAATTAATGCAAACCGACTTCAATTTTTGGGTGGCTACTCTTCTTTGTCCTCAAATTAATAAAATGTTAGGCTTTTATTGTAGTTTCACATAAATGGGTGGCCTATATAAACCCCCATAGTTTTTGTAACCAAAAAAGAGAAAAATTTATAAATCTTGGCACATTTTTTAAGCTTTTATGTAAATATCTCAGCCTTTTAGTTAGCTTCTGTTTTTCTTCTTCTCTTTCTTTCCTTTATTTTCTTGGTCGCAAACACCCTCTTATGATTACAACTCAGATGCCATGTTCTTTCTTTGAAGCAGGAAGGAAGCTAGTCAGCTGGCATATGTGTTGTCCTCTTGTGTTGGGTGCCATGTGTAATCAGGTTTATGACCCCTATCTTCTCAAAATATACTGAATAGCATTGAATGTTATCGATCCGCCAATACTTACCATGCTTAGGATGTGCCAAGATACTTATTAAGCGATGTATCAGGTTCATTAGATGGTCTTTACGAGCCATTGAAATGATATTTAATGTTAGGGTTTCAAACTCGTAAAGGCCATAGATGCATGTTATCCGTGTTATGAATTCTCAAATAGAGTTGGATTTGGGTAGTGAGTTTTGCTAGTTAAACATAGATCCCGATTGTGGTTTAATTATGAAGTGTTTGTCATAATTTATGATAAACCCGAGACACTTGTTCGTCTCTAAGTTACCAAGTTAATAATCAAAATTCTAAAGCAATTTTCACACTTCATTTTCGCTTTACAAGACCGCTTTCAAACCATCACACTGCTTTTGAAAACAAAAATCAAAAAGTCCAAATAAAGCCTACCTCTCTGCACTTACGCAGAATCATTCTTAGATGAAAACCCATCCCCCGTTCGACCCTAGACCACTATACCGCTAGTGAAATACTCACGCGCAGGAGTAATCTTGGTGATATAATTCCGAGCCATTTACCACCATCGCAAGACGACCAAATGGCGCTGTCATTTGACGTACAAACTACTAATGATGAGTTGAAGTGTACTTGTGATCAACATCAAAGTGCATAGGCACTTAAAGTTTAAATTTTTAAGTAATTAATCAATTTTCCAGCCCCTTCAATACAACATAAAATTTCTCTTTTTTCTTTTCATTTTATTTTTCTTTGTTTTATCAAAATTCGACATTTAGATTATGAACCATTAGGATGAATGATTGATGAACCAAACTTATTTTGTGTCTTCCAGACAATATGTCTACAAATCATGAAAAATGCGAGAATAGAGTTGAACTATTTACAAATAATAATGATTTATCATGAAACAATAATTTTGTTGTGATTCCATATTTTATGTGGTCAGCGAAATGGAAAGGGTGCAATGTGGTGTTTTCTTGTGGATGCATGTGGGCGTATTTGGCTGATTTGCGTGCTTATGAGGGAAAGTATTATGTTCAATGTGACCTCTTCTTTGATCCAAGTAAAGGTGAAACAAAAATATTACCTGTTGTAGCAACTCTGCCACCTAGTCTCTTGCCCTAATTCCATTTGCGGTGGGCTTCCAAGGATCAAGCTGGGAAACTTGATGCTGAGTGTAGAAAAATGGCAAAGAGTTTTTCTGAACCGAAAAAGGTAAACATATCTTTCGTCTTATTTGAAATAGGTAACAGACTTTTTTTTAGTTCTCTGGCTACTTAATTTCATCTTGAATCATAAACCACACCAACTTCTTCTTCGGGCCCCAACCCATTCAAACCAAAACCATTAAAAGGAGAGGAAGCAAGTCTTTATATTCCGGACTTGATGAAATGCTGGCAAAATTTGAATTTAAAACTGAGTGGTTTTGCCCTTTGTGTTTGTGAACATATATTATGCCTTAAAATCATCATCAAATGTTGTTCCCTTGTGTTACGAACTTGTTACCCAAGGTTCAGGACAACAGCAGACGAGCGCATTAAGAGTGCTATGTTGGTTGGCACGTGCAGTGTATGACCGTAAGGAGAATATCATGTCTACAGCCATATGTGTCAGGTGCTGAGGACGTGCTTAAGAGGTGTGCTCAAGGAATGTTGGTGAGACACCTATGAGTCAAGGCATGCTAACCTGAGCGAGTGTGAGGCCAGCACGGGAAGCTAGTCTTTAGTCAAGGGACTGGGATCGCGGAAGAGGTCTCGCTAATCTCAGCGCAAACTAGTTTTAGAGCTGTGAGTAGCCTCTTAATGCTTCCAAGACAGTTAAAACCAATCAGCTGATGGAGCATGAATGTGGTAATGTGGAAGGTTGAGTCCCTCCAAACGGGATTGAAGTGGGAGGTTCGCCCCACAAGCCATGCAATTGAAAAATTAATAGTCAGGACACTTTGTCACGCGTCCCGATTTTGTGCATTATCAAACTATGTGAGCTGATGCCAACCCAATCATAGCCATCTCTAATTTCTTCCTCACTAATATATAGCCAATGATGTGTCATTGTGTGTTTGTTAATGCATTACTAATATCAGCAATACATTGAATAATCTAATAGACGATGATCACTACACAACGCAGCAACAAAAAAGGCAAACACCAAAGCCCATCAACCCAACCCAATAGGCAAACACAAAATCTACGACGGAGGGAGGCCTTGACTAAAAATAAAAATAGAGGACCAAGTCCACAGATTGTATAAGAACTTCCATAATACTATTGCCAACATTAACCCTTCTAAAAAGTTAGATCTTCAGAGGGGATTTGAATCTCTACTATGAATATCATTCCTTTAACACTCTCCCCACATGTAGTCTCATACCCGCATGAGCTTCAAATAAACCAAATAAAGTCTTCCGCTGAACCAATCAACAAATAGAATAAATTGCAAAGAGATGATTCGAATCGAAGACCTCTTGCCAAACCAGGCTTTGATATCATGTTAAACAACCAACTTTCCTAAAAACTCGAACTTGTAGGATTTGAATTTAATATGAATATCATTCCTTTAACAAACTATCTTCAAAAGCTCTACAATTCCTTTTGCGCCGAATGTCCATAAAAAACAAAAAGGAGCAACTCACCACGAAAGACCCGTGCCAACTAAAAAGCACCTCTTTAACTATAGAAGGAAGAACCTACCACAAACCAAAAAGGGCAAAAAAAAAAACTCCTGCAATAAGGTGTTAGTCCATTCACAATGGATAAGAATATAATCAACCTTCTTCTCCTCCTTCCTCCCAAAGATAACATCTTATTCGCCACCGCGCCTCATCCTCTCTTTTTTAGAAGCCTATTCACCGTCAAACTCCTCGCTCCAAGTAAAGCTCTCAAGCAAAAATTCTGGCCTCCGCAGGAATCCAAGAATTTCAAATCACCCTTAAAGGGAACTCGTAAGCCCGCCACCATCCAAAAAAGAGAGTTGCGCAAGTATCAAATATAATCTACCATCTTTAACCCCTCCCACACCAATCTGCTATCCTCTATGTTAGTAAACTTTGTCCCATGCAATCTTAGAAGAAAACTCTCCACCTCCTTTAATTTCCAATCTGTCTGAGCGACCTTAAGAAAGAACCATGCATCTAAATATATCAAATTTTTGTATAATAAATATTTTTTATAGGTTTCTTATTCATCTAACACACTTTAAGGTCAGATGTTTAACTAAATTAAATTCTTCATGGTGTTACTTCAGAAATAAAGACAAGCTAAAATGGGATTGTATTTGTAAAAAATGAGGTAAATATATGAATTTGATGATTTAGAATAAATCCTAACAACTCAACAAATCAAAGAAAATCAAAGAAAATTTTTGATATAATAAAATTTTAGAATAATTTGACTTAATTAAGTCCTTTTAATTATAAGATCAGGTTTTTACCAAACATCTCTGGGCTCCCATTGACAATGTAAAGGGGTTTCATTTAACAATCATCACAATGATGCAATATTGCTTCGAAATGAACTGCATGGCTATGATTGTAAAAACTAAGTAAATATAAGGCTTAGAAGACCATGTTTATACTTGTATCTATCCATTTATATATGTTGCATCAAACTAACAGGTTGTTAGTTTGTTAGTTATAGTAGTTGTATTTCTGATATAGGACAATCCCAGGATTGTTGCCTACACACAAAGTAGGTGGGCTAGTTATTTTCTCTTAGGATTTAAAGAGATGAACAAAGAATCAAGTTTATGATAGGGAAGAATGAATAACATAATAGGGAAGAATAAGGTAAGAAAAGAAAGGATAGAAACCTTAGAATCTCACTAAGGCCTTCTAGGAAAGTTAATTGAGTCTCACTTGAGGATTGAAAATATTGCAACGAAAAACAAGATATTGTTACTCAATCAAAATCTTATTTGATTTACATCAATTAGCCTTTTACAAGAAATCTAAAATGTACTCAAATTCTAATAATCTACTATGACTTAATCCTAATTTGATTTCAACTACTTTAATCTTAGTTTGATTCTAATTACTAATCTTAACTTGTCACTGAGGTCTCGCTTAATGGTTAAGAGTTGCGAGCACAATGAAAGGATCAAGCTCTGTTCAAGGGGGATAAAAAAAAATTACTAATCTTAATTTGACTCAAACTACTAAATCTAATATGATTATAATTATAATAAATATTAAGTCTCTTTCTTGATGTATATCTTAGAAATTCATCTTCATCAATTATCCTTGACTTGAAAAAAATTGGTCCTCTAGTTTTAGTGATTTTTCATGATCAATTGAAATCCTAAACAATGCCTCCCATCCTCTCTTTCTATGTCGACCCTATATCATGATAATATAGGACATTGATATATCTCGGTCTTGTTCGATTTCATGCAAGACAATTACCAAAATTTGAAAAACTTTCCAATGTAGTAAAACAAGTTCATAATTTCTGCGTTATTATATGTAATCTAATAAGTTTCAGAGAGTTATTTCTCATATTCTTCTTGTAAATTATCTTGTGGGAGAATAAATTTTTCGCCTTTCTAATGTTCAAAAAAAATTTTATTGGATTCTTCATTTTCGTCATCACTAGAGATAATATTTTGCTTTAGAAATTAAATGAAGTATGCTTCTACTACTGAGCTTCTACTAAATAATTTAGGATTAATTCCATAACCTGTAGGGTTCTTAACTTCCTTATTAGTGGCTTTGACTTGCTTCTTAACAGTATGTGATGGTTTTTCTAGCTTCAAGGATGCTAATTTTTCTAAGGGGTGGAATTTCTTTCATTGGACAAATTAAGGATCTTCTTGCACCCAGCATATTGGACCTTTTCATCGAAAAGTCGTGGTCTTCCAAGTACAATATTAGCTACTATTGTCAGCAAAAACATCGCCACCAAGGAAGAGTAACTCAAATTAATTGTCATTGAAAAAATAGATAGATTTATTAACCCATGATATTTTATAAGGATTTGATGCTACACTATCTTTAGATTAAGCTTCTCATTAAGCTGCTATAAAATAAGATTAGAACAACTACCTCCATCAATTATCGAAGCACATAATCTCTCTTGGAAAGCAACATGAGTTTGGAAGACGCTGGTACGTAATTAATCCTACTCTTCATTTGGCCTTGGTTATGTCCATCAGTTATTGCTTAAAATGGTTTATCCTTCAACCATGCATGTTGCATATGCTCCTCGATTGCATGTATTCATGCCAACAAGTTTCGTTCTGATACTCAAAACCTTGATGCGGTAGGACAACCCTATGATAGTTGCATAAAAAAGTTGTATCTTGCAACTACGTTTGCATATGTTACTCCGCTTCTCAGCAGCACATGTCTTTTGTCTTCATACATGATGCCAGAACTAATGTGGGACAACCCTATAATGATTGCTATTGGAAAAATTCGGGTTAGTTTTTCCCAAATTAACAAATGTTACTATTCATAAGAATAGTATTTTCTTATTCATGAATAAGACTAATCGAATAGTAACTTTCAATGGAAATATCTCAAATCTACGATACAAAAATACCCACAACTAAAACAAAATATCAAATAAAGAACACTTAAATTTACGAGGTTCTAAATAGCTCACGCCCCTGCATCAACAAACAACCCTACTATTAATGAAAAAGAAATACAAATCCTAAGCACTACAAATCACTTCCTAATAAATTGAGTATAAAAAGTAACACCAAAACAATTGAAGAATACCACAAATTTCTAAACTGACTTATGCAGATATATATTAGATAGGATCTCCCTTTATAGAGGGAGAACAATCTCACATTCAACCGATGCTGACGCGAGTTTAAAGTAAGAAATCTTCCACTCAATAGAAATCTCATCGCGATTCGTCAGCAAGTTTAGCGTCGGTGCTGGTCTATTTAATCAGTCTTTGCAATGCTGGATCAAGTTCAACTGTTTAGACTCATCAACACAGTAAAGTTTGATTGCCGCTGAGCGCATTCTCGAGGCGTCGCAGCTTTTGTCAAGCAGAAGCTTCGAGACGGGATTCGCTATTTGTTAAGGTGGAGATTTGTTGCTTTTGAAAAATAAAGCAATCCCACATCTGGGTCGACGCGATTTCACCCATCCCTCCCTCCTATGTGCTGGGGATCCCGCTGGATCAAGTCTAAACAATGATTAAAGATCGTTTTGTCACCACCTTAGTCAACATATTTGCAGGATTATCATCAGTCTTGATCTTCTGAACTAAGACTCCACCTTCTTCAATGATTTCCCGCACAAAATGATACCTCATATTGCCACATGCCAAAGTTATTGGTACCATCAAATTTCTCCACATCAACTTTGGTATTAGTCACCATTGATCTTGATGAGAATCCTTTCGATGTAGAGTAGAGGTTGATGGTGCACTGGATTCAAATTCTGACATTTCTACAACAAATAGCTGTCACTGCGGAATGTCAATATCTCAATAGAATCTTTTCTGATGTGGAAGATCAGACAAAGCGCAACCACGAAGATACTCGTAAAACCATGGGAAGAAAATGTCGTGCCCGCGGAACCTTTCTAATGTGGAAGATCAGATAACACCGCAAATCTCACAGTGAAAGATACTCAACGGAACCTACTCGATACCACCATCGGGAAAACCGAAGCAGCTTTTCCCAGTACTAATAAATGTTACTATTCATATGAATAGTATTTACTATTCATGTGATTAGTACTCCGACCAGGAATAGTAACTTTCAACGGAAATACCCAACAAATCTATGATACAAAATAATAACAACTAAAGCAGAAAAATAATACCAAATAAAAAACACCAGAAATTTATGTGTCAAGAATACCTCACGTCCTCGAACGCCAAAGCAATTACCCCACTAACGAAAAGAAAATACAAACTTAAGACCAAATCAATTTCCTGCAATCAAAAGAAAAAGCAAATACCCAAAACAATCAGCAATACTACAATAACCCGGTTTCGGATTTCGAAAAGAGCGCTAAGTATATATAATAAATGCGATCCCCTTTTATGTGAGAGGAGATGGAGCAAATCCCACATCCAACCGATGTGGGATTGCTTTATTTTTCAAAAAGCAACAGTTGCCTATTTTGTTATTTCTTCTTCCTTATCCCAAATTTTGGTCTTTGCTTTCCTCCTCAAACTCAAAGAAAATAAAATCCTTAATCACCTGCTGCCTCCTAAGAGTCTCACCTAGAAGAAAGTCAATGAAGTCCCACAATTGACTATTGCAAATATTGCAAAGAAAACGAAATGATATTACTCAATCTAACTCTTCTTTGATTTATATCAAGTAGCCTTATTTAAAGTTTTTTCTTAGAAAGTCCCTTATTTGTTAGCTTTTTCTAAGTGAAACCAAATTACCAAATCAGTCTTAATTTGGATTCTTAAAACTACTAAACCACCCAATTTGATTTTGATTGTGGTAAATATAAATTCTCCTTCTTGACATATATCTTAGAAATTCATCTTCATCTATATTTCAACTAAAGAAATGGGTAGTTTTTTTTTTTTTTTGGCATTATGATGGATGTTTTAGAAACATTACACTCCTGGATTTTAACTGTTTCTTACAGGGGGAAGAGGTGGCAGAGAGGAAAGCTAAAGAAATCACTACTAGCATTGAGTCATTATTGGGATGTAGGGTTCACTTTTCAGACAGTGGTGGATATTTGGTCGACGTCATTGAAAGGAATCCACTCAAGTCTGTCTATTATGCTTATGCATCATCCATCAAGAAGAGAAACGGAGATGGTAGTATTAACTCTTCACAATGATGATGAAACAGATCTTTCTGTTTCTATATCAGCAGTTGGAGCTGAGGATGATGATGGTGATGATGATGCTATTATTTGTACCAATCCACTTAGTCGTCGGGTGTGTGAAACTAACTCTCTATGCCCATTGCACACCCCAGAGGCAGGATATGCTGGTTATGCACTGTTTGGAAGCCCATTTTGTGGGTCTCTGAAGGCTAACTTTGATCGTCTTTCTATTTGGATTAGTTATTTTGATTGAATCTTCTTGATGATGAAACCTTTCTGGGTGGGGTTTTAGGTTGTCTTTATATATTCAGTTGAGGAGGATTTTTCCAAAGGAATGAAGGAAGGAAATCAATTGGGGTGCGGGGGGGTTGGTTATGTATAGATTTAAAAAAATTTGTTGTTGGAGAGAAGAGATTCATAGAGGGACTCAAAACTCTGAACGGAATAAAACATAAATGGGGGAGATGGACCGTTCGTTTGCACAGTCAAAGAAGACAATTAACTAACAGTCGATTAATCTGTGAGATTAGTTTAGAAAATTGATAAAAAGACTTAGAGAAACAAAGCTCTATAATATCTCCTCCTATTATGTAAGCCCATACATTTTTCTTGTTAAGGCCTAGGTTCTTCTTGATTCCCCCCTTTCATATATCAGTTGCAGGCCTAGTTTGTGTACAGGTTTTATTTAGTTCAAATCAATAAATTGTTCTTTATTATTTATTATTTGTCGACTTGAATCCCCTGCTACTGCTACTGCTGCTGCAACTGTTCTAGCTACTATTGTCAAAGAGCTGAAAGCCAAGGCTTGTGCACAAGAAAAAGAACAAGGGCTTCTGTCTTCTAAAGCTACATTCAAGATGATAAAAATAAATAAATAAATAAAAAAGGTTTCAAACCACTCTTTTCCAAACAAATCAAATTTTATCAAGAAATTCTGCAAAAAACTCCAACATAAAAATTTGAGTTTGAGGTGTAACTGAAAACCTGGGTTCTTGCAGAACATGACATTGATGTACATGTACAATTGTCAAACCTACAATGCATTTTTGTAGTAAGGAATCTCAAACCCATCTTTGTGTTTTACAGAAGAGGCAAAAGAACAAACTCATTACAATTCCAACACCTGGTTATGGGACAGGATGATAAAAAAACACCAAGCACACTTTGTCACTCCCCACTCTTCTAATCTGCCTTCTCAGTTACTAGCTCACTCCCCACTCTTATAGGCATGCTACTTGTCACAGCACCACCGCCCTCCCCTGGGGAATTGGAGCCAGAAGCATGCTCATTCTCTATTGCAGCTCTTCTTTCTGGCTGCGTTACTGTCCTTCTGATATCATCAGTCATGGGACCAGAAGAATTGTCGACTGCATCAGCTCGGGAAACAGAGCCAGAAGCATGCTCTTCCTGTGGCCGCTTTGATTGATTCAGGGCATTGCAGTGTGGACAGTAGTAGGTTATGTAGGCGAAATCCTCCTTCCGGGCAAGGCCTGCACAAAACCAGAGAACCCCCGCCCTCTCCTTCAGTTGTGACAAGACTAATAAGAGTAGATATGGTTAAGGCAGGAATACCACGCTTTACCATTGTGCATATGCAAAGCACTACAGATGAGCGCATATGACTGCGTTGGATCCTCACCCATGCTAATGCCAGACCCGAGCAAGCCATCCCCATCGTAACGGGCAATCCCTGATGAGGGTAATGCCCGGAGACAAATCAACTGATCAAGCCCAGAAGTTCCAGGGCCCTCAACCATTGCTTGATGAAGCATTTCAGATGGATGTATTTCCTAGGAGAAAGTAGATTACTGGATCTGTCAGAATGTTTCTGTTTCCTCAGCCCACTAGATTGTGTGAGTTGTACATCATTGCTCTTAGCTGTTGAGACATCAAGCTGAGATTCATCACCAACAAACACTTTCAACCCTGAATCCGCACCTAACTTTGAAGCCAGGACAGTTGCAGCAGCAGCCTTTGCTGCTGGGTCAGTGTCATATCTCTGCATTTAGGGGCTGAAGATCAGTACAATATCTAGTTCCAGGTATATAACATCATTAACCAAGAGTCACCGTGGAAACGCATATGCTTGTTACAAGCAGGACAGATATTAGAATCGGCTCTGGGAAACAGCATGCAAAGCTCTCCTAAAAATGTCTCAAGCACAAAGCCCGAGACATGAAGCCCTGCAAAGTTGCAGACAGACGCTCCAACAAGCTATTCATTTTTTCATTGGGGTGGGTGGGGGTAACCATCAACATTTCATCCTGTTCAGTTTATTTTGGCCACTCTAAGTTTTCCTTCCAAGCTCTATCTTGTATACAAAATTTACTTGGTAGAATATCGAAAGTACAATGACACTGGCCTCCATTTAGTTTTCTAACAGATTTATCTCAACAAACAGAAAACAATTCCACTATTTAGACATGGCTGAATCACATTGAAAATTATACTGAACAAATGATGCATTAAGTTACATCTCATACCAAATATTTCTACAACTTTTTCAATTACAACTTGTTTACCATTCTTTTGAGAGAAAACAAGGGCAATTATTTTTAACCGTGTGCCAAAGACAAAAGTCACAGCACATCAACAAGGTTGAACAGAAGTAGATAGTGTCAAGTCTGGTTGCACCTTTATCAACTTATAGAAAATTTAAGATTCTACCCTTCTAATAACAAAAGAAAATTTCCCAGCCTTCTAAAGCTTAAAACCAAAGGATCCCAACAAGATTTATGGTGATTAATGGACCAATGCAACAAGGATTTGGTTTTCATCACCTGAATGAGCTGTTGTGTGGTATAATAATTTGTCCTCTCTTTCAGTTCATCAATTTTTGCTTGCCTTTCAGCTCGAAGGCGCTCCACAGTTTTCTGATCCCTATGGTCACCTGTACAATAATGTGATGAAATTTCAGTTCCTGATACACCGAAGAATATGATCAGAGCACAGATACTCAGCATATTCTCAACAGCTTGACATATCAAACTCGAAAACAGGCCATCCAGTTACATAAATAGAACTCATTATAATCCAGGTAATGGAAAGTCACATTCATTCTTATTAGCAGATTTTGCATAAGTTCCATGGGAAGAATAATTCACAGAAAAGTAACGAGCAACAATTTGCAACTTGAATTGTGTGGAATGATAAGCCACTAGTTAGCTCAAAACTCAAAAATTCAAGGAATGCTTGGTTCCATTTTCTTAATACAGTTTTCAAACAAGTTCAAAAACAAGAACACGAAACAACTTCTAGAATGTTGGTACAAAGGTAAATTTGAAAACATTTTTCAAAAGAAAAAAAAATCAAAATGTTTGTATTTAAGTTAATATTACATGCATGTAATCCAACTTCATATATAATATGAGAAGATTTGATCAATCAAAAATATAAAATAAAATTGGACAAAGTCAGAAATTGTCTGAAAAAAAAATGTGAGTAAAGTACAATCTAAATTGATATATCAGAGAGTATAATTCAGTCCTTTTATTGATAATGAAAATTTTTATGGGAACTTAAATATATTGGAAAAGAATATATAAGGGAGAACATTAGGACTGAGTTTAGTAACAACTCGAATTTACAATACTGAACAATATTCAAATTAATAAAATGGAAGTAAATTAAAGGGTGACTGATAGACCACCAGCTGATCGAGAAAAGTTAAAATAAAAAAGAGCTCTTACTCATCAAAGCATTGACATCTCTTAAACAAACTAAAAAATGTCATAAACAACATTCATATACTCTTAAATGATTTCAAAGTTACCATCGTGTATTTTCAAGTATTCTAAAAAACTTTTTAAAAAAACATCAATTCACCGTCTTCTGAAGAAATCATGTCTTTTAAATATGTTATCCAAAAGGCAATTTTCTGAAAATATAGAATCGACCACATTCTCTTATGAATGTGAACCTCACATAATTTTCTTTTCCCTCTCCCTTTCTAAGGAAAAGACTTTACTGAAAAGTAACCATTTTGTCTCTGATCACACCATAATATCATCATATCCTAAAAAATGGAGCAATCATATAATCTCCCAAAAAAGACATCTACCTCCTCAAACTAATCATCCAACTGTCTATTACACTAGAACTCCATGTACTATTATCCCAAAAGTCAATCACCTAAAGCATCTTTTATAGAAGTTATAAAGTAAAAATCTACAAAGGAATCCTTCAAAATCATGTCCCACGCAACCTATCCTCTTAGAACTCCACCATGTTCCTGGAAATAACCTCAAAGGTTGTTTTATCTTTAAAAGCTTCTTAAGCTTTTCTTATTATCATCCATAACCTGAGTCCATACTTTTGTCTCATTCTTTAGTGCACTACCCATACTAACCCATTTCCAAAGAGAATTTCTTCCATTTACAAATTACAAGACCATTTTCCTAAAAGAGCCTTATTATAGATGGAAAGGTTGTTCATTGTTGCTCTAGAGAGGGGCAAATCCCTTTAGAGATTAGGGAGCCTACGAGATACAAAAAGGAGAACAAGTTTTGTGCACTGAGGAGGGGCATGTCATGCTCGATTAAAGGCCTCTAAGAGGGTAAACCCAAGTACCTTTCTTTTTCTAGTTTCTCTTTGATGCAAATGGGAGCTTCTTCTTCTACTCCTTTCTGTGCGAATGTATTGGTGATGGCAGTTGTTGCTAGGGATAGTGATTGTTGTGGAACCATGCAAGGGGGAAGGGGAGGGGACTGTTGACCCACTAAGGGTAGTATTGGTAGATGAACGTGTAGTAGGCTCCTTGGTCAAGGTTGAGCCTTTTCTTTGTCAAGAAGGTGGTGAGTTTGCCCAAGAAGATTTTTCTGTTATTGATAAAAAGTAGTATATTGACCAAAAATTAGAGTATCCAGACGTATACAATAGAGACCACGAAAGGCCAACAAAAAAGAGGCAAAGAGAAAGAAGAGCCAAACAAACCATCCCAAAAAGAAAACCACACCCCAAAAAGTATGTTATAGAACCTATAAGAGCAATCTAACAAAAGTTGATATCCACCTTTTGGAATAAATCCACACACGTAAACAACGATCTGATAACCGGAAGCTTTAGTTTCAACAGTGGAAAAAGTATGCCTTTCAAAAAATAATTCTTGCTCCTCTCTTTCCAAACAGTCTAATAAAAGAAGGGAGCGTTTCTCTCAAATAGCCTTAGTTTTTTTCCTAATGCATAAGGCATCCCAGCCTTTGGATTAGTCTTTAGAAAAAAGTGGCAAGTCCAATCAACACCAAAAGCAAAGAGAAGATCAGTCCACTGTCCCCATATTGCTTGGCAGTGGATTAGAATATGTTCCAACTCTTCTTCCTCCTTTCTACAAAAGGGACACATGCTAGCTAACTGGAAACCCCATTTCTTCGACTGAGTTGAGGTAAGAACCTTATCCCACCACACCTCCTAGGCAAAAAAACCAACTTTAGAACGTATATGCTGGTTCCATAGCATTTTGCAAGGGACTTTTACTGCAAGTAGCTCTCCAACATATTGAAATAAGCTTGACTCGTGAAGGACCCCGACACATCCACCTTCCAAACCAAATTATCCTTTCCGTAGAGGAAATTTCATGTTGCTAGTCGCCTCGATGAACCTGCAATAGCTTCCACTCCCAATCACAAAGACTTAAACTTTGGATCCTAGGCTCCTCCACCACCTTCCCTCACCCAAATCTTAGCAGCCTTTGCCTCTTTAGAATCGCCTATATAGGCCGTGAAAGCCACACACATAAAGGTTGTCCGCCACACCGTCTTCCTTTAATCTGATTTTCCATCGCCCATTTTAAAAAAAAAAACACAGTCTTTCTTAAGCTGATCATTCTCTTTTGCAATAGACTTCCAAAGACCAACTCCATAGCTTCCTCTAGGGAAAGGAGTGAACCAGCCCCATTCTGAGAGCCATACTTAGTATTAATACACGATCTCCAAATAGAGATATCCTCCACTGCAAACCTTGAAGCCCACTTTTCCAATAAAGCTCTATTCAGAAGGTCAAGCCTTTTGATACCCAAACCACCCTTTTCCTTTCCCTAGCTTACGGAGTTCCAACTTACTAGATGGATTTTTCTAACTATAGAGCCTCCTCCCCAGAGAATATCTCTTTGAATTTTCTCTAGTCTGTTTTTGACACTTTTGGGCATCCTAAAAAGTGACAGCAAGTATATAGGCATATTAGACAACATGCTTCTGATTAGCATAAGTCTTCCCCCTTTCGAGATATACTGTCTCTTCCAAGCAATGAGCCTTCTTTTGAATTTCTCCTCAATCCCTTCCCACACCCTTGACGGATTCACCTTATAGCCGAGCGGAAGCCTAAGGTAATAGGAGGGGAGGGATCCTACTCTACACCCCACTTCACTTGCCAGTTGGTTTAAATTCTCCACTTTACCCATCATGCACGACGCTCTTATCCAAAGCTGATTCTCTCCGAAAGAGCCTCTAGCACGCCAGGTAACCAGCTTTAGATACAACATTTCATCCTCCAAATTCATAAAACCAAAAGATCATCGGCGAACAACAAGTGGGATATGTTTCTTGACATCACCAAAACTGTTCCTAAAGTTATAACCTGTAAGATAGCCTCCCCTTGTAGCTTTATCTATTAGGATAGAGAATACCTCCATCCCTAAGACAAAGAGATAGGGGGATAACGGATCTCCTTGCCGTAAACCCCTTGTGCTTTTGAAGAACCTTGTTGGACTACCGTTGATAATATCACCGAAAATGAGGCTGTGGAAATGCACCATTGTATCCACCATATCCACTTACTACCAAAGCCCATCTCCCTGAGTACCGTGAGAAGAAACTTCCAATTATACTTGTCGTAGGCTTTCTCAACATCTAATTTACAAAGGATTCCTTTCTCCTTTCTCCTCGTCATAGAATCAATCGCTTCATTTGCTATTAGAGAGGCATCCAAGATTTGTCTGCCTTCAACAAAAGCATTTTGGGCTTTGTTGACCAACTGGCTCATCACCTTTTTCAACTTGTTTGCTAAAACCTTTGCTATCAATTTGTAGAGACTCCCCACTAGACTAATATGTCTAAAATCCTTAAAATCATCCGCCCCTTCCTTCTTTGGAACCATCACTATGAACGTGGAGTTAAGACTTTTCACAAATTTACCAGAAACAAAGAAATCATTGAATACAACCATCACCTCACCTTTGACCGTCTCCTAACTGAAATGCCAAAAAGTAGTCGTATACCCATATGGCCCAAGAGCTTTCTCCCCATTTAGCTCATGAAGAGTGAAAAAAACTTCCTCTTCTATAAAAGGCTTCTCCAGCCTAGCAGCCTCTTGATCTTCTAGTTTCAAGAAGGTCAAACCATCCACATTAGCTCTCTAATCCCTAGGATCAACAAGCAAGGATTGAAAGGCATTAACAATGCCTTGTTGCATATCTCGCCATTTCCCCGTGCTTGCCACCCCATCAATTTTTGCACTGCCATTTCACTGCTTGCGGGGAGTGAAAGAATTTTGTATTACTATCACCTTCCTTAAGCCAATTTTCCCTAGACTTTTGTCTCCACATTATTTCCTCCAGCAATGCCCATCTTTTGAACTCCTCCAACTCTATCATTTTTCTATCAATCTCTATTTGAGTCAAGGGTCTTACAGCTGCAATTGTATCCCACTGCGCCATGTTCTTCAGAGCCTGGTTTTTTCTCGTCTCAACCCTCCCGAACACCTCCTTATTTCGTCCTTTGAGTTTAATCTTGAGTGCTTTTAGTTTCTTCGCCACCACAAAACTACTGGCACCCCTAACATCAAAACTATTCCACCACCCATCAATAAGACTTTTAAAACCTTCCGTTTTAAGCCACATGTTTTCAAAACGAAAAAGAGTAGGACCATCAACCAAACCCGCTCCCTCTAGTCAATAAGATCGGAAATGGTTTGATGTAGGTCTTGGCAGAGTAAGCCAAATGCTTCCAAAGTAATTTTCCAATGTGATCAAGAACTGGCCCAACCTAGCCATTCTTTGGTTTCCCGGTCCACTGCCCAAGTAAACACCTCTCCTCAAGGTACATATCTTTCACTTAACTCATCAATGATTTGGGAGAATCTTCTCATGGCTCCTGACCATCTTCCCTCCCTATTTCTTTCTCCCAATAATCTTAAGACATTAAAATCACCCCCTATATACCAAGGATCATCCCACATGCCTCCGATAGCCCCTAGATCCTCCCATAACTTTCCCCGACTTCCTCAGGTCTGTGAATGCCCGAAAGATCCAAGAAATCATCGCACCTGCCGAATCCGCAGATGGAAGTGTGGGAAGCTCTAAGCCTCCCTCCATCCCTAGATCAGCCGACCACACTCGTATCCCAAAGAATAACATCCCCTCAGAAGCACCCTCAAAACAAGAAGCTACCCAGTCCACAAAGCTATTGGGCGCCAGACTCTAGACTAACCCTTTAAAACAAGATTTCCATTTTGTTTCCTAAATACAGACCATGCTTGTTTTCGAGTTTTAAGAAACATCTTAATGAGTTTCCTTTTTGAAGCATCATTTGCCCCCCTCACATTCCATGAAAGAATTTTGATCTTCATTACCAACCTGAGTGTGCCTCGTCCTTGGCTAACCCCTTGGCTCTCGCTTCTTCTCCCCATGTTCCATTCTAATTTCTTTTGTTCTCCATCAAACTTTGTTGTCCCTTGAACCCCCTTGCCTTTAACCGTTCTCCTTTCACAAATACTGTTCATTATATTGAAGATTTCATCCTCGTAACCATCAAACGAAAAACCCAAGAATCTGCTAAACAGGAATAGGCAACTCTCCTCCCATGTCCCTTCCTCTTGTTCCTATTGGCGAAGGGCCAAATTTTCTAACAACAGAGGGACTTCTTCCAATCCTCTCTCTTCCAAGATGTCTCTAACATCCACCAGCTTTCAATAGGATGTAATCTAGGGATCCTCTCAAGCTTTCCATAGTCACCACCACCCTCAGAAAACTCCCCCTGACCAAAGAGACCCTTCATTGAAGGATTTCGATCCAAAAAAGAGGATGAAGAAGGGGAGGTATAAAATTGAGAGACCGAAGGCCCCGTACCTTTTAGTGAGAGAGTCTCCCTCTAGATTCTCTATCTCCTTACACTCAAACATGCTGCCTGAATGTAGAACTAATGTTGGTGGGATGTTCTCGACATCACCCCCCTCCTTTACCTCCTCTTAATTTGTCTCGCCGCTTTCCCGCATAGAAGAGGAGCTAGGGCTGGATTTGGCTTTATCTACTTCCACCAACACACCCAAACAAACTGTTCCTGGGCCATCCGCAAATGCCCCTCCTGCAGGCCTCTCAAAAACTGCTTCAAAACCTTTTATTGGTCTTGGGCTGCAGTCCAAACAAACTGTTCCTGGGCCAGCCGCAAATGCCCCTCCAGCAGGCCTCTCAAAACCTGCTTCAAAACCTTTTATTGGGCTTGGGCTCCAGTCCACTGCAGGCCCCTGAAAAGGGCTTGAGTTACAGCCCTTAGGCCCACATCCTTGGCCCATCACTAAAACGTTTGGGCTTTGGATTTTTGAGGACAATGAAGTTGATTTGAAGGAGAGGTGAGGAAGGGAGGAGGAATCTAGGCTAGTGGGAAACTTTGCAAAGTTAATTTTTGTCCGGGATGCCAACAAAGGGTTTTAAAGCAAATATCCAACAATCTCTAAGAAGGATGAGAGAGAGCAAAGAAACAAAAGGGAAAAAAACTTATGGCAAAGGAAGCTAAGGTAAAGGACTCCATTTTTTTACCAAGAACCGAAAAGATTGGAGTGGTTAATAAGGATAAAGAGCTAAGAAAAAGAACATTGGGGATCCATTTCCAACTTGTGAAGCTTAAAATCCAATATTGGAATGTTAGAAGGGCAAATGTTAAGGATAAGAGAGAAGAACTTAAGGGTCTAACAAAGGCTAAATATGTGGATTTGGTGGCCCCACAAGAGACAAAGCCTCCAAAGATGTCAAATGAGATTACGCAAGAGTTTGGATGGGGGAGAGATGCTTAGAGTGGAGTGCTCTTAATTTGAGGGAAGTCTAAAGTGAGGTTGTGGTCTTTGGTATAACTCGGTACTTTATGTTGATGTAGATATGGGAAGGTTTGATAGCCTCCTATTGCTTTGAAATTATGAGGATAATTTATGTTGGAGTTTCATAAGGGTTTATGGTCCTTACTAAAGAAAGATATGGAAAGTTTTTGAGATGAGATGGGGCAATTAGATGGTTTGGTATAAACCTTGGTGTGTGTTGGTGAATTAAACATCATAATTATCTAGGGAGCATAGTGGAGGGGGTAGAGGCTGTCTACAACAATGAGAGGATCCTTAGAGGCGATTGAGGATTTGGAGATAAAGGATTTTCCTAGTTACGAAGGGTAACTTACCTAGAGTGGAGGCCTAAACAACTCAATCCAGTCTAGTTTAATCGTTTTCTAGTCTCTAAAGAATTGGGTACATTTTAGTGAGGCATCCAAAAGTGTTCTTCGCAAAACCTATCTCCCAACATTTTCCGTTGTACTCTCAACATAAGAGGAATGCAAAAGGGGCCCTATCCTTCAAACGTAGTAAATTGTGTGGCTCAAGAAGATTTCAAGGAGACTTTTGAGAAACTAATGCAGCGGATTTGGGGAGCCGCAACTCTATTCTTATGGAAAAGTTAAAGGTGTTAAAAGGACTACCCGAGAAGTCGAATAGGATGTCTTCAAAGAATCTAGCAATGAAAATGGATAAGGCCTTACAATAGGTTGATATGTTCGATTAGTGAGAATTCTCACCCTTGTCACTAGAAAAGGTGGAGAAGTGGCGGAAAGCAAGGAAAATACAAAATTAAGCTCCTTTAGAGGAGATTTCTCATCAACATAAGTCAAGGAAGTGTGGCTACAAAATCAAGGTTAATGGTGTTTAGCTGCCAGAGGAGCATAATGTTAAAGAGGCAATGTGGAGAGCCTTTGAAAGTCTCTTAAGGACCACTAGGGAATGGCGTCCAAGTTTTAGTGTTTTACTACTCTCTCTTTTGAAAGAATAAACCCAAGGGAGGCTGAAAGATTAAAAAAAACCCTTCACTAAAGGCATCAGGCCCAACTGGTTTCCTAACGACTTTTTGGCAATTTTCTTAAGACTTTAAAGGATTAGGTTATGAGCTTCTTTATGAAGTTTCACGAGCAAAACAGATTTGTAAGAAGCTTGAATGCAATATTCATTGTTTTGATTCTAAAGAATGGAGCTGCAGAGGACTTGAAGACCTTTGAGGCCTATGATCTTGTTTTCAGGGGGTGGTAGGTTGTATAAGTGAGTAGCAAAACTCTTGGAAAATAGATTCAAAAGGGATCTAAGGTGGTCAAGGCCCGAAATGCATTCTTGAATGTAGAAAATCTTTGGATGCAGTCCTACTTCACGAGGTTATTAACCAATTCAGAGTAGCTAATGTGGGTGTTGTTTCATGTAAGTTAGATTTAGAAAGGCATGTGATCATGTACATTGGTCTTTTTTATGCTCAATTATAGGTAAGATGGGTTTTGAGGAAAGGTAGATTAGGTGGAAAAGGTGGATGAACTGACCAAAGTGGTGCATTTCCACTACTTGCTTTTTGTCTTGGTTAATAAGTCCTTTGGTTTTCTCCATAACTCCAAGGATCTTAGACAAGGTGCACTCTGCTCTCTCATCTTATTTATTTGTGAATATTATGGAAGCTTTCAATTAGATGTTAGAGTAAGCGATAGATGAGTACTTATCGGCTTGTGGTGAAGGGGGAAGAGGCAAAGAGGGAGATGAGGTTTCTCATATGTTGTTCATGGATGACATCTTAATTTTTTGTAAGGCATCTCAGATCAAACTACCTTTTCTTCATTAGCCGATGGTTTGAAGCTTTGTCGGAATTGGAAAATTAATTTGAAAAAAATGAGCTTATTCCAATAAGGAGAGACTCAATATGGAGGCATCAAGATGATCTGATGTGGGCAGGCAAATTCTTTTCCTTCCACCTACTAAGGATTGTTCTGGGAGTACATTATAAGCAAGGGAGTCGATAGTGTTGAGGGATCTTTAAAAAGAGATAGGCTATGTGGAAAAAGACACTATTTCTAAAGGTGAGAGAGCTACCATGCTTAGCACATAACATTTTCCACTTGTTACATGTCCTTACTCTTTACATGCCAAGAACAATTAGGCTGAGACTTGATTTGATCCAAAGAAATTTCTTGTAGGGAGTGCAAAGATGTACGAAAGGAAGACTTAATAAAGTGGGCAAACTGCAGGTTCGACAAAGGAAATGGAAGCTTAGGAGTGAAGAACCCACAAAGTCTTAATAAATCTCTCTCCTAGAAGTGAAGTTGACGATTCAGGGTTAAGAGGGCAACAGGAATGAAATAATAAGGAAAAGTATGGGGGAGAAAGAAGTGGGGATGGTGTTCTTGTGAGGGAGTGGTCATGATATGAAGTTGTGAAAATAAATACAAAGGTGGTGGCCTCTATCGCAAGGCCAGATTATCTTGGTGGAAAATGGGGCAAGGAGTGAAGTTTGGAGGGATAATTTGATGTGAGGCTGCACCTTTGAGTGTTTCTTCCCCTTCCTTGTTAGCTATGGCTGAGTTAAAGGAGGCTTGGGTGAGAGAGAGTTGGAAAGGTTCAAAGAAGGGAGGAGACTAGAATCCCATATTCACCAATACATAATGTGCTCTTGCAAGCTTGGAATCCCCTTACTTATAATTTACTCCTTAAGCATGCACTATAAAACCAATAATGTAGAACACCATCCATGTGCTCTCCTATATATTCCTTCCCTTAATTTTTAGATGCTTGCTTTCTTAGCAAGCAACTTAACCCATAATAGTGAATTTAATCCATGTTGCCCCTAATGGTTTGAACTTGCTTTAGCCTATGTGGACAAGCTTCAAATTGAATACTATGTTAGGCAATGCAATGAGAAAAATCTGTTTGCCAAAGCTTTTATATCATTCAACCCATAATGGTTATATCCTCCATATTCTAAGGTACCCCAATAATTCATTTTTGGTTAACATAGAAAAAATGGCAACTTTTTTTTTTTATCGATATGAAAAAATGGCAATATTTATGGTCATCATAAAGATAACCAAGATTTGAGGACCAACCACCTTGGCAATGCAACGGATCTTCTTTGTCGGACCTTTTCCTTCAAACCTTTTCCGTCGGATCTTTTCCACCAACCCTTCTCTTCTCCGGTGACCCTCAATCCGATCACATCAACTCCATTTTCCGCAACACCTCGTGTGTCGTATTGTCGCCGGCACGGAGCAGGGATTAAGTACATCTTTATAACAAGCTTGGGCGAATACGACCTATACGCTTTCAACAGTGAGAAATACATATATAATCATGAAATATTCTCTAAATACTTTGATTTATTCCTATCTTTGTGTACACATTATCCTCCTTCCTTTTACACTTTATTTTCTTCCTTTTACCCTTTATTTTGTTTCCCTTTTATTCCGTTCTATTGTATATATATACGTGTCTCTATACTATGTAATACTAACTCACTCATTCAATAAAGAAAAGTATTCTTTTCTTCTATCCTTTCACAACCATAAAGATAATTCAGATTTTAGGACCAACCACCTGGTAACCCTTTGGCGAGCATATGGGTAAATGTGCACTAATTTTTCTTGGATTATTCAGGAGAGAAAGTTCAGTACCTAAAGGATAGGGGAAATGTGGTTAGTTACATATCCAATTTACATAAAATTGAGATTACTGTTGTCAAGGGTAGATTGGCAAAAATGCCACCAGGTATTCTATGTTAATAAGCTTAGCTCAGGGTTAATCCAGATGCAAAGCAGATTGGAAAGGTGTAGCTGTCGGAAGAAGGATAAGATGCTCTCCCATGCAAACTGAAGGTTGCTTGAGGTATAATAGGTTACAGGAAATGTTACAGGATGATACCTTCTATTCTTGGTGTTCTTTGCTGATGGAAAGAAATAGCTTTGTGATTTCTGTTCCAGGTGGTTTTAACCTTTGGATTGTATGTACCCTTGCCTAGAAAGCATGAGGGACCAGGTGTTTAGAGAGCAGTTGCTTTGACTCCGTAGAAAGGCTTTCTATCTAGGAGTGAATTGATATGTAGCTAAAATTTGCTTTGGAAATGTGCTTTTTGTCCTAGTGGGAGCTTAAACACTAAGAATGAATCTAGTTCACACATCAAAATCCAAATCAATGGAGAACTTCTCACCATTTAAACAGACATGAGAATAGAAAGTCAAATTACGTTAAAAATCATAGTAGGGTATCTTGAGACACTTACACATTTCCCAGGAAGCTTACACGCTGAATAAGCAGCAGAAGACAAAAAGGGCAACAGAAACATTGGCAGAACACGAAATGCCCTCATATCTTCCAGTTCAGGTCCATGGATCTTGTAGTCATGATAGCATAACCTACTGCAATAACCTGAAAATTGAGGTTGAGTTGAGAGAATGCAAGAAACTTCGTAAAGTACTACATCAAGTCAGGAAAGAACTGTGTATTCATAGATGCAGAGCCTCAACTAATGTGCTTTCCCTTTACACTACTATCAGGTAAAGTCAACTACAGTTAAAGAAAACTCCTCATTTTTATTCCCATGCTTGGATCACTATACCTGCTGCATAAGACAATAAATCTGCAAATGACATCATTAGTTGGGAAATCCTGGCTGGTTGGGAAGTCCTTAAATTGCTTTAATGCCAAATCAATTTAATGAATATTTTTTTGGATCACTGTCCTGACTTTTTGGAAGTCATGTGCTTCAATAGATATAAACCCACAAGAATATTTTTCCTATGTATCTTTCACTATGTCAAAAAGCATACGGTAAACAATATGATATGATATACAATAAAGAAAAAAAAAAAAAAAGAGGATACAAATCTGTTTTATGAGTTAACAGCTACACAACTCAGCCAATAAACAGACGTAGGATTTGCAAAAGACTTCAAACACAACACAGATGAACACCAAGAAAAAGGAAAAAATACAAGAAGGACACCACTTTGCCCATTAACCTTGCAGAAAATATCAAAGTTCTGATAAAAGGAATGCTCAGATTTAGCAAGTAGTTGGTAGTTACATTGACCAACAAAAAAGTCGTTCAAATCCCACTGAAACAAACCGATTATCTGATTACAACATTGATGATCAATGACTCACAAATAAATCAATCTAGCTAAAATCTTGTAACTTCAACTGTTGCACTTAATCCAACCTCTCCATAAACACCTTGATCAGGAAAATAACAGAACATATAAAAAGAATAAGAATCATGCCCAATTCAAAACAAAAACAGACAGGGCAAATCAAGTGCAACAACATAATGATACAGTTGAAATCCACGAACATTTGCCACAATTTCACTCAATATAGTTTCATTCAATAGTTTCATGGACACAAAGAAAGCAGCAAACTTACCTCCAAAATCACTGACAGTATTATAAGATTCCTTGTCAATCTCCTCCAACTGTGAGATCTCTTCTTCATTCTAGCAAGCACAGAAGCTTCTTCCTTGGAAATGTGCTGCAGCCTTTTCTCAAAATCATCACCATGTATTCTAAAAAGGCCATTCCAAATGCGAGATAAAATTCCTTGCCAAGTTTGGGGACCTCTGTGGTCCTTCTCTTCTCGGCAGCCGGTGAACTCTGCCCACTTCCTTGGTCTTTATCAACTTCTGTAGCCATTTATTTTCCGACAGGTTGAATCCAATCAGCAGAAGAATCGTAGAGGTCCGTCAACCACAAAAACCCACGTAGCGAAGAAACCTTAAACCCTATAAATCAAACATCAATTTAAATCAAACCTGAAAAACCACAAAGAAATATCTGATCAAAACAACAAAAAACACATTCATAAAATCAACATAGACGCCGTAAAATGGCGATGATTCTCCGACAGGTGCCAATACCCTATGTCAAGAAGTGAAATCCACGAGTCGGCAATCACCCTTTCCCCAAAAACGCATTAACCCCTCATTTTGTCCCAATTTCATTATACCAGAATCCTAATCTCCACTGTCTCTTCCGGTTCAGCCAACAAATTAAACCAATGAAACAAAAGTGATGGACCGAACCCGATTGAGGAGAAAGAGAAAGAAAAGAAGTCAAAAATATCCAGATCTACAGGTAGAATCAGCAGAAGAAGCCAAAGATACAGTGCCAACTGTACCTCCGAATCTCTGATCGCTGTATCAAACAGCTGTTGCCAATTATTCTGGGATGTTAAAAAAAAAAAAACCTTTATGCGATCAAATTTTATGAAAGAACAAAAAATAAAATAGTAATCCCCAGTTTTGTTTTTTTGATTTTTCAAATGTGATGGATGATGGGGGAGTTAGATTTGTTGTTTCCTAAGCACAAATCTCAAGAAAGAGTGCCTCCCTCCCTGTGTTCCTGCCCTGCCCCTCCTCAACAGTTTCCAGAACCTTCTAAACGCGGCTTTCTGCCGTTGTCACTTCAATGGGAAATGACAGCAAATTGGTGACGGTCGACATGGGCTTCTTAGACTTTAGCTGCTGATCATCATTATATCATATGTGGGCCATTGGGTTCAGCTCGTTCTTTTTCCGATAGGGGAAGAAAGAAACTAACACCCTCCTTACAAACTTGGTTTTTTTAAAATTATAAATAAATAAATAATTGAAATTATGTTTTTTTTTTACAAGTATTCTGGTTATAATTACAATAATATCTACCTAAGTGCTTCAAACCAATCGACTTAGGTACTTTATTATCATATTATTAAAAAATTAAAATTGCATTTTTTTGTCAATTATTTCTCCTTTTTCTACATTTATTCACTTGTAAGAGTTTGTTCTTATATGGTCTCGAAGGCAATAAATTATTTCTTCTAAAAAAATGGTTCATAATAAAATAAAAGGAAAATTAATATTAAAACTCCGAACTTCTTTAAGTGATTACAGATTTAAATTGAACAAAATGTTTATTTTTAAATATAATAACTTTCTTACGAATTTTAATACAAAAATCATGGAAAGTTCATAATTTTAATACTAATTTTTCCTAAATTTTATAAATCACTTTATCTTCTTCCCGTCACTGCATTCTAAGCAAATGAGTGAGTGATTTTTCGGTCTTTTTTTTGGCTTAAAATCACTTCTTTACACTCTTTTTTTTTTTTTTTTTGTCAATCTATCTCTTAATAAAGTGATTATTCCACAAAGATTTAGATCTTTTTGTTTTTCAAGTGACGTTGCCGCCTTATCGCGCGCAATGGCGTTCGATTACCGCCGCTTTTATCATGCGTTGCTTAGTTTTGTCGCCATTCATCGTAGCGATTTGTTTCGCTTCATCGGTTTGTTAAGACGTTATGTTTTTCATCATCTTATTACAACACTTTATTTATGAAGTGTTACTCAAGCATTAAATAAAAAACAGATTCAATCAATCAATATAATGTAATTATGATAGTTAGTATTTTGGAAGAATCTAACCAAAATATTATAGTTACTTTATTATCGTGATTGTGCTTACGCTAATTTATTATTTATTATTAACTTCGATATCGCTTTCATTGCTTAAATATTTGTATATTGAATCTTCGATCTATTTAAAGTTTGAATCAATATAATTATTTCTGTCAAAATAAAATGTGACATGAATTATTTCAAAATATCATCGATAACATAGTTAATACTTAATTTTATTTATATTACGGACACGTAAAATAAAAACAAATAATATTATGTGTATAGAAATAGAATCATAAGATAATCATCCTTTATTGAATATAACATAATAATAATTTCGACCTGCTTGTTGTGGTTTGATTCTTTATACATCAAAAATCATTTTAATTTTGTAATGATGAAAGTTCAAAAAATAAGCCGCAGCCCACCGACTTCAAGCCTTAAAAGAAAGCGGTGACGCTCACCCGGAGAATTCTTCAGCTCCTCAAGACGCCCAAATCGGCACCTGGCACAGTCCAGTTGAAGATTTTAACCTAATGAATTGAAAGCCTGCTATCCTACAAATCGACAGTATCGCTCATACGTAAAATAATAACCCCTAGCAATATATTACCCCGCGATCCAACCAAACCTTATCAATGCGAAGCAGAGGCCAGCAATGTGATCATCGCCACTGGTCTCCCCCAATAAGGAAAGAGATTATTCAAACAAACAAATTTCTTCTATATCTCGTAATTAAATCCGATACGCGACTAAAATAGCAAATATCTCATCCAATGGTGACTTCTTAACAATCATCCAACCAAGAACATCTACTATAAATACAAGATCACCCATCTAAGTGAAAGGTACGCAAAAACCAACGCCAACATTCTACACACACTCTTGGGGACGCATAATTACATGCAACACATTCGCCCCCAAGCCAGCCTCTTTCTCTCGAAGAAACCGACTTGGGTGACGGAGCGCCACCCGTACGCCGACTCTCGTTCTTGCAGAGGTTACGTCCGGAGCTCCTGTCATCAACAGCCACCCCACACGATTCTCGCCTCAACCGCACGATCCACGCCTCGCATCTCACCCCACAAACAACCGGTCCAAAGAACCCCCACACGCTCCAAATTTCGGCCCGTTTAAAAAAGCAGATCACGCATATTTTGGCTGAAGTTAGAAAGATATTAGGGAAATTAAAGAATATATAAAGATAACAAACAAATTTTAGTGATTTTTATAAATAATTTTGAAAAGCAAAATTAAATAATAAAAAAAGTTGAGAAGACCCTAGTTCATTAGCAGTGGAAGTGGGAAAAAGTGGACTTATCATGGCACTTGTGTTTGTGTTTGATTATTAATTAATTATAACCGAAATGTTGGATGTAATTAGGACTTAATTAAGATAGATAAGATATGCAAAGTACTGCTCCAATAAACAATTAAGGATGATAAAATTAAAAAACCGATGTGGAACATTATTGATAGTTTAATTTGTTGGAAAATTTAAACGATATATAAGATTTGTATAATGTTGAAATTAAAACTTACAATAATATGTAAAAAAATTCATTTAATAATAATAATAATACATATATTAAGACAGATCTTTTATCAAATAAAAACATGTGTGATTATCTATGATATCAAGGAATATTAATATATAAAACTTGAAAACATGCATGCTTGACATTAAAATTATATATATGTCTAAAAGTTATTGTTGAAGAAAGGGATTTTATAGTTTAATTTGTAATGTTTTATAGGACCTTTTATGAATCACATTTATCGTGATTATAAGCTTACATTTAATTATATTTAGGGATGTTTATTTTTTAACTTTTTACTAAAAAGCTAAATGGCTTTCAGCATTTAGTATTTAACTGTTTGTTTTTAAAATTTTTCACCACTTATTATATCGAAATTTTAAAAAAAGTTATTAAATTAAAATGAAAAATATTCTGCTTTTTTCATTCAAGTCTATCTACCATCAAAGCAATAAAAACTCCACCATTGCCCAATAAGGAAAATGACGGGGTCAAGCGGGATGGAAAAATTCTCAAACTCGTCCTGGTTTACATTTTGATTATTTTATTTTTATTATATTAAAATTAATATATTTAATAAAAATAAAATATTATGAATTTTATAAATTGTTTATTAAAAACATCATTGTTGCCATATTTATATTAAAGTAAAATAAATAATAAAAATATTTTTTAAAATATAACGGGGCAGTATGGGATAACAATACCGGGAACCTTATCTCGAACCACCAAGTTTATGAAAACAACTCGAACCCACTAAGTTCTAGATTATAATTAAACCAAACATGCCTATTAAGGACGGAAATCAAAAACCCCATTCGCAGAGCTATCCCACTACGCAACGTTAAAAACAAACAACTTAATACTTAAAGCCTATTAAATATTATTCAACATTAAGCTAAAAAAGTTATATTCAATGCGAAAAACAAACCCACCTTACTCTAGTTGAAAGGTTTTTTGGCGTTTAATATATTGATTTTAGTGATTCTTATTTCATGCCTCTTTTGATTTGATTTTTATGACTTTTTCATGGACAGATCTGGATCAGGAGAATTATGATCCCCAGGACCTCCCTTAGAGCCATATTTTTCACTCCAAATTAGTATTTTTTTATATTTAGAGCATTTTGATAAAAGCCTTATTATTTTAGAGACTCAATTCCAAAAAGTATCATATTTTTCTGAACTCTCAAATCACTATTCATTCTTCAAACAGTTTATTTTTAAAAAATTATAATATTTTAAGAATATAATAAGTAGAAATACCTTATTTATATTTAAATATAAATATACAATTATATTAAATAAATAAAATTGTAATAAATAAAAAAATATATTAAAAACCTAAAAATGTATTTTAAACTAATAAATATTATGTTATAGAACATCATATTACATTAGAAAATAAAGCAACATTAATAAAAAGTTACATACTAAAAATACACAACCAAATGATAAAGACACAATATAAAAACTAATAAGGTGGTAAATCACCTTCATAATTATCACCATCATATTCATTACAATTACAAAAATTACCATCACTATGACTACTTGATCCACTTTACTGAGTTACAGTCATTTTTAATGTCCCCAATTTTTCACCTTGAAATACTCACGCTTAAATGAGTTGGAAATTAAGTCAAGATTTTTCTCCATAATTTATTTTTCTTGTATCTCACGTTCCAACTCATATTTGTTGCGTTCATTTTCACCTTGAAATGTTCATTTCCAAAGAGAAGAACGTGGTTTTCTAGGTGATGATGCCTTTTTCAACCGAAACTGGACTGGAGCGTGTTGGGGTCGTTGAACCGGAACGGATCGTTGCCGGGCCGATCGCGTGCTCGGCAAAGGACTCCTCTCGCAAAAAACAAGAAAGAAGGGAGGGTCGGCGGCTTCGCCTCGTGGCCGCCTCGGGCGCTTAAGCCAATTCCTCCCTAAGAGAAAAGATAGACCGCTTAGAGTGAATGTTTTCGCTGCATCTTCTCCTGCAAGTGGGGTGGCCTCGACATTTCATAGTATATGTCTTTCTCCCACCGATGCGGGTAAGGATCTTTCCATTGATGGGTATTCCTTATCGCTATCGGTTTATTAAGGATAATGATGTAGAGCGCTTATCGGTAATTATCCTTCTTCCCCACACGCCAGACATTCGGCTCGATTTACGTGATGTTCGTTATCGGCACTATCCCGCTTCCTTTACTATGGCATTTGGCTCGATGAGGACATGGGCTTTCATATATCATTCATGCTACTCACCAGGCGAACGAATCAGCTTCCTTTTAAAGTGCCAGCGTCAGGCCCCGATCATTTCACCTGGCCGCTTTTCCTCGGCTTGTCGAGTGGCCTCGCGCCTATTTTTAAACCCCTATTAGTCGCCCCACCCCCTCGTGGTACCCGCTGGCGCAAAAGCTGTACCATTTCTCTTCAATCGGACGCCACTTCACGTGTTTTGTTCGTGGTCACGCTGTTCTATGGCTACGCCACATATGTCTCAGGATAATGATGACTCCTTCTGGGCTGCACCCATCCTTCCAATTTGGCTCGCTCTCTTCTCGAGAACATCTCTCCGACCCTTCGCCTCAGGTTCCCCCGATCCGACGCCTGTTTCATGAGTTCGGGCTTCCTTTTCCTCAACATTCTAGCCCCAGACCTTCAAAGCTTCTTCTCAAGGTAAGTGCTTGTGATTAATTTGCCCAGGTAGCCTTTTTGTTATGTTCTTATTATTCTGCATCCGGCCTCTTCATCGCATTGGGGGTTACTCCTCTACCAAGTTTCCGATTCAAAGGACAGTGGCGCCCGACAATTTGGAACTGGTTGTTCTTCGAATGCCCTGGGAACCCCTTTTCCCTGGGACAAGGGTAAGGGGAGAATTTATGAGATTAAATACCCCTGGGACGAATATCGAAGTCACCGGGTGCGTAATGCTTCGTGCGTATATTTGTGATCCCAGCGTATCCAAGCCTTGTACGGGAGCAACTTCTCGCGCAGGCTATAGGCCCCTGTCCGTCCGGGTCTCCGACATTTGACTTCGTACGTGTCCAAGTGCCCAAGATGGTGTGTTTCTTCGAGGCGGCCTCTCGACAACGGCCTCCTCGCTTTCCCTCCGCAACCCTTCATAAAAAGAGTTTGCAAATATTTCAACGCCTCGCCCTTCTAACTTTCGCCAATTTTCGGTATTTTCGACCGCCGCCGGGTTTTCTTCGTGAATAAGGCTTCGTACCGATGTTTCACCCTGATCATTTTAGTGTAATATACCTCCGAGGGCTTTCTTTATCTTCTTCCAAAGTTGCTCCTCCGATTATCTCTGACCTTCCATCCTCCCATGACTTGAAGGAACGTTACTGGTCACGTCGCTAGCTGGGAGTAATAATCCCCTCGCGATAAGGATGATACTCATGCCCACGCCTCTCCGACCACTCTCGAGAATCTTCGTGAGCATCGCTGGGTTTAGCCTGGGTCTATCTTTCTTAAGTTATGTGGCATCGCTTAATTCTCGCGATCGTCAGACAGCGCTTCACCCTGATCTCAACCTTGAAGACAAAGTCATAAAGCGGGAGTTAGCTAAGTGCCTCACAAGACTTACTCAGTGAGCTATCGTGCCTGACATTCCTGATCTTTAGGTCTCGAGGTCCTCCCGTCCCCGCACCCGAGGCCTCTTCACCTCCCTCTCGTTAGCACCTTCTCACGATGGGCCTCCCGCTAATGGTCTACTCGCTTTGCTCCAGTGAGACGCCGCTCCGAAGTCCTGTGAGTGTGAAGCGGAAAACTCGATTCTCATGTGAATGTCTCCGCCCTATGTAAAGTCCCGAAGTCATCGCTCTTCTTTCTTCACCTTCGCCCATGTCCGAGTGCTCTGGCAAGTGATGCCGCCTTCTCGCCTCGAGTTCCAGCCTCCGTCTCGCAGCCCTCGCCTCGCTCTCGCCGCAGCGCCAAAGACTACCGGCGGCCGCTGAGCCTCCGCTGGAGGTCATGCTTATTACCGCTTGGAGTCCTCCTAATGCCAGAGCCTCTTCGCCGAGGGCGGAAGAGGTGGCAGGGAAACGCCCGGCTGACGGAGATGCGATCTCAGTTTTTCACGCCGAAGCCATGGGCCGCATGGTCTCGTCCATCCTCCGAGACCCACCCGTGCCTGGGTGCCCGCCCGTTGAGGAAGCTCTGCCACAAACCTTCTCAAAATGCCTCCAAGCCCCCGTGTCTCATCACTGCGGTCTCGGCATCTCGGGTTCGAGCCGCATGTCGACTTTAAGTCAGTATCGACAAAGTGGCTACTCATTTGAAGAGTTTCGCAAGAGCCGATTGACCCAGCCACGCCAAAGCCGCTGTGAGTCTACAAAGTGAGGGTGACCGCTTCTTGTTTCTCGAGCCAGCTCAAGCTAAAAATCAAAAGTAAAATATGACGAAGGAGGCCTCGGAAGCTAGTCCGATCTGAGGCTACCATGCCTGGCGCGAGCGCCAGCCGAGAGTAGGAAGAAAGGCCTGATACCAAAGTGCCGAGGTCGAGTCGGGAGTCATGGACCCGCCGCAGTCGCCAGATGACCCGTCGAGGCCATGGACGCTGCGTGCCGCCTGCATCGGGAGTTTCGTGTAGTTCGACAGCTGCAATCGCCCCAACGAAATGCAGGCAACCAAAGAACCGGCGTCGCCAGACGGTCGCGTAATAAAGCAACGCTGTTAGATGGAGCCCGTCGCGAAGCTTCCGAGGTTGCAAGCTCTGTTAAACGCCTGACCGAGGAGTGCCATGGGTTGCTATGACCTTAGAGGAAAGAAACCTCGTTGTTCAAAGGACTCGCTATAATGAAGCCTATGGATTGAGGCCCAGACTCAGCCAGCCTCTGATGGAGCCTACGCCAAAGGCGTGTTGCTAGTGCTCACCCGGTTTGGATCTGAACCTCCACATCCACGATGAGGGAGGTCGAAGAGTCCTTTTCTGCAGACTGCTCTGGAGAGCCAAACACTCCTGCTGAGGCCCGCTCCCCTTTTTCTAACGCTTGAACTCCTTTATATGACTTTGCTTGTTTTTGTTTTTTTTTTACGTCAGGCTTCGAACTCGGGATATATGTAACATCGCTCTCAATGAATACCCCATTTTCTGTCTCATTGTTTTTACCCTTTTCTCCCTTTTTTTTTTTTTTTTTAAACTACGTCTCTTGTTTTGCTCTACTCAGCTATCAGCGGATCGGGAGGCTATAGCGGCCTTGCCCGAAGCCAGTAGCCGAGCTCTTCAAAACCGAGCTGAGGTTTTATGAGCTAAAATGCCTAAGTTGAACTGCCTCTGCCACATGTTCAGTTGAGCGGGGCCAGCTCTTCAAACTCGGGCCGTTGAGGCTTTATGTGGGCTAAACCAGCCGAATCGCCTCTGCCAATCCATCCGGAAGCCGGGAGCACCGAGTTTTAAGTCGGGCCGAGGCTTTATAGGTCGAACTGGCTCGAGCTGGAATAGTCGGTTTCAAAACCGGAAGTCGAGGCTTTTTGAGTCGAATCGCTTTAGTTGCTGGAATAGGCCGAGCTCTTCAAAACTCCAGCCGCTGGCGGCCGCGCCGAATCAGCTCGAGTCAATACCAGCTCTTCAAAACCGGTAGATGCCGAAGCCCGGCGCTGGAGGCCTACCGAAGTTGTCGCATTTCTATAACCGAAGCCGCCGGGCTCGGCGCCAGCTCCTTGCCGGGGCAAGCTGCAACCGAGCCGCGCCCTCGCGCCGAGGCCTTCCCCGAGCCGCCAAGCTCTCGCAACCGACGCTGGGCCCGTGGGCGCGAGGCCTTCCCCTGAAAGGTTAAGCTCGCAACCGAGTCGCCGGGCTCTCGGGCGCTGAGGCCTTCCCGAGCCGTTGCTTTGCAAACCGAGCTCGGGGCTCTGGCGCCGAGGCCTCCTAAGCCGCAAGCTCGCAACCGAAGCCAGCCGGGCTCCCAGCTCGTTCTGCCGCCAAGCTCGCAAACTAAGCCGCTGGGCTCTCGGCACCGAGGCCCACTGAGTCGTTGCTTTCTGAACCGACCGTTGAGGCTCCTCGCAACCGCCAGCCGAATCCACCTCGTCAACCGCCCGGTCAGCGCGCCAGCCTTCGCCAAAACCGAAAGGCCGCCGAGACCTCGGCTAACGCCTCGAAGCCGAATCACTCAGCCGGAACCGCTCAGCCGAAAGTGGCCGAGCTCATCTCTGCCGAGGCTCCTCTGGGCTAACCGCCCAAGCTAACCGACTCTCGGGCCGAATTGCCTCGGGCCAGCGATGGAGCTCGCCGCCAACCGGGCCGAGGCCTACGGGTCATTCCGCCCAGCCGAATCGACTCCTCGAAACAACTACCCGAAAGTTGGAGAAGTCGAGCTCAAGCCAAAACCGAAGCCGGCCGAGGCTCCCCGGGCAACCGTCTCGAGCTGAACCGACTCTCGGCCGAATCGTATTAGCTGGAGCGCCGAGCTCGTACCTGAGCCGCCAGTTCCTCAATCCACCAGCCGAACTCGACTTCGGGTCAATTCGTTCGAAGCCAGAGGTGAGCTCGCCAAATCGCCGCCGAGGCTTCACGGGCCGCCCCGCCTAAGCCGAATCAGCTCGAAGTCAGCGTGCCGAGTTTCGCCAAACCGAAGCCAGCCGAGGCTCCCCGGCTAATCGCGAGCCGAATCGACTTCGGGCTGAACCGTTTAAGTTGAAAGTAGTCGGTTTCGCCAAAACCGAGCCGCTGAGGCTCCCCGCTAATTGTCTCGAGTCGAACCGACTCTTGGGCCAATTGCCTCGAAGCTTAGCGGCCGGCTCATCAAACCAGCCGCCGGCGGGCTTGCGGCTGTCCTCGCTCGCTACCGAAAATGCCGGTTCACCACCTCGAAAGATGCGAAGGCCATTAATGCCGGGTTCATGGAGAATTGGAAACGACTGTGAGATTTTTCGAGGGCTTCGGCCTTCATACAAATGGCGATATCCCTGCTATAGAGTTCATACTTCGAGCCTTCTTCCCTTTCAGGCGCAAATCGGAACGGCGGGGGTTACGCGTTGGTCGTCCCGCAGGGTCCGCCAGGATTCCCGCTCGTCCTCGATGGACCTTTGTCCGTGGGAGTTGTGTTTTTCCCTAGTTTCCTTTGCTGGAGTTATGTTATTCCCAGTCAGTTAGGAATGTGTCCGAGAGGGCGGTACACTTTTTGTATCGCTTTCTCTATTTTCTCCTCTTTCTCTTTCTCTTCTTTCTTCTCCTTCTCCTTCTTTTCGCCCTCTTCCTCTCTCTTCCCTTCTCCCTCTCTCCTTCTCTTTTCGATCTCTTTTTCCTTTCCTTTTTCACTCTCTCTCTTCCTCTCTTTCCCCCTTTCTCTCGAGGCTCTTTTGTTTTTTTTTTTCGAGGAACCGCTTGTACTGCTTTATTTCCGAGATAAGGAATGACACTCACTCGCTTGTAACTCGACTGTACTCATTGGAATAAAGAGAGATTTTCTTTTTGAGTCATGAATTTGCATTCTCGATGTATGTAACTTTCTTGTACATTCCCCCGGGTCGAAAGCCAAGCCTAAGACGTCTCGAATAAAATAATCAATAAACACGTTAGCCACATCCAAAACCGATAATACTTTATTTAAGATTACAACTGAGGTCTACTCGGGCTAAAAACGCTTAAGGTGCCTAACATTCCAAGATGAGGTACACTTTTCCCTCCTCCTCGTCTGAAGTCAGGTGAATTGCCAAACCGACGACGCGAGATAGATTACATGTGTGGGCCCTCCCACACAATCTAGTTTCCATGTGTCGGATTCTTCCCGCCGGGCAGAGCTTTTTAAGACTAGGTCACAAAGCTTGTAACTTCCGGGTTTGACTTTTGGTCGTAGTATCTTATTGTCTTTTCTTTACAGTTCCTCTGCACACAAGACCCGCCACGCTTTCATCTAGAGGCCAAGGCCCAGGCGAGAGCCTCTCGCATGCTCCACGCTCGCACCCGATCCTGTGATTTTTTAACCCGATTCGACAAGGCTACCGCCCTAAGGTCGAAATCCAGGGCGAATGGGGTTTCCTGAGTCGCTGACTTACGCTTAGTTCTGTATGCCCATAACACCTCGAGGAGGCATTCTACCCATTTGCCCTTAAGATCCTCTAATTTGGTCTTTAACGCTGCTTTAAAGGTTTTCGATGGCACCGCGCCCCATTAGATTGCGGATGTGCTGGGGATGAGTAGTAGTTCTTGATCCCGAGCTCGGCACAAAAATCCCTGAACTTAAGATTGTCGAATTGCTTTCCATTGTCTGACACCAGAGCTCTTAGGATACCAAACCTACATATCGTGATCGCTCAAACAAAGTCACAGATCTTCGGCTCCTTCCGTGATAGTGGCCGAGGTTCTTCTCAAACCCATTTGGTGAAATAATCCACTGCTATGATGATGAACTTGCACTGGCTCTTTCCAATGGGCAGAGGTCCCAATATATCCAAACCCCACTGCTGGAAAGGCCAGGGGCTTGTGACCGAAGTCAATGGCTCGGATGGGAGTGTGGGAGATACTTGCGTGCTCTCGCAAATTTTGCATTTCCCGACTAGGTCGGGTCGCAGATCTCCGAGCATTGTGGGCCAATAAGATCCCCGCCTTAAACTTTCCCCGCTAATGCCCGAGCTCCGACGTGGTTTCCAAGATATGCCTCTCTCACATGTACTCTCCTCAAGCATCAGTCGACGCCCTCGCGATACACTTCGTGATGGAAGCTGAAAAAACACCCGCCAGAAAGGCTTCCCCACGGTCAGTGAACCCGGCCGACCCCGTCCTGCTTAGAGGCCTCTCTTTCTCGGTTGTTGGGTAGCAATCCTTCTATTAAAAGTAGTCCCAAATGGGGTCCATCCTAGCTTCCTGCGCCCCATGTGACAGTGAGATCTCCACGCCGCCGAGACTCCATGGAGGGCTCGCGAGATGTTCGACAAAGGCCGCCTCACGAGATCTTTTGCGGAGGCTATGGCTAGTTTTTCCAGTGGTATTTTGCTCAGAAATCTCTTTGCTCGTATGTGTCCGAATCTCGACCACATGAACTCTTTCAATAAATCTCGTACCTTTTTTAGGTATAGGATCATTTTTCACCTTTAGCCTCATAGCGCCTTTCTATTCGTCTTACTACCAACTGAGCTCACGACACCTCAAGCCGGTCAACTTCATTGAACGGGCGAGGCCGAGTCCCATATGACTCCGCTCGCATCGACCGCCGGGTTGAGGCTGGTCCCACCTGCGTGCATACCGATATCTATTCCTTCTGTGGAGGCCTGTGATTGCCCGCCCCGCCCTTCGACCATCGTCGCCCCCGCCTACGCACGCCTGCATGAGGAGGTCACCGTCGCTTGAGTACTTCCCTGTGCTCCCGTCGAGGTGAATCTAAGGACTAAATCGCTAAGACTTGCTCTTATTGCGCTTTTCTACTATATCCGATGCGTCGAACTTTCAACTCTACGGGCCCACTTCATCACTTCCTACAGTCTCTGTCCCAGCACGCTTCATCGGGCCCCGTTGGGACTTCAATGGTGGGCTTCTGTGCAACAAGGGCGAAGCGGTCGCAAGGTTACCAATGCTAGGATTAGTTTCTCCATCTGGGGGTACCTCCTTCCATCCCCTCTCGTAGTTCGGCCGCACAAGAGACGTATGTCACTCGGTCTTTGTCTTTGATAAGTGACGGGCGCTCGGCCGAGAAATCAAACCGCCGTGTACGTACTCAAGGAGTTCTCCTTCCGAGGCTGCCAATCTGGAGAGCTCGATGTCTTCACGCCGAGAACGCTTCGCAATGTGTCCTGGCGAAAAGTTTCTCAGAACCTAGAAGAAGGGTCGACATTTATCGCCGGCTCGATACGAACCTGGGCTTAATGCGGTTATTCTTCCAAGTAGACGCTTGACCTCCTTTATGTTCGATGGTGGTGCGCTGTCGAGCACATCCTTTATCTAATCGATTTGCCTCAATTCCTGGGCTGTCGAATTATAAAACCTAAGAATTTTCCGCTGAGACCCAAAGGCGCGCATTTCACGGATTCAACTTCATGTTGTATTCTCTCAGAGATCTGAATGCCTCTTACAAGATGAGCGCGTGGAGCTCGGTCAGGTCGACTTTAACAACATGTCACTTATGTACACCTCCATGGATGCTCCTATTTCGCTTCGAACATCTCGTTTCACCAACCTCTGTATGTAGCTCCCACGTTCTTTAGACCAAAAGGCATCACTCGATAGCAATAGGTCCCTTGCCCCGTGACGAATGAGGTCTTTTCCTGGTCGTCGAGATCCATGCTGATCTAGTTGTGAGAAAGCGTCCATGAAACTAAGGAGTTCATGGTCGGTTGTGGCATCTACAATGAGATCGATCCGTGGCAGAGGAAGTTATCTTTTGGGTATGCTCGGTTGATGTCAGTGAAGTCGATGCAAAGTGGCCACTTGCCGTTTGCTTTTTTGACAAGTATGACGTTGGCCAACCATTCTGGGTACTCCACTTCTCTGATTGCCCCTACCTGGGTGAGCTTAGCTAATCTCCTCGCTACTGCTTTTTTTCCTTCCTGAGCAAAGCCTCCTTCTCGTCGACCGGGTTTGAAAGATGGACCGATGTTTAGTCTTTGTGTGTAATGATATGGACAATTCCTCCATATCCGCCTACTTCCCATGCGAAGACATCCTTGTTCGCCTCATAAATGGTAAGGAGACTTCGAGGTCAGTCCGCGAGCTTGGAACCGATAGGCGAGGTGTTCGTGGTTATCATCCAATCCAAGACAGCTTCGCCTTCGGGGAGGGCTTAGGTCGGGCGTTTACCTCGTCGCGCATGTCGAGCTCATCCAAGTATATGTTGTCAACTGATTTTTGCTTCACGGATGCTGAGTAACACTCCCTGGCCACGCGCTGGTCTCCTCGAACCATCCCTACTCCGGGCCAGGGTAGGAAACTTGATCATCATATGGTGTTTCGAGGGAATGGCCTTCCTACGGGCGCTGAGAGAGGGCCAACCTAATAACATGTTATGCTGTATGGGCATTTACTACGAAACCCATCATTATCATGGCTCGACACCTGGTCTCCCCAAAGTGAGCAATCTTCAACTCAGACAAGCCCAAAGGTAGCACTTTCTCTCCGGAGAATCCTTGCAGGTGGGTACTAACTGGCTCCAGCTTTTCCCTTCCGATGCCCATCTTATCGAAGGCCGCCGTAAACATGATGTCAGCTGAACTCCCATTGTCGACCAGGACCCGATGGATCATTTTGTTAGCCACAACTACCCTTATTACCAAAGGATCATCATGTGGGACAGCATCCTCCGTGTCTCGAACTGGTAATTATGGTTGTCGAACACTGCCAGCTTAGACAATCATTGTACTTCCATTACCTCTCCTGACCTGATGCTAGACAAATGGGCCTTCCTAGAAGAGCTGGACTCCCCCCCTCTTACAAATCCTCCCGAGATCACATGGATTTCCCCTAAGGGTCAAGCAGGTTGAAGCCAAGTTGCCTCGCGCAGGGGGTGGTGGTCGGCTGAGGCTGATCCTACTCTTTAGATGCTACGGCTGGGCTGGGAGATATCCGCGCCGAATCAAATATTCTATTTCCTTCCCAAAGTTATGCAATCCGCCCTTTCGATGCCCCCGTGGTCCTCATGGAACTCACAATACTTAGTGTTATCTCTCTGCAGTATGTCCACCTCATTCGGGATGGCCATCTCAAGAACCGCCGTGTCAGACCTTCGCAAGAAGACCTACGACAATCGCTACCGTCGTGGGGTGAATCGCCGAGGTGAGTAACGCTGTCGTGAAGTCGGCCGAGGTGGACCTAGCGGCTCCCAGGTTTCCCACGCCTTTTTCTCGGACCGTTCGCCTTTCTTTAGGGACCCTCCCGGCTTTTGTCTCTTTCGCCCGTCCCCTGCCGCTTGTCAGTCCCGCTTTTCTTCTTTATGGGCCGAAGAGCCTCTTTCTTAGATATGAGGGCTTCCTCGTCGTTAATATACTCCGCTTTAGCGAAAGCACTCCTACCATGCTTGCCTGCGGTTCTTCGAGATGGAAAACATCAAATCTTTCACCGCACTTAGCCCAACATGAATGCCAGTGATAGCGAACTTCTTTGTCTGGTATATCTACCTTCTCGTAGACTCGACATCGAACCTCCGGACATAAGACCTCGTGCTTCTTCTTTACAGCTCGCTTTTATGGCTGCAGTGATAACTCGGCTTCCTGTATGTTCTGGCTCCAATGAAGTGGGAGACGAACGCAATGGAGAGCTCTCTGAATGAGGAGATTGATGATGGTGGAAGCCTGTTAAACCAAGCCAGCGCTGGGCCTTTTAGCGTGATAGCGAAAGCTCAGCACCGTATAGGGTCCTGATACCCATGTAGCTCCATATGATTCTTATAAGTATTGAGGTGATCGACGGGATCTTTGGCACCATCGAACGCCTTTATTTGCGGCATTCTGAACTTCGCTGGAAGGGGGAAGTGGAGCACTTCGGCCTTGAACGAGGACTCGGGGCCTCGATGAAATTGTGGGTGTCCATGTAGTCGGGCCCCACCCTTCACAACTTCCTCCTTCATGCGATCAGCTCTGCTTCGAGGGGCCTTTCAACCTCGGTCTCCCATGATCGCCTCCCATCCCCGCCGAGGTTTAGTTCCTCGGCTCCTCGCATGCCTCCCGAAAGTGCTGCTTCGTTGTCCCTCCTCCCTGTGGGTGCCAGCAGGGTCCGTGCCCCGGCTCCTGGATGATCTCTCGGCCTGATCCCCGCCAAAGACCCCTGGGCGCCGGTGTGGTCGCCTTCTCGCGAAGGGTGATGTTATGGCCTTCCTCAGTTTGTCGCGCCTCCCGCTAGCTGTGGACCGCCGGCGAGTTGCCTAACTCTCCTATCGTTGGTCGGGTGAGGCGGAGTGCCTCACTCATCCACTGTTGGCTTGCATTATTTTAATTTCACGAGCATCATCATCGCGTCAGCTCGACCGTCCTTCATCCCGAGGATCGGGCGTAGCTCCCCGCCAGGTTTCGGAAAGCTGATACCATCGCCATCGAAAGATCGCTTTATTTGTAAAGGAATTGTCGTTCCCACAGACGGCGCCAACTGATGATGCCTTTTTCAATCGGAACTCGGATGGAGCGTGTCGGGTCAAGCTGGGTCGGAACCAGATCGCAGCAGTTGATCCACAGCTTTCAGTGGGACTCCTCTACAAAAAAGAAAAGAAGGAGAGCCTGGCGAGGGCTTTGCCCGCGGCCGCTTCCGATGCCTAAGTCGGGCTTACTCCTCGAGAAAATACCGCAGAAGGCGAATGTTTTCACAAGGCATCTTCCCTGGGGTGGCCTGATATTTATAGTATATGTCTTTCCCAATCGGATGGTGGTAAGGATTCTTTCCCATCGATGGGGTATTTTCGCTTTATCGCCATTCCGCTTATTAAGGGATAATGAGAGAGCGCTATTGAGAATTATCCTTCTTCCTCATCGGTGAGATTCTAGCTGATTTTCGTGATAAGCCATTATTGAGAATTATCCCAGCTTCCTTACCGGTGAGATTCGCTTGATTTAGAGAACACGGGCTTTTCGTATCGGGTCTCTATTGCTACTTCCGCCTGGGCGAACGAACTCGGGCTTCTCAAGCCGGCGCTGGCCCCGCCACACCGGCTTCTGCCTTTTCCTCGCTTGTTGAAAGGGCCTTCGCGCCTGGCTTTCTCAAACCTATCACTAGTATGCTAAGAAGCCTTGATGGAATGCATTGGGAATGGAAAATTGTCCAATCAGATAGGCCGGACAATATTCGAGCACCACGCCACCATCTATCATTCTGCAGGCGCTGGCCTCTATGATCTAGATAGACATACATATTTTGGATTGCCAGGTTATAACAATGATATTAATGTCTTACAGTCATCTAATTTATTTGCTAACCTAACTCAAGGTATAGCTCATCCTGCCCATTATACCATTCAAAGGACTAATCATGATATTGGCTACTACTTGTCCGATAGTTTATATTCTAAATGGTCAACTCTTGTTTAAAGCGTTTTTAATCCACTAGGTCCCAAGAGGCAATTTTTTGCAATGATGCAAGTAGCATGTCGAAAATATGTAGAAAGAGCATTTGGTGTTTCCAATCACGATTTGCAATTATCAAAGGACCGACACGTTATTGGAAGAAACAAGTGCTTCATGATATTATATCAGCGTGCATAATAATGCATAATATGATCATAGAAGATGAATATGATGCTTATGGGAGCATTGTTGATTTGAAAGTGATGTTTGTTCCGAAAGTTGATATGATAGTAAAACGTAACAATTTCAACCCGCTCCTTGCTCGTCATGTTTAATTAAAGATAAGGAAGTTCCATAACGCCATTTAAATGCATTAATTGAGCATTCATGAGAAATATATAGTAACAATGTTTATTGTAATTAATGTATTAGTTTAAGTAAACCATGTCCAAAAACATCATATGATATAATTTCTAATGCTCTTTTTTTCAATATGAATTTGTATTTTTTCAAGAAATATTGCATTACTCAATTAAAATCTTAATGTTTTATTATTATATAACTCCAACCAATTGTGTTCCTTATTTTCAATATAAATTAAAATAATAAAAATGTATTTATATCATTGTCAAAAATAATTTTAATAAAAAAAAATAAATTATTTTAAGAAAAAATTAAATTCATTAAAATGAAATTAATACTACAAAAATCAATATATTAAAATCATTTTTAAAATAATATAGATATATGAAAAGTAATTTAATATTACAAATTAATAAATAATAAATATAAGTATGTCAAAATAAAAATATGTTATGTAATATTAAAATAATTATTTTATTATTAGCGATAATAAAATAACGTTAATCAAGATAATAATAAAATAATAAGTATAATAATGCTTATTAAGACGCCCTATCATTCTATATTTAGAGATGATAGATATAACTCCAAATATAAGGATAATCATTCATGTCTTATTTTAAAGACTGTAAATAAAACTTTGAGCACATTTTACACAAAAATCTTCATATATGAGAGATAGAGTAAAAATAAAATCTTGTAGACGCTTCTTATCATGCTTGGAAAATTGAGTTTACATGTCCCTTTAAGGGATCTTAAGCACAAAAATGCCAGAATTATTTTGATTCTGAACCATGTCTATTTTTCAGTTCTTGAAATTTTGAGGAGAAATGGTGCAATAGAAGAGTGAATAGGCAAAAGAAAAATTAGATGCTATATTATTATTTTTTTTTACTGTAAATCATTTTTTTAAAAATTTATTTTTAAAGGCTATTTCAATAGTTAAGAACTACGAGGCATAAAGAGGGAGTCCACCAGGTTCAGAAACAAAGGACAAAATTGTGTATCATAAAAAAAAAAAATTACTATTTTCTTGATAACCCTTTAAGGCCATATTTTAGTTTTATTGCAGAGGATTGTAATTGAATTTTTAATAAAATTAAATAAGCCAGAGCTGCTTATGCCGAGATCGACTAAACCTGGGAAGAAAATGCTGATAAGAGTTATTGGTCTCTGATTTTTAACCCCCAAATCGCTGGTTCTCGTCCTGACCAAACTGACAAAATATTTTATGCATACAAAAATAATTAATGTAACTAAAAATTTAAACAAAAAAATTTATTAACTAATATATATTATCAACAACCAATAATAAATACATGAAATAAAAAATAGCTATATATTGCAAAGATATACTATATTATAAAAATATAAAAACATTATATTAAAAAATAAAAATTATTATAATAAAATATAAAACATTATAATAAAAACAAAAACATTATAATAATAATTATTATGTATATTAAAAGTATAAAAATAAAATAATAAAAAAATTATTTTTAAAATATAATCGGGACGCTTATTATTATTATTTCTTGGATACATGATTCATATTAGCTGCTCCACCTCGCTTTCTACCTCGAAACCATTTCCTAACTTTCTCGAGATTTTCAGAAAATCTTGCCCTCGGAGTCACCACAACTTATCACCCGTAAAAATCGAGTACTGGGCCATTCTATAATTCAATGAAACTTTCCCCGGGGTCACTGGGGATTCGTGGGACGACTCTAACTACAGCAGCTGCTTCATCATCCGAGATCTGTAGACTTTCTGCATTTCTCTCGAACCCCAAGATAATTTCTATTATTTTTATTAACATTTTGTCATTTTTGAAAATTTCTAATTTTTTTTCGGGTTTTACAGAGAGTAACAATATCTGAACCCGTATCGGATTTGAGAAAATAAACTCAAACCTATTAAAAACCCGATTAAAATTAAATTAAACCGCGCCATTACGAATGAAGTCGGGATCGAGAATCCAAAAAAATAATCCGTCCTGCCACTTAACACAACCCAATGTTAAAAATTCAAACAACTTAATACTCAATACTATTAAGTACTATTCAAGATAAGTTAAAAATTATATTCAACATTAAGTAAAAACAAACACCACCTTAGTCCCAGATAAATAAACGTAGGATGTGTCCATAATTTTGTCTAGACTGCACTAAACACGCGACGCATTAAATTTCATGTTCCAGCCCTAGTCCGACTGCATTAGTCCCACCAGCATAAAATTAATCCCGTGCATCCTTCGCTGCGACCAAACATCACGCCTAAAAGAGATGAATCTATGCAATATTTGCAAATCTAACCCTCTCCTTAAAATCCAAAACAAGATACAAAGGACACTTTATAAAATGTCCTTGCCAAATTTAGTTATAATGTAAGTGATAAAGACAAATATCATATAGAATTAGTCATTATGTAGAGATTTTATTCCTACTCTTTAATTGTATTTTTTAAATGTGACATTTTAAGATTACTAAAGAATAGTTTTGCAAATAATTTTTAGATTTGTCATTTTTAACCAATTCTTTCTTTTTATTTTTCGTTAGATAACTAGTAAATATAAGAAAAGCTCCACTTTTTCTTACAGAAACAATTAAGTAAGCAAATGATAGTGGTGGCTTTACTCACTTTTTAAGGGGGTGCAACTTCCAAGCTTGATGCATTGAGTTTAATTAAATAGTGCTTCTATTGACCATTATCTCTAACTAAACGTTTCTATAATCATTTTTTGGTTCGACCAAAACAATGGTTTGAGTAGGTTCGTGCACGCATAAGTATTTTTAGCCATAAGTATCACAATCAAATCCACTTTCATGCATGAAATAAAAGGACAATCATGACGATAAAATTTTATCACATAACATATTTATATTTTCAAAGCTCAAATTCGAGACTATTAATTAAACTAAAAAAGTTGATGATACGGATGTACGATCATTGACACAACCTTGGAGAGTTGTGCATATAAGGAGATCAGTTTTCTGTGGCATTAGATGTGGGATTATTTCATGCTTTTTAAGTATAAGAAAATCGATTAAGAAAACATATCGTAAGATTTTAAACTCTAGATATTAGTGAAAGATAAGAGACAACTCAACAGTCGGTTTTCTTAATGTGTATCTTCTGACATGACTTGCCAAATAAAAAAAGATCTATATCCTAAAACTAAATAATTAAATTTTATTTGGTTTTGAATGAAATTAAATAATCGAACAATTCATGTGTAAATATTAAATTCTTTCATGCTATAAAAATTGAAATATCAATAAACTTATATTTAGAAATGTTAAATATAAAAATAAATATTATGGAATTTCAATTAATTTTATGTATATATATTCTAAACTTTTCTATTTTTAATTCTAAGATATATACATATTTATATATATTATGTCAATGTATTTTGATCAATTTTCTGTCTATTGTGCGGTTTTGAAAAGATTATTGTTATGCTTATGCATCCTTCCATTCCTATTTTGTCGAGAATCGATGTAACGACTCGGCCCAATCAAGTACCAAATCATGTAGATATTATCTATTTTGGGCTCAAGAGGCTTCTACTGTACCTTTAAACGTCTTACCAGGCTGGAAGAGTCCATATTTATATAAGGTCGTGAAATTTCTCTCATATCCGATTGCAGATGACAACACCCCCGTACGCAACGCCCTCATTGTGTCCTTTTTGGTATTACAAAGCCAAACGAAACCGACTCCCTCACATCGTGGCCTAGCCTCACCATGTAGATATTGTTTGATGTAACAATCTTAAATTTTTATAAGGATAGGTTAGGAAAAACACAATTATACTAAATTAATAATTAATTTAATAAGGTGAAAGAGGTAAAAGATAATTTTTCTAATAAATACCCTAGGTATAAATTGAATAAGAAAAATCGCTATATTCTTCTTTGAATTTCTCTTTCTCATGAAGGGAATTCTCGTAACTACGCTTTCAAATCTAGGCTTCCAGCACAAATTTCTGTGTAAGATTTTATGTTTCTAATTCTTAGATCTTATTTTAATATATTCGCTTATATTTTTTTACCTTAGGTAAGAAACCCCAATCTAGATCAGGGTTTGTTTGTTTGTTTGTTTTTTTTTTAAAAGGAGAAAAAAAAAAAAGATTAGAAATTGTGATTTTGATTTTGCTAGTAAGGTCGAAGAAAAGCTGAAGAAATTTAAATAAGTTTAGAAGCGAGAACATCTGGTCACGTAGTGGCATCCCGAATCAACAAATTTATATCTACCTCTTATTGTCAGAAAGATTGTTACCGTAGTATAGTGACTCTAGGATCATCCACAGGGATGGGTTTTCTTAGTGTAAGTGGCTAATACTGAGTTTAACACTGGTGATTAATATTTGGATATTGGGATTTGATAAAAACAGTGGGTTGTAATGGTTGAAAACTAAAAGTAAAATGAGTTAAATATAAAATAGAAACTCGGCAAAGCAGGGTCACTGTGCTTAGGTTCCTTGGGCAAATGAGGGTTTCACTCTGGTCTTTTCCGTGTCGTGAGACGACCTATAGTTATCTCCGAACCGACCTTCATATTTAGCTATAAAAACTACCCCTCAATAAATATCTTTGAAAATTGCCTTCATTGGCCATTAATGTTCTCAGTCATTAAAACAATGTCTCCTTGACTCACCTTCTAATGGCTCACAAATGATAACTAATGAACATTTGGATCTAACATTAAGCATCCAACGGTACTCTAAAAGCTTTTTACCAACACAACCATTCAAGGTGAATCGAAGGATCAAGACCCAAAGTTAGGAAGGGAGAACAAGAATGGCGCTTGAATACCGCTTGAAAACATGGAACCCCCGATCGCTCCGATCCTTGCACTCAAAGGGCCTTCTCCTTCAAGGAAGAAGGGGTTCTAGCCACTCATCATCTGAGTTGTCATCCTCCAAGGGTGTTTAGCCAGTGAGAAAGTGAAGGAAAATGAAAAGAAAATGCCAGCCATAAAGAAAACGAGGCTTCCCCCAGAAGCTTCATTCCAATTTTCAATGAATGATCATTACAAAGTCTTGTCTCTGGCATATATGTCATACTGTAAAACAAATTACCAAAATATCAACATAATATCACTATTACAAAGGGACAAATTTGGAAAGATAAAAAAGAGTACAAAGAAAAGTCAAGAGCAGCTCTACTCAGAGTCTCACAAATTTTTGCAACGCTTTGCGAAATTGCCGTGGTTGCTTCCTTCTTCCTCGCACCGGCTTCACTTCTTCCAATTTTTGATCTGCATCTTTGATTTCGACTTGAATTCTCCATGATTTAGCTGACTCTCCAAGCTTGGCATAACTGGCCTATGAAAACTACAAAATTCTCCATAAAATATGATCAACAGCATAGCTAGGTCTTTAACATGCCAACCGGGTTAATTAGGTTGATTACTATGCAAAAAGTGCTCAAAACCTATAGTGTTAAGGGTATGAAATAGTTAAATTATTCGGGGGTAGTAATCAATTCCCTAACTCGACATTACTGCTAGTCCCTTAGCAATGAAGGAAAGAATAAAAGTAATCAAAAGGGGAAGATGAAATATATATATACAAAAAATGGTAACCAACATGACACCTTCCACAAAAAACCTAAGTATTAAATTTGACAGGTTTCAAAATAGTCTGTCAAACTAGCCTCCTCCCCTCCTTAACCCAACTTGTAGCAAAAGTCATCAAGATCCTGCCCAATGACTATCTTAAGAAGAGTGTGTGCTATGCATATTCAAGTATCAAAAGATTTTCAACTCCTAAAGAACCAACCCGACACCTTCCACAAAAACCTAAGTGTTAAATTGATTAGGTTTCAAAAATAGTCTGTCAAACCGCCCTTCTCCCCCCCCCCCCCCCCAACCTAGCTCTCGTTTCCAAACCCAGCAACTTAACCAACCTCAATAGATCCAGAACCCACTTTATTCGACAACTTCCTTTTGTGTTGGTGGGTGTACGTCGAGGGAATCCAATTCACAATTGTCCATGTAACTGGGTCTAACGATGACTCAACCCAATCAAGGTTTAGGGGCATCAAGTCATAAGGATCTTCTCAACCACTTTAACCTTCCTGCTTTAATTCTGATCACTTTAATGGGTTCGAGACTCCAAAGACCTACACTTGCTAAACTCCACCCCGTATTCAATTCGTATAATGAGCAGAGTCAAGACTCCAACCGGGCTGTTTAAGGCACCTAAGCTTTAAAGACTTTCGCCGTATACCCGACCGTCGTGTTTCATATGTCACAACTTTTTCTCTTTTCTTTTTCTTTTTTTTTTTTTTTTTGAAGACTCATTGATCTTTTATACAGGAGTCCAGACCTATTGAAGGAGGTTAAAAGTACGAGGCCGGACTTTTATAGGGCTTAGGAGGCAAGGCAAATTTTTAGCCTATCATTGGAATCTAATGTGCATAGTGTGTGGTTAGGTCAAAGTGGAATAGTGGTGAAAAACAATAAGAGTCCCAACTCGGTTATCAATTCAACTAAGCATAAAACCATTCTAGTGATTAACACGTGATGAAACAAAAGATTTCACCCTCTCCTATTGCAAGTCAAGTATTAAAAACATAACTAAGCTGTTAATAAGAAACTATAAGTTTTATAAAATATGTCGAAACTTTATAACATATGTTGAAAGAGCAAGGGCATACTTATACTTGTTAGAAAACCAACCACAAACAAAGTCATCAATCCATACAAGACCCTGCTCAAAACAAAGGCATAACTATAACATAAAAAGTCATTTCCTTCATTAATTTCCAACTAAACACACGTCTCAATGAGGCTCCAGAGAGGAAACCCTAAAGAAGGAAAAGCTACTACCTCAAATATCTATTAGTAGGTGGAAGTCATCCCATCCCGGGCGTGATGAGCACCGGAAGGGACCATCGTCGCCGGCTAGGAGGCCAAATGGAGCTTTAAGAGGGGCCGGGTCTTCTGCTGGTACCGGCCGCCTCAGGTCGAGCTGAAATGAACCGACACCGGTGGACTGAGGGATCTAAGGCAGGCCTAGGTGACTCTGAATCTGCACTAGGATGGCATGGTTCTGAGCAAGGATGGCATTAGTCTATGCAAGGATGGTTTCGGTTCGTGTCATCCGCTCGACTAAGGCAGCATGGGCAATAGCAAAAGAAGCAGATGTTGCTGCAAAAGTGCGGACTAAAGTCATAATGGCTAGAAAATCACGGGGAGAAATGGGAATAATGATCTCATAGGTGCTGTATCAAGTAAACAGGTCTAACCTCGAATAGATAGGGACCAGCGCAATTAGAGCTCGGGATGATGGAAAAGACGAGCTGCAAAGGAACTCGTGGATGTCGGATGTGGCTCCCTCGCCAGAGCCGCAGTGTACTCATCCTCCCGCCGATCCCCGAGGAGAGGAGGAGCACCCGACACAAATTGTCACTTTTCCACTATGAAATAGCTGCAAACTCGAATGCTGCTCTTAAATGGGGCTCGCACTGTAAAACCAAGGTGTTCCAAATTTGAGAGAGCAAACGTGGAAACAAAGAGAGAATCACCTCCCGCCCGGTGAGTTCTACATATCTTCCCTCAAAGTGGAAAAGAGAAGTCATTATGAGCTCTACGTTGCAAACTTAAACCCTTCCGAAATGTGGTCGAGTGCTCCCAAGATGGCTCTCCTCAACCAAATGCCGAAGAGGAAATAGGTTTGATCGTGTGTAATGATATGATCACAATAAAAAGCATCCCCCGAGTAGAGCTTCGCCTCCGAATAAATGGGACCAATCGAGGTGTCCCAGGAAAGGATGTGGACCATCTCCCGTGGTGAGGGATGGGGCCACTGCCTGTAGTCCTTAGAGTTGGCCAAAGAGATAGGAAGATTGAATGTGGCAGCTATGTCAGAGGCTCGAAGAATTCCCTCATGGCCATCAATGGAAAAGTGCAGCGTAGTAGGATTACGGTCCCTCCGAAAGCTCAAGCAGGGTAGAATCTGGACTACCACACGCGGATAGAAAAATTGAAGTGGAGTCATAAAGGGCTCTAGGTGGTAGCGCTGCACAAGCCGCATGGAGTCCCGAAGCTCGGGTGGAGGGCAACAAGGCCTAAGGTCATAAAATGTCACATTATGTAGATCTCCACATCAGCCCGAATTACTCCCACCGGGGCCACAAATGAAAATAGGGCCTCCATCATGGAGGCCTGAGAGTGAAACCCGAGAACCGCCACATGTGTGGGCCCCGAGGAGGGGAGATTGAGAGGGCTCCCAGCCCCGCAAACGGGAGGATTCGCTCGGGGCTTGAGGTCCGGAGCCCTTTCGATGAGGCGCGACTCGTCGACGGAGGAGAGGGGGTATTGCCCCAGCCCCGTCTCGTATTCGTGGATGGTAGGAGGCCAGGAGCGCCCAATGGGGAGGCCCACAGTGGACTGCAACAAAGGGGCGCCCAGATGGGGCGTAGGTGTGGCGCTCAGGGGCGGCACCAAGGTGGTGGTGTGCCCAGCTGAGATGTGTGCCTCACGCGAGGCCCCAGATCTCACCATGTCCACCTCGGTCTTTTCATGGCCAAAGGAAGAAAGAGCTAGGGTTTTGCAGGTGAAAATGGGGTTTTCGCAAAATAGGAACACAAGGGAGGGAGGTACTACTAGTTATGGTCTGGAGGGTCAGCTAAATTTATGGAGGAAGGGGCCAACACGAAGGGTTTAGGTGGGGAGGATTAAAACGGAAGAAAACTGGGAAATCAGGAGCCCTATGTGCAAAGTCTCCGAGGTCGCCTAGTTTTCAACACCCACCCCCCAACCTTTTGTTTTTTCGTTTTGAAAATTGGAAGGCACAATTAAAAAGCGCTGCACAAGTTCGCAGGTCTAGGAAAGGGGAGGAGGAAAATAGTTAAGGCAAGAGGGTTGTGAAATTTTTGCAACCCTTGTGAAATGGCCTACGAAAATTACCCGCCCCTGCGAAATTGGCCCTGCTAAATTTTGCACTACGAAAACTCTGCGAAATGTACCTAGGTTGCGAAATTTCGCACAACCCTTGAGAAATTGGAGTGTTCTACTGCAACACCATGCTTCACTGGATTGAGCAATTCCTTCAAAATAAACAAAGCAAAGATCAATTAAAAACACAAAGAATGAAAAGCACCATATTAAGGTTAATTAAGGAAAAGACTAGGAAAATAAAATTAAATAAAAATAAAATAAGATAGCATAAAATAAAATAAAATGAAATATGAAATAAAAAGAAGTGGAGTTTTGCAGTCTCAGGAGAGACTAAGTCCACCTAAACCAACTCTCTAAACGTTGAGGCCTGGCGAGAAAGTTCCTCCTTGACTCATGTAGTGAAGGACGCATATGGCTTCGAAGCCTTGGCCATTCACTTTGAATAGCTGGTTGTTCTTTCGAGGTGAGCACTCCACTGCCCATTAAGGTAGACTCGATGGATAATGAAGGGACCAAATTCCACTTCGACTCTGAGTTTCGCCTTCGTAAAATGGAAGCTTAAATCGTAAAGTAACACTTTTCTGATCTCCTTTTCTGAAATTCTTCCCAGCTACCATCTGTCACATGCCATTTCTTCAATATTTCTTTGCAATTTTAAATTTAGGTAGGCATCATTTCACAATTTCTCTAACTCATTGAGTGTCATGAACCTCTCGAGGCCGCTTCTAAATCCAAATTGGCCTTTCGATCGCTCACCATGCCTTGTAATACTCCTATTTCTACAAGGAGGGCATGCTTTGCCATACACTAGCAATAAAGGGGACATCCCGAGAATTGTCTTCATATTAACCAGTGCTCCATAATGAATCCAAGAAATTGAGGACCAAATTCTTCCTTTATTGGAATTCACTACCTTCTCATCAGATAGTCTCGATTTCCGCCGCAAGCTCAACTTGTCCATCAATTCAGGATGGCAAGAGGTGGCCACTTTATGCTTCCACTCCATATTTAGCTAGGAGGGTTTCCCAAAGGGTTTGTTGCAAAAAATAAGAACCCCCATCAATACCACGGCTTTAGGCACCTAAATATGGAGAAGATATTCTTCTCAAAAAACTTCGCACCACCTGCATCGTTGTTTTGTAGGAATTGCCTCAACCCATTTGGACACGTAATCAACCCCCACCAAGATGTATGAATATTCGAAAGACATGGGGAATGGTCCCATGAAATCAATGCCCCAAACATCAAATAAGTCAACTACTAAGATTGGGTTTAAGGGCATCATATGGCAGCGAAAGCTTCCCGAGTCTTTGGCATCGATCGCAACCTCGACACATTTTATGAGCATCCTTAAAGAGGGAAGGCCAGTAGAACCCATATTAGAGCACCTTCATAGTTGTCTTTTGTGAAGCAAAGTGACCTCCACAGGCAATTCCATGGCAGTGACTGAGAATCCTCAGTTGTTCTTCTTCAGGCACACACTTCGAATGATTTGGTCCACACAGTACTTGAACAGAAATGGCTCCTCTAATAATAGGAATGAATTTTGGCGAAGAAATATTTCTTTTCCTATGCCTTCCATTCAGCTGGGACCTCTCCTATTGCTAAAAAATTAGCAATATGAGCATACTAGGGAGCACTTTCTACAAGCAGCAGTGATTCCTCAGGGAATTCATCATTGATTGGAGGACTGTGTGTGTTATGGGCTATGGTTAGTCTGGAGAGGTGATTCTTCAAGTTTTCACTACATTATCTAACCCTTTTCTTATCTTTTTGATTTGAAGATTAAATTCCTCGGAGTAGGAGACCCATCCATAGTTCTTACCTAGTATCTTGCTTGGTTAGAGATACCAAAGCCGGAGTGGTCTCAGAAAATAACAATGTTCGAATTCCACCAAGTATGCTCGAATTTGTCTGCGGTATGTAATCACTGCAGCGCTTTGTGGTAGTGTAGTTTCTCCGAGCTTCATTCGTAGTTTTTTCGCATAATAAACCACATAAGGTTTTCCATATTCTCTGCCTGCTGACGCCCTATAAAGATTCACCGGCATCACACATGACTTCAAAAGGTTGCTGCCAGTTAGGAGCTCTCACTATAGGTACAGTGGTCAAGTGGGATTTGAGCTCTTCGAAGCTCTTTTGACAAGTTTCATCCCATGTAAACTTAGTATCCTTTTCCAAATGTGCCTATAAAGTGTTTTTGCACTTCAAAATCCTCATGAACCTCCTGTAGAAGCCAACATGGCCAAGGAACTGTCTTATTGTTTTGACATTTGTGGGGGATGGTAGTTTGGAGATAAGCTCAACCTTTGCCTTATCAATCTCAATTCCCTTGTTTGAGATAACATGCCTTAGGATAATTCCCTGATTCACCATAAAGTGGCATTTCTCCTAATTGAGCACCAGGTTTTTTCAATGCACCTTTGTAGCACGTTTCAAGGTTGGCCAAGCACTCCTCAAAAGTCCCCCCATATATGGTGATATCAGAATCCACGCGCTCTCCACCATATCACCGAGAATACTGAGCATACATCTTTGAATACCGTTGTGCATTGCGTAGGCCAAAAGGCATCCTCCCAGAAGCATAAGTCCCAAATGGACAAGTGAAGGTCAGTTTTTCGATCCTCTTCCGCACCCTATCTGAAAATATTCGAAATACACATCCAAGAAGTAATAGAACGGGTTTCCAAAACTCTTCAAGAAGTTGATAATGAAGGGTAAAGTGGAAGTGGTCATTTCACACTTCATTCGCCCCTATATATGCATACCCTCCAACCTGTGGTAAGGTAGGTAGGTACATCCTCTCCTCTTTCATTCTGCATAGTGGTCACCCCTGAATTTTTTGGCACCACCTGAGTTGGACTTCTACTCCATGGACTAATGCGAGATAGATAAATAATGTCTGCCCAAAGAATTTGAGAACTTTCTGCAAAAGTACCACTTGCATATGTAGATCTCGGGGCCGCCTCGTGGTCACCCCATCGGGCTCTGGATTCCTTCTCCATGATGTGATGAGTGCAAACCAAAGGACTAACCCCCTTGAGATCAGAAATTTTCCATCCGATGGCCCGTGTACCCGAGGATCCAAAAGACTGCTTCTCCCGTGAGGAATTAAGTAATGTAAAATCACAATCGACTCTTCCTTCCAAATATGCATATTTTAATTCTACAGTGAGAGTTTAAGGTCAAGTTTTGGTGTTTCATGTTTCCCCTCTTTTCACCATTCCTCCCCACCAACAAGGAAAGATTTCTTCTTTTCTTCCGCGCCCATAAATGCGCCATAACTGGGTTTCCTATAGCTCAGTTAAGAAATTCTTCGCTTCTCAATCAAATCTTCTAAATAGCTTGTCGTAGCCGACCGTTTCATCCAAAATGGTGTCAATCAGGCAAACCTCTTCTGGATCCTCTTCCACTAGGTGCATGTGCTTTTTGCTTAAGTGGAAAATATTTAGTTCCAGTGTCATGTTCCCAAATGTCAGCTGCATAACTCCATGTCTAAGAATTAATACTCAAGGTTCGAGGTAAACAAGAATGGCCTCCCAAGGATGAGATGGGTACATACTGCCCCCAGCAACCGGTTCCGTGTCAAGGACAACGAAGCCCACCTGCAATAGAATTTATCTACCTACACCAAACAATATCTTCAATGCTGCCTCTTTGGGATTTTAATTGACCTTCGCTAAAGACGTGGTGATTTGCGGGTAGGTTTCACCCCTCCCTGCTCAACCACCGCCAGAATCGAAGGTAGCAGGTTGACATTGGCCCCCAAGTCCAATAATGCCTTCTCCACACAAGTTCCTCCAATATTCATCGAGATGGTAGGACAGCCCGAGTCTTTGTATTTCATCGTTTATTAATCGATGACGGGTAAAGGACTTGCTCGTCAAGCAATGCCTTTCGTCGATATTCAACCCTCTTTTTACCGGCATTAACAAAGTCTTTAAGAACTTATATTAGTTGAGACTTACTTCTTAATCATATCCAAAAGAGGGATGTTGACTTTCACCCGCCTTAACACTTCCAAAATTTTAGTTTGGTTCTTCACCTTATTTTTTTCTTTGAGTGCTTGAGGAAATGGAAGGGGCATTCTCTTCTTCATCACATCTTCTTTAATCACAATTATTTTCGGTTCCTCATTCTTTTCTTCTTCAGCCTTTTCATGGGGTTTAGGCATTAGTTGCTCAACCTGTGTACCACTCCTCAAGGTGATGATTGCCTTTACTTCATCTATCTTGGGAGTAGGTTTACTGACAGAGGCTATTTCATGAACTCTCTTGGGGTTTGGTTGTGTCTGTGAAGGAAATTTGCCCTTTTCCTACAGTTGCTTTTAGTTGGTTAGCCGGGAAATTGAATACTACAGGTTGTCAAATTTTTGAGCAATTTCGCTCTGGAACCCATCAAATCTCTTTACTCATGCTCTGAATGTATCAATTTCTAATTTTCTGATGCCACGCTCTCGCTTCCTCTACAAAATTACCCACCACTTTGCCTCAAATTAGACATGGCTTGTTCAATTAGAGAGTTGGACTCGTGGTTGTGATGGCCGCATGTTGAAGCATACCGTGGAGAAGCAGAGGTGGTTCATGGCTCTCTCACTCCTCCAAGAGAAGCTCAGTGATTTCTCCCGCTAGGATTGTGGTGTCACATATGGTGCATTAAGCTGATGGTTCAATTAACCAACAACATTGGCTTGTTCCACTAACATCTCCTTCATTGCTAGAACAGTTGGGCATTGCTCTCCTAGATGTTCAATTGATTGACAGATGAAGCATGGCTTGTTTGGCACAGGAGTTTCAGTCACTGTCGCACCTCATGGTGGTTTCTCATTTCTAGTTCTTCCAACCTCCTAGCTAAGGTTGAAAGTTTGGCCTTCGTGTCTAAGTCCTCCGGAAGGGAATACATGCCACCCCTTGTGCTTGGTTGAGGTCGCATTCTTTCCATTTCCCTTGGTTTAGGCTCATCCCAACCATTTGAAGTTTCTCGCTACATAAATCTCAGAAATCTTAAAGCTTCCTCCGATTTTTCTCATAGTCTCCCTCCACATACTGCTCCTCTGTCAATTGTCACTGAGGAGAAATCCCATCATAAATGGCTCGACTAGCGTACCCAAGTGTCAAAACCATGGTGAGGACAAGCATCCAGTGCTTCCATATACCTTTCCCAACATTCATAGAATTTTTTCGCTCTCATAGCTAAGCAAGGTGGAACCTTGTTTTTCAAGTCGTTGCTCGTGAGTGGAGAAGAATTTCTTTAGGAACTTAGTCTGCATCTCTGTCCAGTTCGGATTGTCCTCTGTCTCAGAGAGTATAGCCAAATCTTGGCTTTATCCTTCAATGTAAAAGGAAAAAGCTTAAGTCTCATTAAGTCCATTATGGTCGTATCCTCCTTGAAGGTGTTGCAAACCTCCTCAAATTCCCTGATATGTGTATAGGGGTTCTCACTCTCCATACCATGGAAAGTGGGAAGGAGTGGCACAAGGTAGGGTCTAACAATCATCTCTTCAGTTGAAGGTATTATGCAGGAGGGTGCACTCATCCGTGGAGGGTGTATGTGGTCCCTCATGGACCTGAATGCATTGAGGTTCCTCTCCACTCCCCTCGCCGACTCTACCGCTCACGTAGTTCCATCGATCAAAATTCGCTCACTCTAGGACCGCTTCCGTGAATATTGATCTTAACCAATCTGGCTTTTGAATTTCTAAACCACTCGAACATAAACTTCTACATGATAAACAGAACAACACCAACAAGACACATAGAGAACTCTACCAACAATGGTTAGTGTTAGCTAAGGAAAAATAAAAAGTATGAACAAAGAGGCCAATGTGTCAAGTAACCCAGCAAGAAACTACTGTGAAAGAATGAAAAACCTGGAAAGAGAATTAATGTAACTTGTGATGAGGATCACAAGTGTTTAGCACTTTGTCGATCAGACTTAGGCACCATCCTCGCACGGCGGTTACTGGACAGGTTGTCGTAGGCATCTTGAACTAACAAAATTTATACCTAATACTCTATCAGTCGTAGCATTTCTAAATAAGCAAAGATAATGCGCTTCTGTGGATCATTCACAAGAATGGTTTTCTTTAAGTGTGAAATGGCTAATACCGAGTTTAACACCTGGGTGATTAATATTTGATATTGGATTTGATAAAACAAAGGGGTTGTAATGGTTGAAAACTAGAAGTAAAATGAGTTAAATGTAAAATAGAAATCCTCAAGAAGGTCATCGTATTTTAGTTCCTAGGGGGCAAATGAGGGTTTCACAAGGTCTTTTCCTCGCGCTGGGGAGGATGACATATAGTTATCTCCCAAACCGGATTTTTATTTAGCTATAAAAACTACCCCTCATTAAATATCTTTGAAAATGGCCTTCATTGGCCATTAATGCTCTCAATCTTTAAAACAAAGTCTCCTTGACTCACCTTCCAATGGCTCATAAATGATAACTAATGAACATCACTAGATTTAACATTACATCCAATGAGCTCCCAAAGTTTACCAAATAATAACCATTCAAGGTGAATCGAAGGGATCAAGACCTAAAGTTAGGAAGGAGAACATTAATGGCAGTGAATACCTGCGTGAAATAAATGGAACCCCTTAGTTTGCCTCCGGATCCCTTACCCAATGGCCTTCTCCTTCAAGGAAGAAGGGGTTCTAGCCACTCATCCTCTGAGTTGTCATCCTCCAAGGGTGTTTGACCAGTGAGAAAGTGAAGGAAAATGAAAAGAAAATGCCAGCCATAAAGAAAATGAGGCTTCTCTCAAGCTGCTCCACTTTTCAACGAATGATTATTACAGTCTGCCTCGCATATATGCCATAATCGGCAAACAAATTACCAAAATATCAACATAATATCACTATTACAAAGGGACAAATTTGGAAAGATAAAAGAGTACAAGAAAAGTCAAGAGTTTAATTAGCTCCCAATAAATTTCGCAAGGGCCACTGGGCCTCAGACTGCAGCCCCCTCTTGGGAAATTTCCAGGGTTGCTTCCTTCTTCTGCACTGCTTCACTTCTTCCAATTTTTGATCTGCAACTTTGATTTCAACTTGAATTCTCCATGATTTAGCTGACTCTCCAAGCTCGCATAATCAGCTCATGAAAACTACAAAATTCTCCATAAAATATGATCAAGTAATATATGTGGTCTTAACATGTCAACTGAAAGTTAATATTAGGTTGATTAATGCCAAAGTGCTCAAAACCCTCGAAAAGTTAAGGGTATGAAACGACACTATTTGGGTAGTAATCAAAATGTGTTTAATTTATCTAAACCAATATATTTCACATGGATTAAACCCATGTTTTGAATTTTTATATAATTTTAATTTTAAATTTATTTGTCCTTAGTTGAATTGTAATGATCCTAATCCAATTTAGAGGTAAAAAAAAAGTATTAAAAATTAATTTTTAACAGTATAAATTTTTTTTTCACAATTAAAAGCCTTAAGTATGAACTCATATTTCCACGTCTTCTCTATTTAAATAATTTTTTCACATAAATTCAATTTATTAAAAACATAGATTAATCCTATATTTTGATTTTACTATTAAGAGTAATTATGAATTATAAGTAGGGTTATTTAGGTTTATAGATGAGAAAGTCTCGATATTTCACTGAATGTATTTAAACAAAATCTTGGATCCGTAATTTGAAAAGAAAAATAAATGAAAATGGGACATGTGTGTTTTTTTTTTATACAACATAAAGAAATAAAATCTTGTAAAATTATAAAAAGAAGAAGATATATATTGAGAATATAGGCTAATATTATTAAAAGAAGAAATATGTTGGAAAACACGTGAATGATCTATTTGAAATGAATTTATAAATAAATAAATTTTTGTATATAATAATGAAATTTGTGCAAACAAAATATTTTCGTGAAACTCAATTTGTTTAGGGAAAGAGAAATAATTACTAAGGATAAAAAAATTAGGATTTTTGAAGCTATAATTTTAGATGAATAGTTAGTAGTGATAATAGTATCTTTTATTATGTTAAGTGAGAAGTAGATTCTTAGGGCTAAACTCTTTCAAGATTTGGAGAGTGTTGTCCGAGGTAAGTGAAGCAATGCGCTTGTTTAAATTCTTTTGAAACAAATTTTTTTATATTACATAATTTAGAAACATATGAATTATATCGCTTATGCCCTGATCAACTGCTTTGCTCGAAAAGTATGTTAGAATTTTATATTTTGTTTTTGGATGTATAAATGTAGAGATATTATGTTTTGTAAATTTGAATCATTGAAATAAATATTTTTGACTCTCAGTTTGTTTAAATTTTTGTCAACTGGATATAATAATCGACACTATTAACTGATATATTACTGACCTTACATTTCGTGGAGAGTGTAATTGATTTGAATCCCACTTAGTAGTTTTCTTTTGCCTAGAGTACATTAAGATTAGTAAGATTCGTTCCATTCCACTTTAAAAGCGAAACAACACTTTGTGTTTAACCATCCATTTGAAAGTCTCACATAACTCGGGTACCATTTGGAGCAGCTGACAACCATAATAAATAAATGATTTGAATGTTTTAACTGAATTTGATATGGAAAAGTTTGAATCATAAATGAATGCATACCGTAAATGTATTGGTAAAGCTAACTCAAAGGTTATGAAAATGATTGATTATAATATTTCATATTTTGCAAGTGAATTTGAAATACTTGATCTAAGGACTGCATTAATGTTCCTTTATCAATGTGAGCTCATTCCTCATTTGTCACTGCTTTCCGCGCACTTAATGGTTTGCGAGCGATGGCTAGGCTAAGGAATGGTCATCATTAGGATTGACTTAGAATTTTATGTTTGATTTTGTTTAATTGTTAGTTATGTTCTTTTGGATCTTTTGGTATTTGGAAGCTATTTGAATATTGATCTTTTAAATTTTATGCTAGTTCAAGGTTGAGTTTTGGAGATTATGGAATTTGTTTTAGTACTTGAATTGTTTAAATTTGAAAATATTTGGACAATGGTTTTTGGATGGTGGATATTTAGTTTTGAAATTGAGTTTTGAAGATTTTAGAATTTTGTTCCGCTACTCTGAACATGTATTTGGTAACTGGTAACATCCAATTACAAGATAATTGTTTTGGTCAAGTTACACTGTAAACCTTTGAGTTTAAGGTGTGAAGTGATCGTCATGTCCCCGAAGCGGGTCTTAGGGCATGACAATCGAGATAGAGTGCATCATCATAAATCTCTACGCAAACCAAGACACCCTTTTCCCCCGCTATATATCCTCAAAATTCAAAGAGAGAGAGACTTTGTTTACACTCTAATTAAGTGGAATAGTGACTATCCTCATTTTTCATGTTTCATGGTAGCATGAATGCCATTATGGATGATTGTTGAGTCTTTTGTATCATCATGTACTTGACCCACTCCTTCATTCGATATTATCTTATTCGGGGCGTTACAATTCAAGACATACACCGACTTTCCATCACCCATCTCGGCTATTTTTATCGCCATGCCTCTTTAAAGAAAAACTCGATAATATCAGATATATGTAATCTTAACCTACTTATCTCTAGAAGATAGTAGATACCACATGTTATTATACTTCTTCTCTACTACCATGCCATCAAGCATATGCTTGGCATGCATGCCTCTCACATTCAAATATTCAATAACAACTCACTCTAGATATGGTGGGTTGTTGCTGTTATTCCATGAGCTCTATATTGTGATCCTTATATACCCCCTTTCTCAAGTATATTTAATTTGTTGCTCATTTGACTTGTCCAGCTTAGACTAAACAACAAATTGCTTTACAATTAAGCTCTCCTTCCTTTCCACTCATTGGACTAAGATCAAATGTCAACTACTCATCTTATCCTTACATCCAGTGGCGGGACCAGTAATTCCCATTCCCAGTGGGTAACCTTCAGTACAAACAAAGAGAGTTAGCCTGGTGGTTGAAGTATTGGCATGTAACTCTCATGGGTAGGGTTCAAGCCTTTTGTATGTCAATTTTTTTTTGCTTTCCAGTGGAGGCAAAGGGTATTGTTACAGTTTAAAAAAAACACGAAATTCAAAATCTTAGTAGGGGCAACTGCCCCCACTGTACCTATATTGAATTTGCCCCTGCATACATTTCTCATTAGCCAGCAATACGATAATGGTAAGGTGATTACGGATGTGATGACCCCATACGAACAATGATTCTAATTGATCTAGTAGATCTTCTTTTCATTACTCCAAACACTGAACATGTTTGTTGTAAACCCTCAATTTTGTTCTATAAGCATATAATAGCTTTCAGAGTTAGATAGTCTTTTTTTTTTCTTCGTTTTACTTCTTTTAATTAGGACAATGTCTTAGGGATATATGACATGCTTAAGCCTACTTAGGTACACCCCTTAGGTCACTTAGACATGACCTAGTAATGCTTGATATTATAAAAAATAATATTTTTGATTATATGAATACTATAATAATAATAGTAATGCTTATCGGTTTCTTGTTCCTGAGTCGAATACCTCAAATATTAATAGGAACACGATAATGGAATCAAGGAATACGTTATTCTTTAAAGATGTATTTCCATGTAAATCTAAAGAAGAGTCAGGTTCATCAAAACGAATGTTGGAGACTATTAATAAAAATAGTGAGGGTCAACATAAAGATAATAAGATAGAACCTAGACAACAAAAGAGTATGGAGAGAAGAATCTTTTAACCTAGATTTTCTAACTTGTATGCTTGAAGGGGAACCTTGGATTTTTAAAAAGGTAATGAACTTTGTAGAGGGTCTCATGTGAAAATAGGTCATTAAGAGTAAAAATGATTCCATATTACAAAATCATACTTGGGAACTAGTGGACTGACAAAGTTGGAAACCTATAAGTTCTAAGTAGCTCGAGAGAAAGAAAAGAGATTTGATGAATTGACAAGCAGAAGCAAGATCATGACATCAAAGGCTAGACAAACCGAAGGCCTAGATTATTTTAATACACATTCTCTATGGTTAGAATAATTTATAAGGATGATGTTTGTACTGTTGTATTAAAAACCTTGGAAGTGCATCAATTGATGTAAAACAACTTTTTCTTAATAAAGATTTAGATGAAAATATATTGACCAAAGTAGGCATCAAAAAAATGGCATGAAAAAATTCTCGATTGTGTTGATGTCACTATTGATGACATGCACCCCTAGGACAATAGTATGATCATAGTCATTTTACATTTCATTAATAGACATCTTATTCCATGAGTATTTAATTGGTCATCGAGTGAGTGACTTGATAATAGAACCCCATGATTGATATGGAATACTATTCTAAATTGTCCATAGTTGTTCATTATTGATGAAGCAATAATGAATTAAGACTAGTATGAAGTATGACTGATGATCATGTTCTACTGATCATGAATATGCGATATCAAGTCAACTCATGGATACATGTTAATGAACATTATATTGGATCGATCGGCTGTGAGAATGTTATATGATTACATGTCATAAGTAGCTATAGTTTCACCACTCGTGAGCGTCGCGATCGTCGGAAAGATCCACCGTCACAGAACCCGTGAAAACAAATGTGCACGACGCGCTGTCTCGCCTCCCTCCTCGACAAGAAAAGTTGTCTTTTCGAGACCCAGAGCTTAGAGCAGCGCTATTCGACAAGCAACTTCGCACTGCCATGTGTGTCTTTGCTTCTTTATGGATGAGAAAGAGGATCCCGCTTTTCAGAGCACGATCTCTTCCATAATATATAGTTACATTTTATTTCTGAATTATTAAATTCCTATTATTCCTTTTACATAATCGCCCTCGATATGGGCCGTCAAGCAGAGTTTCTATTCAATTAGGAGGCG